>JAMRXY010000042.1:0-600000 GCA_024447195.1 Panagrolaimus sp. LJ2414
CCTTCATATTCAGCTTTAGGTAGAGAATTGACAGCCGTATAAACTTTTGCATCTCCATCAAGACGCGAAATAATGATGTGATTAATATCAAAAACTTTTTCATTCAAAGGAGCCATTAATGCAGCATCTTTGACATAATCAATATATTGAGGCAGCTCCAATTCAAAGATTTCAGGTGGGTAGACGAAATCAATGACCGCATCTTCTCGATATTCAACCATATCTTCATTAAGTTGAACTTGATGATGGCCAAAAGTTGATGATGCACCCAATCCACTTCCAATATCTTGCAACCAAGCCGCATATTCAGGGTCTTCTTCAGCACGTTTGTTTTCAAGAAGTTCAAAAAGTTTGAAATTCTTTCTGAAGACATCAGAACATAAAATTGAAGCATCAAAAGAAGCTCGAACATTTTCTTTAACAACCACTGGAAGAATTTGCTTGAAGTCACCACCAAGAATGACTGTTTTGTTTCCAAAAATTGAATGATGATTATCAGTTCCAACCAATTGTTTGACGATTTTATTGGCACGTTCTAAGACAGATTTATGTTGCATTGGAGCTTCATCCCAGATAATCACATCCGCATCACCAATAAGTCTGCCGATTGGATGATTTGTTGAAATATTGGCGTCTTTATGAATATCAAGTGGAATTCTGAAGGCTGAATGAGCAGTTCGGCCATTATCAAGGAGAATAGCAGCAATTCCAGTCGAAGCAACCACCAGGACTTTGTAACCATTTGCTTGAAGAATTCGAGTAAGGGTGTTGAAGACATAGCTTTTTCCACAACCACCACTACCCTGAAGAAAGAATAATCGATCTCGAGTTCTATCAGCAACATTATCAAGAGAACGAAGAACAGAATCAGTAAAATGTCGTTGAAGTCGATTCATTGTAGCATATCTTTCATCGCCATCAGTTGAAATTCTTGAGAATGTATCATATTGAGCACTTAGAATGTCATCATCAGTAACAAAAGGCAATCCAACATGGCTCATTGAAATTCCATGGTGATATAAAATTGATGCAACATGTGCATAAGCTCGACGGCGTCGTTCAGTAAAAGATTTGACAGAATCACATGGACGATCAATTAAACTTTCTTCAAATTTATTCCAGAGCGTTTGAGCATCTTTTGGCTTGCAGTAAAGAAGTAGCATAGCAAAAGTTCGACGACATTGACGTGCCATAGCGTATTCCTTAACTTCATCCATTGTTCGATAACAAATTTGATCATCAATGTACAATCTATGAGCCACTGCACATTCTTGAAAAGTTTCAAAGCTTTCAGTTCCACATTGCAACAAATCTTCAAAACATGTTGGAGCTTTGATAGCTTTTAAGAGTTCTCGAAGACAGAATAATTCAACATTTGAAGGAAATACACTTTGAAGACGGCCGAGACATTTTTTATTGTAGATTCTTTTATGCCACTTCTTTTTGGAGTAATGATAAAGTTCGTAGATTTGGTGATAATAAAGATTTTGAGGAGCTGTTGGATCATCATTATTTGGATCATAATCTTCAGCATCTTTAGCTTGTCGAACCAAATCGAAGAAAGCTGTAAGTTCAGAAACAGGGCGGCTTCCTCTTCGCTGAGTACCAAGTTGTTGGGTTTTTGAAAGTACAGATGATGCAGGTTCATTTTCTTTGAATCGAATATTATGCTGATCAGGAAGATGAACGGGAAGTTCTTTTACAAAATGCGACTGCTTGGTAATAAACATTCCAAGAAGTCGTTCAACAGCTTCAGGGGATCCAAGCAATCGAAGGCAGCGGTGTTGATGGATTTCGTTGTAATCAACAACATTATCAGTTGCAGCAGCATCAGTAGCATCTGCAGCACCAGTTGGTTGTTTTCCATATTTGAAAGCTTCTCGAACAGAAATAAAAGCTTTATCATGGCCTTTGTGGAGATACTTGTGGAGGTATTTGAGAGCTTTGGCACCACCACAGTGTTCAACATTGATGTGGCAATTATATTTGAGAAGAAGAAATCGATTATGCGCAACCACCCATTGGTTATCAATTTCGACAGTTTGGCGGCTATTCTTTTTGAGTTTGATTACTCGTCCATCATTCGGTCGGCAAACTTGAGCATATCCATCACGTTTGATAATTGTTCGATCACAGAAGTCTTTGCCGAATCCTTTTCCACATTTGCCATCTTTTTTTCCTTTGCCACATGAAGCTGCGCACCTCGACGGGTCGTGAATCATAAGTTTGAGCACGTAATCATAATATCGAAGCTTTTCATCATAATTTTCTTCTCCAAGTTCAGGCTTTCGAGGAAGTTGAGCAGAAATAATTTCATCAATTGCTTCTGCAGTCTTGAACTTATATCCTTCTTCCATTGTCAGAAGAATGTGAAGATGTGGCATTCCACGCTTTTGATGTTCTAAAGCAATTTTGAAAGCTTTTACTTTTCCCAGTACACCTCTTGTGGTGATGTCGTTGATAAATTCCCGTGCTTTAAGATTGAAAACTCGGCATACCAAATCAGGTCGATCAATCCATGTTTCACCAGGTCGAAGATTTTGAGTAATTTCTTCCCAAGCAGGATTTCCGGTAAATGTGATGAAAAGATCATCTTTTCCATATCGATCATTGATTGCAATACCACTTCGAAACTTGTGATGCATATATCTATTGCCACCACGATATTTTCTTGGCATCATCACAACCTTTCCCAAATCTTTTCCTTTCAACTGCGGAACCTTATTGATTTCTGATTGAAGATATTCTCGAACCTTATCATTTTGATCGTATCGGTCTTTGTTATCTTCGATGACCTTTTCTTGAAACTCCAATCGTTGCTGTTCAACTTTGCTATAAGCTTCAATATGGAATTGTTGTGATAATTGCCTTGAGCCAGTGATGGTATTGTAGCGTAACTTTTGATCTTCGGTTCGATCAAAAAGTTGAGAGCGGTAATGTTGTTGTTGTGATACAGTTGTACGTTTGTTTTCTGCAACTTCTTCATCCGAAGAAGCGTCACAAACATATTTCTCTGCATTTTCATCATTCTCTGATTCCTTATCAACATCATCATCACTTCCTTCATCATCTTCCAGAACAGCATTCAACGCTTCTGCAATTTGTGTCGCAACTTGTGTTGATTGAGTTGCAATAACAGAAGCAAGTTGAGTAACTTGAGTTCCAACAGCAGTAGCAACTTGAGTGGCTTGGGTCACAACAGCAGACGCTAGCTGACTTGCTTGAGCAAAAAATCCTTGCGGTTGAGAAGGTTGTGCAGGTTGCTGGGTTGATGGATGTTGATTTGGTGGCATTTGAGATGATAGTGGTTGTGGCGGTGGTGGTTGTGGAACTTGTTGAGTTGAAGTTGGGGGTTGAGAAGGTTGAGGATTTGGTTGTTGTTGAGGGGCAGGTTGAGGAGAAGATGGTGGTGGTGCAGCAGCTTGAGCAGCAGGAGCATTTGGATCAAGTTTTGGAATATTTTGTGTCCATCCAGCTTGTCCAAAAAGAAAGATTAATGGATACGCAGCAGCATCAACATTTCCACTGTAGAATGGCACTTCTCGAAGTTTGTTGCTTCCATGAGAATTTACTCCAAAATAAATTCCATTTCGTGGAGGTTCACCATCTTCTGACCGGAAAACATTAAAGACTTGTCCTGGCATGGTTGGAGGATTGAGTCGTCCAGGATGAGTACCGCCACTTGCTGCAACTTGTGGATCTTCCCAAACGATGTACAACTTTCGGACTTCTTTGCCTTCACGCTGGCATTCAGCTTCATATTCGGCTAACTTTTGTTTCATTGTTTTGAGTTCTTGCACACATGGATGGTATTTTCGAAGCATAATTTCAATAAGGGCAATGACTTCTTCACATTTGGCTTCTTTTCCTTTGTATCCCAAGCGTTGAAAATCTCGATGACGATTTGCAATGGCATCATCTGCATCAATGGTGTAATTTTGAGCAAATTGTTGATGTTGACCAGGAACAGGAACCAAATCACCAACATTATGTCTTGGTTCCCCCTGGATTTTGAAGACACCACCAGTCATATGCATATCTGCACTTGTGGATACCATTGCGAATAAAGAATTGTAGCTTCGAATATTTGACATAAATTCATGGAAATTTGTAAGATTGACATATTCACCAGGAACTCGAGGATTGTTTGGTGGTGGTACTGTTCCTTCTGCGCAACATTTGTTGCTTTCCTCTCCTTCAAAAAGATAAGCCTTGCAGTATTTACATCTTTTTGTCATCGGTCCTTGGTCATCTTCTGGTGGATAGATATCAGCACTGTTGACACCAATTGGAATATGTTTTTGATAGCAAGATCTCATTTTTGCTTTGAGTTTATCAGCATCAACAACTTTAGGTTGAGCAGCAATTCTATCAGATCTACGAACAGGTTCTTTTGGAAGTTTTTTGGTGATGGGTTTGGCATTGACCTTTTTGATGAAGGAATTTTTGACAGGAAGCTGTGTAAAAAGGCGAGCTGCTTGTTGAGACATAACTCTTTCTCGATTTGGAAGTTCAGGCCAATCTGGAATTGAAACACGACGTTCATTGAGTCCACGTTCATTGTTGACATTATATAATCGATGAAGAATAAGATTGATTCGACGTCTTTCAGCAACAATGTTTAAATCTGTATGGCGAATTGAATGCCCATATCGAGCAATGTCTTCCGAGATTAACATGACGAAATATCCACAACTGCAACCATCTTCTTGTTGATTGTAAGTGTTAAGAGGAGCAATTACAAAATCAGTACGAGGTTCGATGGTACCAGCTTGTTCTAATGCTGCAAGAATTTGTCTGGACAGCCTTTCTCCTTCTTGATCATCTCTTACATCTGATTTGGATACCAATGGATCATAATATGTAGCAACATTGGTAAGAACATTAATTGAGAGCAATGTCCAATGATTGCCATGAATGTGTAGTGGGCATTGGATGAGTTCTGGCCCGCGGCGAAACATTCTAAGGTAACCGAGAATAGGATCCTGAGGGGTTTGAGCAAACAATGGATCAATGTAAGCAATTCGATTGAAAACGTTGAAGGAGAGATGTGGAATATAGGCAGCATGCCATCCAGAAATTTGTTCACCAGCTACCCAATTTCGATCATTTTCGTCACGAGCCACATCAATAATATCTCGTAATAAAAGTGCTTCTCTTCCCATTAATACAACACCATCGAAATTCGGTTCATTCTCAGGATACTCAACTGGACCACCATCATAATCAACATCATCAATTTGAATCACTTGAGGATTTGCCCGATTAGCGGATGAAGTTGGCATTTCGACATCAACAACATGAATGATACCTTCATCATCTTCCCAGACATCTGGAATTGAAGGTTGTTTTGGAGGAACTACAGAAGTTGATGGAGAAGATGTTGAATTTTTAACATTTGCAGGTGGAGCATTAGTAGACACAGATTCATCTTTTTTCGCAATAGCAGGTTTAGCAGAAATTGAAGTTTCATCAAATTCAAGAAGTTCATTCGAAAGTTGAACACGTTCTCCATTTGTTGTTTCAACAGCAGCAGAATCTCCATTAGCATTTTGTGCGGCAGCTGCTTCACCATTTGTAATTGGAGTTGAACGTTGAGGTTGATTAAGATTGAATTGATCAACAGGTTGCATCAATCTGGCATCATCATTGAGTAATTTCGACGTGTCCTGTATAAACAAAAGATTAAAGAAGGCCAAAGAAGTACGGTAGCAAAAGGAATAAAAAATATTCTGGAAAAAAAATAAAAACAAAATGGCTGCATTGTCCCAGGTAAATAAAACTAATGAGAGACAAAAAATTAAAGTGGGGCATTTACCTGGACACAACAAAAAAGCCATTAATGTTTTTAATGTTAACCTAAAATGGACAAAAGAAGGATAGGAATTTGATTGAATAGAAGTTCGTGAAGAACAAAAAATTTTTGCCCCAAATTAAAAATGTGAAAAAAAAATAACATTTTGAAAAAAAGAAAAAAGTCCATAACTGTACTTTCTCAGTTAAGTAAAAAGTAATAAAATGTAAAACGGAATTTTTACTTATATAAGTAAAAAAACACCAAAAAAATTTTGAAAACCCATTGGGATATTTTTGAAGACGTACGAAAAAAAAAAGAATTTTAAAAAATAGAAGTCCGTAAAAAACCGCAAAAGAAATTTAAAAAAATTACGGAAATCCCCAACTTCTATCTAATAACCGTTAACAGTAGAAAAACGAAAAATTAAAAAAATCATGGCTGTATAATCAATGTTGATTTTTCGAAAAACAGATGGGGTAACTCAAAAAAGCTTAAAAAAAGAAAAAATGTTATTTAAAGTATACGGTGGTTAAAATAGGTTAAAGATGTTAAACATAAATATTTGTTTGACGTTATTCTACAATTAACATAAATAGAAACCAACCGTAATCTGTGCAATTGGAGTTGCAGGGATGCCAGGAACATGGAGACCAGTTCTTTCACGTTGAGAAGAAAGTGCTTCACCGAGAGTTTTAAACTCATCAGGGATCACATGAGCAGCACCAAAATGCTGAGAAGCCCGATCTGCCGTTGCTGAACTTCTCCGATTCTTGCCTTCTGAACGACGCTGGCTAGCTTTACTTTGTTGAGACTTCTTAGTTTTTCTCTTTCTGAAATTAGTACAATATTGATTATTTAAGACAAAACAAATGCTTACTTCTTTACTGGAGAAGCACCACGCGCACTGTCACTGTCGTTTCCAGAGGCTGCAGCTTCATCAACATCCATCGGAATAGGTGGAGGCGGCTGTGGTGGCGCAGGTGGAACGAAAGGCGGTTGATTTGGTGTAAACAACCTTTGAGAGGCGATAAACTGTTGAATTTCAATAGTTTGAGGCACACGATCATCATCATTACCACGTGGATAATCAAAACGAAGATCAACATGACTAACAGGAGAATAATTTCTTCTCCATGTTCTCTAAAAATCTCAAAGTAATATAAAGCAATTAAAAGAAATAGAAAAATACCTTCAAAAGACCACGAAACAACGTAGAAATTCCACTAAATGCAGATCTTGAACGACGTGGAGGACATGGCGGAGTTGGAGGTGGTGAAGGATCATCGTCATCTTCACTATCTCCGTAACAATTGTTCGTTGACCTTGCCTTAAAGTACGTTATTAATAAAAGAAAAAGAAAGAAGATAAAGAAAAATTACCCTAATATACGAAATACATGCATCACCACTCAATCCACGGGCCACTTTCTCTTCAGCAGGACTAATACCATGATAATCAGCATCAATATATAAACTTAAATGTGAAGCATTTAAATCATTTCTTTGTGGCAAAGGACGATCATTTCTCGGAATAGCAGAAGTGAAGGTTACGAAAGATGGAGCAGAAGATGTGGAAGCTGACGATACCAAATATGATGTCCCATGATGATTTGAATGATGCATTCCACCGCCATTTACTTCAGCATGATGATGATGAACAGGAGGCGCTGGTGGAAGTGGAGCAGGATCAGGTTGAGCATGATGGACGTGCCCAGCATTGAGATTAATGCTGTTGTAATCATTCGAAGATCCACTTGACCCAGGATTGGCAGCATGACTACCGGATGCATGATGTTGTTTTTCCATAATAACAAAGAAAGAGAAACAACAAAAAATACAAAAAGTAAAAAGATAGAGAATTAACCTAAATAAAAAACGTGTTGTTAGCAGGCAAACTAATTATGATCAAAAATGAATAGCGTTATATTGAAAAAACGCGGTAGAAACAGAGATTCAGAAAATTACAGTAGTAAAAATAATAATAAAAAAGAAAATAAGGGGGGATAAAAATATTACAAACGGAATATACCAGGCAAAAGGGAAGGCATGGCCCTTCGGGCCATGCCTTCCCTTTTGCCTACCCGCGACCAATGGGTCGGAAAAAGATACGAAACTTAAAAAAGAAGTAGAAAGAAGAAAGAAAAAAAAAGAATAAAAATAGGCCAAAAAATTACAGTAGTAAAAATAATAATAAAAAAGAAAATAAGGGGGGATAAAAATATTACAAACGGAATATACCAGGCAAAAGGGAAGGCATGGCCCTTCGGGCCATGCCTTCCATTTTGCCTACCCGCGACCAATGGGTCGGAAAAAGATACGAAACTTAAAAAAGAAGTAGAAAGAAGAAAGAAAAAAAAAGAATAAAAATAGGCCAAAAAATTACAGTAGTAAAAATAATAATAAAAAAGAAAATAAGGGGGGATAAAAATATTACAAACGGAATATACCAGGCAAAAGGGAAGGCATGGCCCTTCGGGCCATGCCTTCCCTTTTGCCTACCCGCGACCAATGGGTCGGAAAAAGATACGAAACTTAAAAAAGAAGTAGAAAGAAGAAAGAAAAAAAAAGAATAAAAATAGGCCAAAAAATTACAGTAGTAAAAATAATAATAAAAAAGAAAATAAGGGGGGATAAAAATATTACAAACGGAATATACCAGGCAAAAGGGAAGGCATGGCCCTTCGGGCCATGCCTTCCCTTTTGCCTACCCGCGACCAATGGGTCGGAAAAAGATACGAAACTTAAAAAAGAAGTAGAAAGAAGAAAGAAAAAAAAAGAATAAAAATAGGCCAAAAAATTACAGTAGTAAAAATAATAATAAAAAAGAAAATAAGGGGGGATAAAAATATTACAAACGGAATATACCAGGCAAAAGGGAAGGCATGGCCCTTCGGGCCATGCCTTCCCTTTTGCCTACCCGCGACCAATGGGTCGGGGGAAAAATCATAGATATAACAAAAAATAGTGGAAAAAAATGAACACAAACAGATCAAAAAGGTGTTCAAAAAAATTACTGTAAAAAAGTAGGAGTAATAGGGCGAATTAGATTAAAAAGTATTATTAATAAACATTAAAATAAAAGAAATAAAACAAATCTTTCGATTTTTTTTCCGACTGCTCAAACTGCCATTAATAAATGGCAATGGTCATCCAAAAAGTGTTCCTTTAAAAAAATCAATAATCCAAAAAACGCTAAGAGAAGATGAGACAGAAAGGCGACACCCCGTCTGGCAGCCAGGTGGTGACATTTTTTGGCTCTTCTTTGACGAAAGAAGAAAAAAATTTTGCGCAATTTAAAAAACCACAAAGAGAAAAAAAGGGAGCAGCCAAAATCTTTTAAAAATAAAAAAATGACCAAAAAGGACAGAATAAAGAAAAAAAATTATTTATGCAAATTTTTTACGTGGATTATGATTGCCAAAAAAATTTTGAATAGCACCATTGAAATCCCCTCAAAAAACTGACATTTGATCATGTATCATGTCAAAAAAAAAATTTTTTCGAAAATTCCACTCCCAATTCCACTTCCGTAATTTTCGGGGCAAAATTCCACTTTCACTCCCTTTTATATGTCATCCCCCATCGATTCCACTCCCTAACTCAAAAAAATTTTTTTTTCGAAAATTCCACTCCCACTTCCACTTCCGGAATTTTGGGGGCAAAATTCCAATTCCGCTCGTTGTTATACCCACTCCCGCATCGATTCCACTCCCTAACTCAAAAAAAATTTTTTTTTGAAAATTCCACTCCCACTTCCACTTCCGGAATTTTGGGGGCAAAATTCCACTTCCACTCTCATTTATATATCATCCCCCATCGATTCCACTCCCTAACTCAAAAAAAATTTTTTTTTGAAAATTCCACTCCCACTTCCACTTCCGGAATTTTCACGCGAAAATTCCAATTCCGCTCGTTATTACACATCACTCCCGACCGACTCCACTCCTAAAATCGTAAATTCCAGATTTTCGAAAATTCCACATTTTCAACGTACTCCCCCCTGTTCTCCATTTTTCAAAAACAGAACAATAGGCGGATTCTATTTGCCCTAAGAGAATAATACTTTGGTCACGATTTCTGAGAATCTGGAGCCAGATGAACAAAATCTGTAAAAACAAAATCTGTTTACTTTTACGAGTTTTAGTCAAACTAAGCTTTTCAGAAGTTCATCTCATCACAGGGCTTCAATCTCGAACTTGGCCACTTGTTTTCTGTATATTGTGAACTAGGGGGCTCGGGGCTGAGGATATATGGGTCTTAAGGATATCCCAAGGGGGTCAAAAAATTTGCATATCAGCTATAGTTGGGTATTCAAGCTCAAAGGAGGTTTGACAAATCTCAAATCAGTATTGAAATGACAAAAAAAACAAAAAAAATTTTTTGGAAAAATTTGCATAATTATGTCCTGAGGGGTTTACAGCTCGGGACACCCATCCCATCGTATTCCCCTCGAAAAACTGACCATAGATCATGTATAACGTCAAAAAATTAAAAATTAAAAAATTTGCATAAAAATATTCAACCCCTGAGGCGATCACAGCTCGGGAGACCCATCCCATTGTATTCCCCTCGAGAAACTACCCATAGACCCATCCATTGTATTCCCCTCGAGAAACTACCCATTTACAGCCCCTGAGGGGATTGCTGATCGGGAAACCTATTTCATCGTAATCCCCTCGAGAAACTGACCATAGATCATGTATCATGTCAAAAAACTAATTTTTTCTAAAATTCCACTCCCACTTCCACTTCCGGAATTTTTGGGGCAAAATTCCACTTCCGCTCTCTATAATACCCCCTCCCGCATCGATTCCACTCTTTAACTAAAAAAAAATTTTTTTTCGAAAATTCCACTCCCAATTCCACTTCCGGAATTTTCGGGGCAAAATTCCACTTCCACTCCCTTTTATATGTCATCCCCCATCGATTCCACTCCCTAACTCAAAAAAAATTTTTTTTCGAAAATTCCACTCCCAATTCCACTTCCGGAATTTTCACACGAAAATTCCAATTCCGCTCGTTATTATACTCACTCCCGCACCGATTCCACTCCCTAACTCAAAAAAAATTTTTGGGCCGAAAATGCGTCCCGGAGCAGCCCCAGGATCGGTCCCAAAAAAAATTTCATTATCACCATTGAATTCCTGATAAAAATTGGCTTCAGAAGATAGCCGGATCGAAAAAAAAATTTTTTTGGGACGAAAATCCGTCCCGGTGCAGCCCCAGGGTCGGTCCCAAAAAAAATTTCATTAACACCATTGAATTCCCCATGAAATTTGGCTCCAGAAGATAGCCGGGTCGAAAAAAAATTTTTTTGGGCCGAAAATCCGTCCCGGTGCAGCCCCAGGGTCGGTGCAGGGGTCAGCACCAACAAAAAATCCATCCCAAACTTACCCCGCACCGATTCTACTCTTAAAATCGAAAATTCCAGATTTTGAAAATTTCACGAAAATCAACGTACTCCCCCCTTTGCGTTTTTTTGAAAAAAACAGAACAATAGGCGGATTCTATTTGCCCTTAGAGAAAAATACTTTGGTCACGATTTCTGAGAATCTGAAGCCAGATGAACAAAATCTGTAAAAACAATATCTGTTTACTTTTACGAGTTTTAGTCAAACTAAGCTTTTCAGAGATTCATCTCATCACATCTCGTCAATCTCGAACTTGGCCACTTGTTTTCTGTATATTGTGAACTAGGGGGCTCGGGGCTGAGGATATATGGGTCTTAAGGATATCCCAAGGGGGTCAAAAAATTTGCATATCAGCTATAGTTGGGTATTCAAGCTCAAAGGAGGTTTGACAAATCTCAAATCAGTATTGAAATGACAAAAAAAACAAAAAAAATTTTTTGGAAAAATTTGCATAATTATGTCCTGAGGGGTTTACAGCTCGGGACACCCATCCCATCGTATTCCCCTCGAAAAACTGACCATAGATCATGTATAACGTCAAAAAATTAAAAATTAAAAAATTTGCATAAAAATATTCAACCCCTGAGGCGATCACAGCTCGGGAGACCCATCCCATTGTATTCCCCTCGAGAAACTACCCATAGACCCATCCATTGTATTCCCCTCGAGAAACTACCCATTTACAGCCCCTGAGGGGATTGCTGATCGGGAAACCTATTTCATCGTAATCCCCTCGAGAAACTGACCATAGATCATGTATCATGTCAAAAAACTAATTTTTTCTAAAATTCCACTCCCACTTCCACTTCCGGAATTTTTGGGGCAAAATTCCACTTCCGCTCTCTATAATACCCCCTCCCGCATCGATTCCACTCTTTAACTAAAAAAAAATTTTTTTTCGAAAATTCCACTCCCAATTCCACTTCCGGAATTTTCGGGGCAAAATTCCACTTCCACTCCCTTTTATATGTCATCCCCCATCGATTCCACTCCCTAACTCAAAAAAAATTTTTTTTCGAAAATTCCACTCCCAATTCCACTTCCGGAATTTTCACACGAAAATTCCAATTCCGCTCGTTATTATACTCACTCCCGCACCGATTCCACTCCCTAACTCAAAAAAAATTTTTGGGCCGAAAATGCGTCCCGGAGCAGCCCCAGGATCGGTCCCAAAAAAAATTTCATTATCACCATTGAATTCCTGATAAAAATTGGCTTCAGAAGATAGCCGGATCGAAAAAAAAATTTTTTTGGGACGAAAATCCGTCCCGGTGCAGCCCCAGGGTCGGTCCCAAAAAAAATTTCATTAACACCATTGAATTCCCCATGAAATTTGGCTCCAGAAGATAGCCGGGTCGAAAAAAAATTTTTTTGGGCCGAAAATCCGTCCCGGTGCAGCCCCAGGGTCGGTGCAGGGGTCAGCACCAACAAAAAATCCATCCCAAACTTACCCCGCACCGATTCTACTCTTAAAATCGAAAATTCCAGATTTTGAAAATTTCACGAAAATCAACGTACTCCCCCCTTTGCGTTTTTTTGAAAAAAACAGAACAATAGGCGGATTCTATTTGCCCTTAGAGAAAAATACTTTGGTCACGATTTCTGAGAATCTGAAGCCAGATGAACAAAATCTGTAAAAACAATATCTGTTTACTTTTACGAGTTTTAGTCAAACTAAGCTTTTCAGAGATTCATCTTTACGCATCTCGTCAATCTCGAACTTGGCCACTTGTTTTCTGTATATTGTGAACTAGGGGGCTCGGGGCTGAGAAATATGGGTCTTAAGGATACCCCAAGGGGGTCGAAAAATTTGCATATCAATAATCCCCAGGGGGTTTAATATATAACAGATCAAAAAAGTTCAAAATAAAATCATGCGCGGGCATTAAAATGAAGAAAAAATGAAAAAAAATTTTCTATAAAATTTGCATAATTGTGCCCTGAGGAGTTTACAGATCGGGAGACCCATCCCATCGAAATCCCCTCGAAAAACTAACCATAGATCATGTATCATGTTAAAAACCTAAAAAATAAAAAATTTGCATAAAATTATTCATCCCCAGAGGGAATTACAGATCGGGAGACCTATTCCATCGTAATCCCCTCGAAAAATTGACCATAGATCATGTATCATGTCAAAAAACTAATTTTTTGAAAATTCCATTCCCACTTCCACTTCCGGAATTTTGGGGGCAAAATTCCACTCCCAATCCCATTTATATACAATCCACCATCGATTCCACTCCCTAACTAAAAAAAAATTTTTTTTCGAAAATTCCACTCCCACTTCCACTTCCGGAATTTTGGGGGCAAAATTTCAAGTCAGCTCCCAATCCTACCTCATCCCCCATCGATTCCACTCCCTAACTCAAAAAAATTTTTTTTTGGAAAATTCCACTCCTACTTCCACTTCCGGAATTTTCAACCCAAAATTCCAATTCCGCTCGTTGTTATACTCACTCCCCCATCGATTCCACTCCCTAACTCAGAAAAAATTTTCGGCCAAAAATTCCGTCCCGGTGCAGCCCCAGGATCCGTCCCAAAAAAAATTTCATTACCAACATTGAATTCCTCATGAAATTTAGCTCCAGAAGATAGCCGGATCAAAAAAAAAATTTTGGGACGAAACACCGACCCCGGTGCAGCACCAGGATCGGTCCCAAAAAAAATTTCATTATCACCATTGAATTCCTGATGAAATTTGGCCCCAGAAGATAGTCGGATCGAAAAAAAAATTTTCGGGACGAAAATTCGTCCCGGTGCAGCCCCAGGGTCGGTGCAGGGGTCAACTCCAACAAAAAATCCATCCCCAACACACCCCGCACCGACTCAACTCCTTTAATCCAAAATTCCAGATTTTGAAAATTTCACGAAAATCAACGTACTCCCCCCTGTGCGTTTTTTTGAAAAAAACAGAACAATAGGCGGATTCTATTTGCCCTTAGAGAAAAATACTTTGGTCACGATTTCTGAGAATCTGAAGCCAGATGAACAAAATCTGTAAAAACAATATCTGTTTACTTTTACGAGTTTTAGTCAAACTAAGCTTTTCAGAGATTCATCTCATCACAGTCGGCAGATCTCGAACCTGACCACTTGTTTTCTGTATATTGTGAACTAGAGGGCTCGGGGCTATGGAATATGGGTCTTGAGGATATCCAAAGGGGGTCGAAAAATTTGCATATCTGCTATAGTTGGGTCTTCATGCCCAAAGGAGGTTTAAAAAATCCCAACTCGGTCTTGAAATGACAAAAAAACAAAAAAAAATTTTTTTGAAAAATTAGCATAATTATGCCCTGGGGGGATTACAGGCCGAGAGACCCATCCCATCGAAATCCCCTCGAAAAACTAACCATAGATCATGTATCATGTCAAAAAACAATGTTTTTGAAAATTCCAATCCCACTTCCACTTCCGGAATTTTCGGGGCAAAATTCCACTTCCAGTCCCATTTATATATCACCCCGCATTGATTCCACTCCCTAACTCATAAAAAATTTTTTTTCGAAAATTCCACTCCCAATTCCACTTCCGGAATTTTCAACCCAAAATTCCAATTCCGCTCGTTATTATAATTACTCCCGCATCGATTCCACTCCCTAACTCAAAAAAAATTTTCGGGGTGAAAATCCGTCCCGGTGCAGCACCAGGATCCGTCCCAAAAAAAATTTCATTACCACCATTGAATTCCTGATGAAATTTCACTCCAGAAGATAACCGGATCAAAAAAAAAATTTTTGGGACGAAAATCCGTCCCGGTGCAGCCCCAGGGTCGGTCCCAAAAAAAATTCCATTATCACCATTGAATTCCTGATAAAATTTGGCTCCAGAAGATAGCCGGATCGAAAAAAAATTTTTTGGGACGAAAATCCGTCCCGGTGCAGCCCAAAAAAACATAAGTCTTTTGATATTAATAAAATAATTTATGATAAAGTTAATAAATAAATAATTTAACATAATTACAAAAACAAAAAATTACTATGTACAAAAATCACAACCAATTAAATCACAACAAAAAAAGTTTTACAATGACTTAGAATAAAACAAAGAAAATTACTATGTACAAAAATCACAACCAAAGAAATTAAAAAATCACAACTGATAAATTAAAAATATCACAACAGGAAAAATGACTATGTTTGTTGCCCGTAACTGATAAGGATTGAAAAAAAGGCAAACACAGGAGGAACAGAAATCAGATAAAGCGATCATGGATCATGAGGATGTAACATATGGGAACTAAAAAATTGGTGATAATTACTGTAATTTTTCTAAGTTCAAAATATACCATTGAAAGAAGATCATGGAACAGAAGTAAGCGTGAATATGAAATGATAGAAAGAAAAATCTGAAAAATATTAGATTAATAAAAGGAATAGAAAAAATTACCAAGTTAATCATCAAGTTGTCCTTCCCAATCAAAGTCATCTTGTCCGAGTAATCCATTGAGTCTTTCAACTTCAGCATCTGCGACTGCATCAGTAATACCATCATCATCTGGAACGATAGGTTGAAAACCATTTTGACTTCGAGGATAAGAATTATCGAAGAAAGCTGGATCTTGTGCAAGAAGTGCTTGGATTCGAGCATCTTCATCAAAATAAATTTGATCAGACGGATGGAAAGTTTGAGATTGTAAAGCATTTGAATAAGAAGAATTAATTTGAGGGGGTGGTTGAGAATTGTTGTGACGTTGAGAATGTTGTTGAGAATGATGAGGAAAAGAATGGTCGAAGAAATTTGGATCTTGTGCCAGAAGTGCTTGGATTCGTGCGTCTTCATCAAGATAAATTTGATCAGACGGATGGAAAGTTTGTGATTGTAAAGCATTTGAAGGAGAAGAATGAAGTTGAAGAGATGGTTGAGAATTGTTGTCATGATCGATAAGAGCTGTTACTCTGGCAGCATCTGGTAAAAAGGCACGATTAATTTGAGATGGAGTGATTTCTTCTGGTTCATCAAACATGCCATCATCAATTGGTAAAGAAGAAAGTGAACCATCATCTGAATGTTCACTGGATTCATCAGAGGAATCTTCAGAATCATCATCATAAAATCGAGGTTGCGGGAAAGTATCAACAGGCTTTTGTCGAATAACAGGTTTTGGAGGTGGTGGTACTCGTTGAGATGTTATCTGAGGAGGAGCAGAAGCATGTGATCTTGTTTGAGGATGATGCGTTTGACTAACAGTTGAAAATAAAGGCTGTGATAATTGAAAACGAACAACAGGTTTGGAAGTTTGAACTTGAGAAGGATTTAGTGGAGCAATTTCTAAAAAAGTGACAATGATTATTTTTAAGTCTAGAAAGATGAGGAAAACTTACGCGGAATTTTCACCGTTAAGAATTTGAGTTGTTGAATCACTTCAGGATAAACAATATTCTGAGCATGTGGGATTCGACGTTCTTCAGGAGTGCCTTCATTGATAATGCCAACATCCTTTTGATTCACATAGATTTTGATGTTTTTTCTATTTCCAACACGGCTTAATGCAACATAAAGCTGTCCATGAGCAAAGCATGGCGATTCCAGTAGAACTCCAACCTTCTTCAGAGATTGTCCTTGACTTTTGTTGATGGTGATGGCAAAAGCAGTTCTGATTGGAAGTTGAACTCTTGAAAAAGAAGGCCAATCTTCATCAGGTTCATTGTAGATGTTGGGCATTGGGAAGATTGAAACAATTTCACCAGCTCGGCTTCCCGTAATAAGTTGGCATTGAATGTGATGATCAAAGAGACGTGTTACAACCATTCTCGTGCCATTACACATCCCATAATTAACATCCAAATTTCTCGTTAACATCACCACCGTTCGAACACGTAATTGAATTTGATGCTTTGGAATACTTGAATGTTCAAATTGATTGAGTTCATCAGTATCATAATGTCTTTGAAGAATTTCATCCCCTTCATATTCAGCTTTAGGTAGAGAATTGACAGCCGTATAAACTTTTGCATCTCCATCAAGACGCGAAATAATGATGTGATTAATATCAAAAACTTTTTCATTCAAAGGAGCCATTAATGCAGCATCTTTGACATAATCAATATATTGAGGCAGCTCCAATTCAAAGATTTCAGGTGGGTAGACGAAATCAATGACCGCATCTTCTCGATATTCAACCATATCTTCATTAAGTTGAACTTGATGATGGCCAAAAGTTGATGATGCACCCAATCCACTTCCAATATCTTGCAACCAAGCCGCATATTCAGGGTCTTCTTCAGCACGTTTGTTTTCAAGAAGTTCAAAAAGTTTGAAATTCTTTCTGAAGACATCAGAACATAAAATTGAAGCATCAAAAGAAGCTCGAACATTTTCTTTAACAACCACTGGAAGAATTTGCTTGAAGTCACCACCAAGAATGACTGTTTTGTTTCCAAAAATTGAATGATGATTATCAGTTCCAACCAATTGTTTGACGATTTTATTGGCACGTTCTAAGACAGATTTATGTTGCATTGGAGCTTCATCCCAGATAATCACATCCGCATCACCAATAAGTCTGCCGATTGGATGATTTGTTGAAATATTGGCGTCTTTATGAATATCAAGTGGAATTCTGAAGGCTGAATGAGCAGTTCGGCCATTATCAAGGAGAATAGCAGCAATTCCAGTCGAAGCAACCACCAGGACTTTGTAACCATTTGCTTGAAGAATTCGAGTAAGGGTGTTGAAGACATAGCTTTTTCCACAACCACCACTACCCTGAAGAAAGAATAATCGATCTCGAGTTCTATCAGCAACATTATCAAGAGAACGAAGAACAGAATCAGTAAAATGTCGTTGAAGTCGATTCATTGTAGCATATCTTTCATCGCCATCAGTTGAAATTCTTGAGAATGTATCATATTGAGCACTTAGAATGTCATCATCAGTAACAAAAGGCAATCCAACATGGCTCATTGAAATTCCATGGTGATATAAAATTGATGCAACATGTGCATAAGCTCGACGGCGTCGTTCAGTAAAAGATTTGACAGAATCACATGGACGATCAATTAAACTTTCTTCAAATTTATTCCAGAGCGTTTGAGCATCTTTTGGCTTGCAGTAAAGAAGTAGCATAGCAAAAGTTCGACGACATTGACGTGCCATAGCGTATTCCTTAACTTCATCCATTGTTCGATAACAAATTTGATCATCAATGTACAATCTATGAGCCACTGCACATTCTTGAAAAGTTTCAAAGCTTTCAGTTCCACATTGCAACAAATCTTCAAAACATGTTGGAGCTTTGATAGCTTTTAAGAGTTCTCGAAGACAGAATAATTCAACATTTGAAGGAAATACACTTTGAAGACGGCCGAGACATTTTTTATTGTAGATTCTTTTATGCCACTTCTTTTTGGAGTAATGATAAAGTTCGTAGATTTGGTGATAATAAAGATTTTGAGGAGCTGTTGGATCATCATTATTTGGATCATAATCTTCAGCATCTTTAGCTTGTCGAACCAAATCGAAGAAAGCTGTAAGTTCAGAAACAGGGCGGCTTCCTCTTCGCTGAGTACCAAGTTGTTGGGTTTTTGAAAGTACAGATGATGCAGGTTCATTTTCTTTGAATCGAATATTATGCTGATCAGGAAGATGAACGGGAAGTTCTTTTACAAAATGCGACTGCTTGGTAATAAACATTCCAAGAAGTCGTTCAACAGCTTCAGGGGATCCAAGCAATCGAAGGCAGCGGTGTTGATGGATTTCGTTGTAATCAACAACATTATCAGTTGCAGCAGCATCAGTAGCATCTGCAGCACCAGTTGGTTGTTTTCCATATTTGAAAGCTTCTCGAACAGAAATAAAAGCTTTATCATGGCCTTTGTGGAGATACTTGTGGAGGTATTTGAGAGCTTTGGCACCACCACAGTGTTCAACATTGATGTGGCAATTATATTTGAGAAGAAGAAATCGATTATGCGCAACCACCCATTGGTTATCAATTTCGACAGTTTGGCGGCTATTCTTTTTGAGTTTGATTACTCGTCCATCATTCGGTCGGCAAACTTGAGCATATCCATCACGTTTGATAATTGTTCGATCACAGAAGTCTTTGCCGAATCCTTTTCCACATTTGCCATCTTTTTTTCCTTTGCCACATGAAGCTGCGCACCTCGACGGGTCGTGAATCATAAGTTTGAGCACGTAATCATAATATCGAAGCTTTTCATCATAATTTTCTTCTCCAAGTTCAGGCTTTCGAGGAAGTTGAGCAGAAATAATTTCATCAATTGCTTCTGCAGTCTTGAACTTATATCCTTCTTCCATTGTCAGAAGAATGTGAAGATGTGGCATTCCACGCTTTTGATGTTCTAAAGCAATTTTGAAAGCTTTTACTTTTCCCAGTACACCTCTTGTGGTGATGTCGTTGATAAATTCCCGTGCTTTAAGATTGAAAACTCGGCATACCAAATCAGGTCGATCAATCCATGTTTCACCAGGTCGAAGATTTTGAGTAATTTCTTCCCAAGCAGGATTTCCGGTAAATGTGATGAAAAGATCATCTTTTCCATATCGATCATTGATTGCAATACCACTTCGAAACTTGTGATGCATATATCTATTGCCACCACGATATTTTCTTGGCATCATCACAACCTTTCCCAAATCTTTTCCTTTCAACTGCGGAACCTTATTGATTTCTGATTGAAGATATTCTCGAACCTTATCATTTTGATCGTATCGGTCTTTGTTATCTTCGATGACCTTTTCTTGAAACTCCAATCGTTGCTGTTCAACTTTGCTATAAGCTTCAATATGGAATTGTTGTGATAATTGCCTTGAGCCAGTGATGGTATTGTAGCGTAACTTTTGATCTTCGGTTCGATCAAAAAGTTGAGAGCGGTAATGTTGTTGTTGTGATACAGTTGTACGTTTGTTTTCTGCAACTTCTTCATCCGAAGAAGCGTCACAAACATATTTCTCTGCATTTTCATCATTCTCTGATTCCTTATCAACATCATCATCACTTCCTTCATCATCTTCCAGAACAGCATTCAACGCTTCTGCAATTTGTGTCGCAACTTGTGTTGATTGAGTTGCAATAACAGAAGCAAGTTGAGTAACTTGAGTTCCAACAGCAGTAGCAACTTGAGTGGCTTGGGTCACAACAGCAGACGCTAGCTGACTTGCTTGAGCAAAAAATCCTTGCGGTTGAGAAGGTTGTGCAGGTTGCTGGGTTGATGGATGTTGATTTGGTGGCATTTGAGATGATAGTGGTTGTGGCGGTGGTGGTTGTGGAACTTGTTGAGTTGAAGTTGGGGGTTGAGAAGGTTGAGGATTTGGTTGTTGTTGAGGGGCAGGTTGAGGAGAAGATGGTGGTGGTGCAGCAGCTTGAGCAGCAGGAGCATTTGGATCAAGTTTTGGAATATTTTGTGTCCATCCAGCTTGTCCAAAAAGAAAGATTAATGGATACGCAGCAGCATCAACATTTCCACTGTAGAATGGCACTTCTCGAAGTTTGTTGCTTCCATGAGAATTTACTCCAAAATAAATTCCATTTCGTGGAGGTTCACCATCTTCTGACCGGAAAACATTAAAGACTTGTCCTGGCATGGTTGGAGGATTGAGTCGTCCAGGATGAGTACCGCCACTTGCTGCAACTTGTGGATCTTCCCAAACGATGTACAACTTTCGGACTTCTTTGCCTTCACGCTGGCATTCAGCTTCATATTCGGCTAACTTTTGTTTCATTGTTTTGAGTTCTTGCACACATGGATGGTATTTTCGAAGCATAATTTCAATAAGGGCAATGACTTCTTCACATTTGGCTTCTTTTCCTTTGTATCCCAAGCGTTGAAAATCTCGATGACGATTTGCAATGGCATCATCTGCATCAATGGTGTAATTTTGAGCAAATTGTTGATGTTGACCAGGAACAGGAACCAAATCACCAACATTATGTCTTGGTTCCCCCTGGATTTTGAAGACACCACCAGTCATATGCATATCTGCACTTGTGGATACCATTGCGAATAAAGAATTGTAGCTTCGAATATTTGACATAAATTCATGGAAATTTGTAAGATTGACATATTCACCAGGAACTCGAGGATTGTTTGGTGGTGGTACTGTTCCTTCTGCGCAACATTTGTTGCTTTCCTCTCCTTCAAAAAGATAAGCCTTGCAGTATTTACATCTTTTTGTCATCGGTCCTTGGTCATCTTCTGGTGGATAGATATCAGCACTGTTGACACCAATTGGAATATGTTTTTGATAGCAAGATCTCATTTTTGCTTTGAGTTTATCAGCATCAACAACTTTAGGTTGAGCAGCAATTCTATCAGATCTACGAACAGGTTCTTTTGGAAGTTTTTTGGTGATGGGTTTGGCATTGACCTTTTTGATGAAGGAATTTTTGACAGGAAGCTGTGTAAAAAGGCGAGCTGCTTGTTGAGACATAACTCTTTCTCGATTTGGAAGTTCAGGCCAATCTGGAATTGAAACACGACGTTCATTGAGTCCACGTTCATTGTTGACATTATATAATCGATGAAGAATAAGATTGATTCGACGTCTTTCAGCAACAATGTTTAAATCTGTATGGCGAATTGAATGCCCATATCGAGCAATGTCTTCCGAGATTAACATGACGAAATATCCACAACTGCAACCATCTTCTTGTTGATTGTAAGTGTTAAGAGGAGCAATTACAAAATCAGTACGAGGTTCGATGGTACCAGCTTGTTCTAATGCTGCAAGAATTTGTCTGGACAGCCTTTCTCCTTCTTGATCATCTCTTACATCTGATTTGGATACCAATGGATCATAATATGTAGCAACATTGGTAAGAACATTAATTGAGAGCAATGTCCAATGATTGCCATGAATGTGTAGTGGGCATTGGATGAGTTCTGGCCCGCGGCGAAACATTCTAAGGTAACCGAGAATAGGATCCTGAGGGGTTTGAGCAAACAATGGATCAATGTAAGCAATTCGATTGAAAACGTTGAAGGAGAGATGTGGAATATAGGCAGCATGCCATCCAGAAATTTGTTCACCAGCTACCCAATTTCGATCATTTTCGTCACGAGCCACATCAATAATATCTCGTAATAAAAGTGCTTCTCTTCCCATTAATACAACACCATCGAAATTCGGTTCATTCTCAGGATACTCAACTGGACCACCATCATAATCAACATCATCAATTTGAATCACTTGAGGATTTGCCCGATTAGCGGATGAAGTTGGCATTTCGACATCAACAACATGAATGATACCTTCATCATCTTCCCAGACATCTGGAATTGAAGGTTGTTTTGGAGGAACTACAGAAGTTGATGGAGAAGATGTTGAATTTTTAACATTTGCAGGTGGAGCATTAGTAGACACAGATTCATCTTTTTTCGCAATAGCAGGTTTAGCAGAAATTGAAGTTTCATCAAATTCAAGAAGTTCATTCGAAAGTTGAACACGTTCTCCATTTGTTGTTTCAACAGCAGCAGAATCTCCATTAGCATTTTGTGCGGCAGCTGCTTCACCATTTGTAATTGGAGTTGAACGTTGAGGTTGATTAAGATTGAATTGATCAACAGGTTGCATCAATCTGGCATCATCATTGAGTAATTTCGACGTGTCCTGTATAAACAAAAGATTAAAGAAGGCCAAAGAAGTACGGTAGCAAAAGGAATAAAAAATATTCTGGAAAAAAAATAAAAACAAAATGGCTGCATTGTCCCAGGTAAATAAAACTAATGAGAGACAAAAAATTAAAGTGGGGCATTTACCTGGACACAACAAAAAAGCCATTAATGTTTTTAATGTTAACCTAAAATGGACAAAAGAAGGATAGGAATTTGATTGAATAGAAGTTCGTGAAGAACAAAAAATTTTTGCCCCAAATTAAAAATGTGAAAAAAAAATAACATTTTGAAAAAAAGAAAAAAGTCCATAACTGTACTTTCTCAGTTAAGTAAAAAGTAATAAAATGTAAAACGGAATTTTTACTTATATAAGTAAAAAAACACCAAAAAAATTTTGAAAACCCATTGGGATATTTTTGAAGACGTACGAAAAAAAAAAGAATTTTAAAAAATAGAAGTCCGTAAAAAACCGCAAAAGAAATTTAAAAAAATTACGGAAATCCCCAACTTCTATCTAATAACCGTTAACAGTAGAAAAACGAAAAATTAAAAAAATCATGGCTGTATAATCAATGTTGATTTTTCGAAAAACAGATGGGGTAACTCAAAAAAGCTTAAAAAAAGAAAAAATGTTATTTAAAGTATACGGTGGTTAAAATAGGTTAAAGATGTTAAACATAAATATTTGTTTGACGTTATTCTACAATTAACATAAATAGAAACCAACCGTAATCTGTGCAATTGGAGTTGCAGGGATGCCAGGAACATGGAGACCAGTTCTTTCACGTTGAGAAGAAAGTGCTTCACCGAGAGTTTTAAACTCATCAGGGATCACATGAGCAGCACCAAAATGCTGAGAAGCCCGATCTGCCGTTGCTGAACTTCTCCGATTCTTGCCTTCTGAACGACGCTGGCTAGCTTTACTTTGTTGAGACTTCTTAGTTTTTCTCTTTCTGAAATTAGTACAATATTGATTATTTAAGACAAAACAAATGCTTACTTCTTTACTGGAGAAGCACCACGCGCACTGTCACTGTCGTTTCCAGAGGCTGCAGCTTCATCAACATCCATCGGAATAGGTGGAGGCGGCTGTGGTGGCGCAGGTGGAACGAAAGGCGGTTGATTTGGTGTAAACAACCTTTGAGAGGCGATAAACTGTTGAATTTCAATAGTTTGAGGCACACGATCATCATCATTACCACGTGGATAATCAAAACGAAGATCAACATGACTAACAGGAGAATAATTTCTTCTCCATGTTCTCTAAAAATCTCAAAGTAATATAAAGCAATTAAAAGAAATAGAAAAATACCTTCAAAAGACCACGAAACAACGTAGAAATTCCACTAAATGCAGATCTTGAACGACGTGGAGGACATGGCGGAGTTGGAGGTGGTGAAGGATCATCGTCATCTTCACTATCTCCGTAACAATTGTTCGTTGACCTTGCCTTAAAGTACGTTATTAATAAAAGAAAAAGAAAGAAGATAAAGAAAAATTACCCTAATATACGAAATACATGCATCACCACTCAATCCACGGGCCACTTTCTCTTCAGCAGGACTAATACCATGATAATCAGCATCAATATATAAACTTAAATGTGAAGCATTTAAATCATTTCTTTGTGGCAAAGGACGATCATTTCTCGGAATAGCAGAAGTGAAGGTTACGAAAGATGGAGCAGAAGATGTGGAAGCTGACGATACCAAATATGATGTCCCATGATGATTTGAATGATGCATTCCACCGCCATTTACTTCAGCATGATGATGATGAACAGGAGGCGCTGGTGGAAGTGGAGCAGGATCAGGTTGAGCATGATGGACGTGCCCAGCATTGAGATTAATGCTGTTGTAATCATTCGAAGATCCACTTGACCCAGGATTGGCAGCATGACTACCGGATGCATGATGTTGTTTTTCCATAATAACAAAGAAAGAGAAACAACAAAAAATACAAAAAGTAAAAAGATAGAGAATTAACCTAAATAAAAAACGTGTTGTTAGCAGGCAAACTAATTATGATCAAAAATGAATAGCGTTATATTGAAAAAACGCGGTAGAAACAGAGATTCAGAAAATTACAGTAGTAAAAATAATAATAAAAAAGAAAATAAGGGGGGATAAAAATATTACAAACGGAATATACCAGGCAAAAGGGAAGGCATGGCCCTTCGGGCCATGCCTTCCCTTTTGCCTACCCGCGACCAATGGGTCGGAAAAAGATACGAAACTTAAAAAAGAAGTAGAAAGAAGAAAGAAAAAAAAAGAATAAAAATAGGCCAAAAAATTACAGTAGTAAAAATAATAATAAAAAAGAAAATAAGGGGGGATAAAAATATTACAAACGGAATATACCAGGCAAAAGGGAAGGCATGGCCCTTCGGGCCATGCCTTCCA
Source organism: Panagrolaimus sp. LJ2414 (assembly GCA_024447195.1). Classification (NCBI taxonomy): domain Eukaryota; kingdom Metazoa; phylum Nematoda; class Chromadorea; order Rhabditida; family Panagrolaimidae; genus Panagrolaimus; species Panagrolaimus sp. LJ2414. The sequence continues at coordinate 25,189 of JAMRXY010000042.1, forward strand.
TTTTGCCTACCCGCGACCAATGGGTCGGAAAAAGATACGAAACTTAAAAAAGAAGTAGAAAGAAGAAAGAAAAAAAAAGAATAAAAATAGGCCAAAAAATTACAGTAGTAAAAATAATAATAAAAAAGAAAATAAGGGGGGATAAAAATATTACAAACGGAATATACCAGGCAAAAGGGAAGGCATGGCCCTTCGGGCCATGCCTTCCCTTTTGCCTACCCGCGACCAATGGGTCGGAAAAAGATACGAAACTTAAAAAAGAAGTAGAAAGAAGAAAGAAAAAAAAAGAATAAAAATAGGCCAAAAAATTACAGTAGTAAAAATAATAATAAAAAAGAAAATAAGGGGGGATAAAAATATTACAAACGGAATATACCAGGCAAAAGGGAAGGCATGGCCCTTCGGGCCATGCCTTCCCTTTTGCCTACCCGCGACCAATGGGTCGGAAAAAGATACGAAACTTAAAAAAGAAGTAGAAAGAAGAAAGAAAAAAAAAGAATAAAAATAGGCCAAAAAATTACAGTAGTAAAAATAATAATAAAAAAGAAAATAAGGGGGGATAAAAATATTACAAACGGAATATACCAGGCAAAAGGGAAGGCATGGCCCTTCGGGCCATGCCTTCCCTTTTGCCTACCCGCGACCAATGGGTCGGGGGAAAAATCATAGATATAACAAAAAATAGTGGAAAAAAATGAACACAAACAGATCAAAAAGGTGTTCAAAAAAATTACTGTAAAAAAGTAGGAGTAATAGGGCGAATTAGATTAAAAAGTATTATTAATAAACATTAAAATAAAAGAAATAAAACAAATCTTTCGATTTTTTTTCCGACTGCTCAAACTGCCATTAATAAATGGCAATGGTCATCCAAAAAGTGTTCCTTTAAAAAAATCAATAATCCAAAAAACGCTAAGAGAAGATGAGACAGAAAGGCGACACCCCGTCTGGCAGCCAGGTGGTGACATTTTTTGGCTCTTCTTTGACGAAAGAAGAAAAAAATTTTGCGCAATTTAAAAAACCACAAAGAGAAAAAAAGGGAGCAGCCAAAATCTTTTAAAAATAAAAAAATGACCAAAAAGGACAGAATAAAGAAAAAAAATTATTTATGCAAATTTTTTACGTGGATTATGATTGCCAAAAAAATTTTGAATAGCACCATTGAAATCCCCTCAAAAAACTGACATTTGATCATGTATCATGTCAAAAAAAAAATTTTTTCGAAAATTCCACTCCCAATTCCACTTCCGTAATTTTCGGGGCAAAATTCCACTTTCACTCCCTTTTATATGTCATCCCCCATCGATTCCACTCCCTAACTCAAAAAAATTTTTTTTTCGAAAATTCCACTCCCACTTCCACTTCCGGAATTTTGGGGGCAAAATTCCAATTCCGCTCGTTGTTATACCCACTCCCGCATCGATTCCACTCCCTAACTCAAAAAAAATTTTTTTTTGAAAATTCCACTCCCACTTCCACTTCCGGAATTTTGGGGGCAAAATTCCACTTCCACTCTCATTTATATATCATCCCCCATCGATTCCACTCCCTAACTCAAAAAAAATTTTTTTTTGAAAATTCCACTCCCACTTCCACTTCCGGAATTTTCACGCGAAAATTCCAATTCCGCTCGTTATTACACATCACTCCCGACCGACTCCACTCCTAAAATCGTAAATTCCAGATTTTCGAAAATTCCACATTTTCAACGTACTCCCCCCTGTTCTCCATTTTTCAAAAACAGAACAATAGGCGGATTCTATTTGCCCTAAGAGAATAATACTTTGGTCACGATTTCTGAGAATCTGGAGCCAGATGAACAAAATCTGTAAAAACAAAATCTGTTTACTTTTACGAGTTTTAGTCAAACTAAGCTTTTCAGAAGTTCATCTCATCACAGGGCTTCAATCTCGAACCTGACCACTTGTTTTCTGTATATTGTGAACTAGGGGGCTCGGGGCTATGGAATATGGGTCTTACGGATATCCCAAGGGGGTCGAAAAATTTGCATATCACCTATAGTTGGGTCTTCATGCCCAAAGGAGGTTTAAAAAATCTCGTCTCGGTCTTGAAATGGCAAAAAAACAAAAAAAAATTTTTTGAAAAATTTGCATAATTATGCCGTGGGGGGTTTATAGCTCGGGAGACCCATCCCATCGTATTCCCCTCGAAAAACTGACTATAGATCATGTATAATGTTAAAAAACTATTTTTTTCAAAAATTTGCATAAAAATATTCAACCCCTGAGGCGATCACAGCTCGGGAGACCCATCCCATTGTATTCCCCTCGAGAAACTGACCTAAGATCATGTATTTTGTAAAAAAACTAATTTTTTGAAAATTCCACTCCCACTTCCACTTCCGGAATTTTGGGGGCAAAATTCCACTTCCACTCCCTTTTATATATAATCCCCCATCGATTCCACTCCCTAACTCAAAAAAAATTTTTTTTCGAAAATTCCACTCCCAATTCCACTTCCGGAATTTTGAGGGCAAAATTCCACTTCCGCTCGTTGTTATACTCACTCCCCCATCGATTCCACTCCCTAACTCAAAAAAAATTTTTTTTTGAAAATTCCACTCCCACTTCCACTTCCGGAATTTTCATGCGAAAATTCCAATTCCGCTCGTTATTGTACTCACTCCCCCATCGATTCCACTCCCAAACTCAAAAAAAATTTTTTTCTTAAAAATTTTGAAAATTCCACTCCCAATTCCAATTCCGGAATTTTCACGCGAAAATTCCACTTCCAATCCTCATTCTACATCACTCCCGACCGATTCCACTCCTAAAATCGAAAATTCCAGATTTTCGAAAATTCCATATTTTTAACGTACTCCCCCCTTTGCGTTTTTTTCTACTCAGAGAACAATGGAAGAACAATGAGAAGCTATTTGCCCTGGGAGAATGAATAATTGTGCTCGATTTCTGAGAATCTGGAATCAGATGAACGAATTCTGTAAAAGCCAAACATTTTCAAATTCCCTGAACCTCTGAAAATAAGAGTTTCAGAAGTTTAGCTTTTCACACGGCTTCAATCTCGAAGGTGGCCCTTAGTTTTCTGTATAGCGGGAATTTTATACATTGTTAAATTTTTAATATATGTATTCAAAAAGGATGTAATTCTTTTGAAAATCATTTAAATATTGAACTTTTAATAACAAACATTATTTTATTATCACTATAACATAGCACTAAAAACAAATCAACTTTATATTATATTGTTATATTTTTAATCCACACAATCAGTACAAAAAACGTCAAATTTTTTCTTTTGTTTAGCTGAACCAAGGTACGGTATTGATGGAACAATTTTAACCTTTGGACAAATTAATTGAACCAGAAATTTACGATATGGTGCAATAACAATTAATGCAACAATTGGATTAATAACAGGTGCCCATGAAATGAGTAAATTAACATAAAAGTACCACCACGGCTGTGGAAGATTGAAAATTCGTCCAATGTGGATGGCACAGGGAGATAAACCACTAGTGAAAAATGGGATTATTCCTTGGAAGAACAACAAAATATGCATTTGACGATGTTGTTGATATCGAAGTTTCAAATGTTGAATTGTACGAAATGACATAATTTTTAGAGTAATTCGGATTCCGCAATACACGACTAAACTGTATGAAAGAAGTACGATGAGGGGTGTAATTAATCCTATCAAGGATATACTTGGAGTATACATTATTCCAAAAGATGGTGGTCGTCCATCACTATCAATCCAATCAGTGTTATTAAAAAGTGCCAAAGCTTTTTCTTCGAGATGTACAGAACTCAATTCAAGTGTTAAAGTTAAGTATCCGGACAACCCGGGTAAAAGGCCAGATACTATAACAAGAATTAAAAATGGTAAAAGTGTAAATTCATAGTTATGGCAGATTATTGAATATCGATAAATGAAACTGACACATGCGGTGGTGATGTTGTAATTATTAATAAAAACTAGAATAGAAGCTAAGATGGTCGTCCACGGCTGAGGCAAGTCATGGATAATACCATTTATGATGTGAAAATACACAGTTTTCCCTTCACTAAAAATAAAAATTAATTCGAAAAAGCAAAAAAAATAACAGTTATGAATCATAACTTATGATTCTAAAGTTTATTTGTCTATCAAAAAAATATTTACATTTTGCTTCCAACTGGTTGACACATTGTTAAAAATAACATCAATGATAAAACAGAATCAATGATAATATGAAATACAAAAACTTTTCTGTATGATTTTAGCAAAGACGTTGATTTTTTTGCAACTGCATACGATAATGTCGCATTTGCAGCTAAGGCAAAGATAAAACTGACGCAATAATTAACATACCCGATTTCTCTTTCGCTTTCTGATAATCCTAAAACCCCTCGAACTTTTGACATTCTTAACACCGGGAAAGTAAATGAGAAATTAGAAATAATAAATTTTTTTCACACTTTTCTTCCCAATATGGCACTTTTAATATTATTGTGAAGGCGTGTGTCTGTGCCCTTTTCTCAAAATGTCATCGTTTTTGAAAAAAGAAGTAATTGCATACTTTCTTGATGCAGATCAAAAAGACATAAAAAATTTAAATGTGCCATAAACGTGTCATAAAATTTTAGAGCTGCCATTTTAAAGCGTTACTATTAACTGCTTAAATGGCAAAATATCCATTTAAAAAATGTTTAACAATGAAGGCCAAAAGTTTAGTTTGACATTTCAAAAATAGATTTCATTAATATTTACGAAGAAATTTATGCGAAAGATTTGTTTTATTTTTCTGAGAGAAAAGTTTGTACAAAAAATACAGTAATGTTCGTAAAAGACAAAACAAGTCATAAAAATTGGTGCAGATTACATCGAAAATACCGACAATGGTTCATCATAGAAAAAAAATCCCAGTTTTATAGAAATATATTTTTTAACCAAAAACAAAAATTTGAATGCGTAAAACGGGTCAAAATAAATAATTAAACATTTTATTTAAATAATAGTTTTATTGATAAACTACAAAATAATCAAACAATAAAAACAAGAACATTCAAAAACACAAATTATTTTGGTTTATAATCTTTTCCAGTCTTTGATTTGTATTCCTTCTTCAAATTCAAGAGCTTAGCAATGGCATCCTTTGTTTCTTGCTAAAGCGGAAAAAATTAATGGAAAATATGAAAACTAGCAAACTTACAGATTTAGGATCCTTTGCTTTGACATCACGAACAAGATTTCCTTGTGCTTCAACAGCTGCAAAAAGGGATGTTTCATCATCAGAAGCAGTAAGAGGAGCAGTAGATGCATTAGGAGCAGCACCCGGTTTATAATCTTTTCCAGTTTTTGCTTTGTATTCTTTCTTCAAATCCAATAGCTTAGCAATTGCATCTTTGGTTTCTTGCTTAACATTAACCAATTAAAATGTGTATTAAGAGTAATTGAATAACTTACAGATTTAGGATCTTTGGCTTTAACATCGCGTACTAAATTTCCTTGTGCTTCAACAGCAGCACATAGTGACGCTTCATCGACGGTGGTTACTGCTGGTGAAGAGGTAGAGATCTGAACAGGCTGAACAACACCAGGTTTGTACTCTTTACCAGTTTTATCCTTGTATTCCTTCTTCAAAGCCAAGAGCTTCGCAATAGCATCTTTGGTTTCTTGCTAAAAAGAGAGATCAAAATAGTACAACAATAATTATCATAAGAGTGCTTACAGATTTCGGATCCTTTGATTTGACATCACGAACTAAATTTCCATGTCGTTCAATTGCAGCATAAAGCACTGCTCCATCGTCATTAGTTTTGGAGAATGGAGTCGTAGCTGTTGGGGCAGCACCAGGTTTGTAATCTTGGCCAGTTGCTTCTTTATATTGCTTTTTCAATTCAAGAAGCTTTCCGATGGCATCTTTAGTTTCTTGCTAAAATATAATTGGTACAGTTATTTTGATAAAGAAAAAATGGAAGTTCCGCTATTAAACTTGTTTAACGTCAATGAACACAATAAAATAGACAGACTAAAAAATTCATTATAAAAAAAGTTTACCGATTTAGGATCCTTTGATTTGAGTTCCCGAACAGCAACTCCTTGAGCGTCAATTTCAGCACCAGAGGGGCCAGAACTAGATGGCTTCGGAGTTGCGTCTTTCTAAAAAAATTACAATAACTACAACTTCAGAATATTTAGACAACGCTTACCTTAACACCTTTTGCTGGTTTATCAGGTTTCTTTTCATCATTTGCACCTTTGACATGACCATCAGGGATTTCAATAAAAACAGCAGGATTTCCATTTTCAGCAACTTTATCACAGATATAAAATTGTTTTCTTTGAATTTGAATCACTTCACCCTTTTTGACAGATTTGATTGCTTCTTCTGCTTTGAATGTGAAAGTGTGCTAAAAGAAAATTACTGTAATTGATTATTAATAATAATAATTGCAAACCTTGGAGTTCTTATTGACATAATTTTTCCATTCTTCTTCTTTACCAATAATTGCTTTACTGATCACAGGATCATATCGAACAGCTTGAATATCAAGGCATGGTTCAGCAAGCCATGTAACTTTCAACGTTTTCTTGAAATCTTTATTATCAAGATCAAGATCCGCATTAATTGAAACCACATGCCCATCTTTCTTTTCAACCTTTATAAGCTTAAGATTTCCCCAATTAACAAATGTGACAATGTCGCCTTCATTCATCAAATCAGCATCAACTTGTTCAAGGAAAATTTTGGGACCATAATGGACTTCTTTACTGCCAACTGCAGCATCCTATAAAAATAAATAAGTAAATCAAAATGTATCAAAAGAAAAAACAAACCTTTGGATGAAGATTAACTTTGGTTGTTTCTGCCTTGGCACCATTCACATTTACAGTAACCAAATTTCCTTCCAGAGCTGTATATCTCGGTGCAATCGGGTCAAGGACTTTTTTATTGAATGCCCATAATTTATCCCATTCCATGACAACAATTGAACGACTACCACCTTGCGCGAGAATAAATTGTTTGAGGCCTTCAACGGTTAAACCACGACGAATAATACCACGTACAGTAGGAAGTCGAGGATCATCCCATCCTTCAACGATTCCTTCATCAACCAAAAGAGTAAGCTTTCTTTTACTCATTACTGTATGAGTCATATTCAGACGAGCATATTCCCAAATGTATGGCTTTCTTAATCCAAGAGCATCACAAATAAAGTAATATTGATCATCTCGATCATGATATTCTGTGGTTCGAAGTGCATGAGTAATTCCTTCACGAGAATCAACAATTGGGCATGCAAAATCATACGTTGGATAAACCCTTAAAATGAAGTACTGTTAGCAATCGGGTAAAAAGAAATTTAAAAAGCAAACTTGTATTTATCACCAGTTCGAACATGCGGTTCATTTTTACATCGATAAATTGTTGGATCACGCAAGGCACCATTATTATGCTTCATATCAATCTTGATTCGAACACAACATTCTTGTCCTCGTGGAGAACCTTTCTTCATTTCTTCCCAAAGTTCAAGATTCTTTTCAACGGCTAAAATATGTATATGAATTGTATACCCAATCTAATTAATAGAAAAAAGAAAATAAAAAACATACAATTGTTTCGATTTTTTGAATCTGCTTTTTCTTCACGTTCTTTTCTCATTGTTTCAGTATCCGTATCATCAACAAAAGCTTTGCCCTCTTTCATCAACTTTTCACATAATTCAATCATAACATCAAAATGATCAGAAGAATGTGTCCAAATATCAGGCTTTATTCCAAGTAGTTCAAGATCACCCTTAATAACTTCTTCAAAATGTGCATTTTCTTTTGCAGGATTTGTATCATCAAATCTCATAACGAGCTTTCCTTCAAATTCTTTTTGATAGTATGCATTCAACAAAGCAGCTTTTGCATGTCCAATATGAAGATATCCACTTGCTTCTGGAGGGAATCGAACAACAACTTCACCTTTCACAGCACCCGGAAGATCAACAAATTTTCCTTCATCACGAGTTTGTTGTCCTTTTGGCTCTTTCGTTTTTCCATTTGCTTTTGGCTTTTCGATACCATTGGAACGGTCAGGTGCAACTTGTAGCAAACCAATTGCCTGATGAACATCAGCAATTTGTGGAAGATCTTTAAAGAATTTAAAGAACTTTGCAAATGGTTGATCACTTTGCAGATCTTGGTGTTTAATTAAAATTCCAAAGAATACCAAATCAGCGATTGTTGGACGATCAAAAACAAGAAAAGCTTGCTTGGCAAGTTGAGGCTTTGTTAATGCAACTAGTTCATCAATAGATTTTGAGCATTTATAGTATTGGCGGAAGGGAAGAAGATATTCATATATTTGAGAATGTTCAATTGCATCATATCCCAAAAGTGGTAAACATGTTCTTGCAACACATTCAGCAATAGATGCATCATCAGTATATTTTTGTCCACCACTGCAAAAAAACGAGTTTATTAAAATGCGCATTTTCAATATTAAAAACTTACATCGAAAGTGAGTTTTCCTTTGCATTAAATACAACAGATTTATTAATATCAAAGCCTGCAAATTTTACTGCTAAAATTGAGGCATAAAGTGGATCATCCTTCTTGGAATAAATGACAACTTCAGACAACATATTTCGACCCTACAATAAGATAGAATCGTGAAAAATAGTAATGAAATGAAAACGCGAGAAACCTGATTTAACGAAACATTAAAAAGGGGAACAATTTTTGCAAATGGAGGATTACCGAATGTTACACTAAAGACTTTGTTTCATTTTGAAAAAAAGCCTTAAACATTTGAAAAAAGGGGAAGGGCTTATTGAACATTCGTTGAAGAAAAGCAAACACATCAAAAATAAAGAAAAATGCCAATAAAGATAGAGATGTGCAGTGTTTTTTCAAATTTTAGCTATAAATATAATTTTGGTAACAATAAATGCAGAATTTTTTTCTGATTAATAATGGATAAAAAAAATTAAAAGGAATAATACTGATAAAAAAGATAATTGATAAAGAAAAATATCAAAAACCAATTTTTTTTCAGTCGGGGAACACTTTTTCTTCTTAAATATTTTCGTGTGGGGTGCAAAAAAACAAACTTTTTTGCAGCAATTTTTTTCTTTAATTCTCCGTTGACTTCTTTATATAGTTATCAGCTTTAAATTTTCAATTTAATTTAGTTTTTTTAATTGGTATATTCTAAATATTAGAAAATAAATAAAAATATTTCTAAAAAATGAAAAAAAAATCGAACCCGCGTCTGCATGCTTGTTAACCGAACGCCGTCTACCACTCGGACAAACATACAAACAACTTGAGTCGTGAATTCGTACTCTTACACTTTTTGAGAAAAAAAGAAGAGGAAAATTAGAAAAACATGAATCCTGTCTTTGTGCTTGATTGTGCGTGATTTCTAAAAATTAGCACTTCTGGGGAATTAAAGGCTCTATCGAATTGATATGGTTACAAGCTGGAAGGGCTCGGAGTGTAGTATATCATTTTTTGAAAAACGTTAAAAAAAGCGGTTTTTTGACTTTTTTTCAGATTTTTTGCATGGAAATGATGTCCAAAAGTTGGATTTTCGGAATCCTCGTAAAATTTTACATATAGTAGGATAAAAATTAAAAGTTTAAAAAAAAGTTTTAATTTCTACAGTATACCTCTCTTGCATTTTTCTTTGACTGAAAAAAAGTGAAGGGGAACACTCGCGTCGCATAACGCCATGCACATCTCTAAATAAAGAAGTAAAGAAATAATCTACCCGTAAAAGAGACAATGTTCGGTGTCAGTGCGTTTTTATTTTGAAAGAAGCGCTTTTCTTGGCAAAATGGTGCAAGCGTCATTCAACATTTTTAAAGACAAAGTTTTTTTCGATAATTTTTTTGCGGTTAAAAATTGAAGCAAATTTATTAGTGTTATTCTTTTTTAATTTTTTGATTATTTAAACTTTTAGCCTTTATATTAAAATAAATTTGGCAGCAATCAGTTAACGTCTTCTTTTAAGTTAACTTTCTGACATAAAAAAAGAAAGCATTAGCTTATTGCAAGAATCACGTACATGAATCTTTGGTGGCCGCCCCGGAGGGGCGGGGCACCTCTAGTGATAAAAAATGGCGAGAGATGGTGCAACATTGGCCAATGCATTGGGACAATTTCAATTTCTTTGCAATTTTTAAACGTTTGTTCTTTTGCTGCGATGTCACACTACGCCAAAGTGCATAAAACATTGTAATTTTAATTTTCATGATTACTGTAAAAAAATTTTTTTACAGTAAAATAACGCGTAAAAACACTTGGATATAAAAATTTAAACTAAGAAAAAAGTACCAATCGAAAATATGATTAACGTTGTTTTAATAACAAAATATTCTGCTTCGGAGAATATGCATTGTGTTATTTTTCTGGATCCTGAATTATAAAACATCAGTATTTTATTATTGTATTCATCGTGGAGCTTGAAAGATGATGAAGGATACCGATTTTTAATAATAATGGGGACCCAACGTTTTGTTGTTTTTTTTGAATTTTCTTTGTTTTTACACAGCTTCGCTGCAATTTAAAAAAATTAAATTTCATCGAAATGCTGATGATGATCACCAGGACCGCAAATTGGTGACAGAAAAGGTGATGGTTTAAAAATTCTTATTTTACCTAGTATGAATAGATTCTTTCACCTTTAATTTGGCATCAAAAACGTGGACTCTCCCAAGTGGCTTTCGGTAATAAAATGTTCAGCCTTGTGTTTTTAAATATTTAAATGAAATGCTTTCTTTTTTTTTAAAGAATTTTTGGCCGAAAGAAGGAATTATGAAAATTTATATGACTTTTGTCAGAAACTTTTTTATGAAATTGTTGATTTAAGGTCCTTTAAATTAAGGAAGTCAACAGTTTAAAATAAATGTGTTTTCAAAAGGTCCTCACTGACGGAAAAATGAAGGATTCATTAGAAATCGGTTATTATGGCTCTCTTTGCCAAAATATAGACAAATTTTTTGTTTTGGTTGTAGCGGTTCAATAATTCTTCGCATTTTTATTTTTTTCGTACTAAAGTTATATTTGTGATATCTATTTTCTTGTAATTTATTTATTTTAATCACAAAATGAATCCCAATCTTTCCATGAAAAAGCCGGATTTTGTTCAGTTGCAGGAACCATTGCAAAATTGTAAGCTTATCCATTTTATGAATGTAAAATATACATGACTTTGTTTCCTTTAGGTGGCCATCTTACACACAAAATATGTGAAAATATACGCAACTCTCAACCATTTATCGAAGTAAATGGTGATCCAAATAAAAGTAATTTTGTTACAAAAAGTTTAGAAGACCAGATAAATCTGTTAAACACTTTTTACAAGTAAGTTTTAGAGATATTAATTTAAAAAATGTCTTTGATTAATTATTGTTTCCTGAAAAGCATCAGTAATGCTCGCCAGAGTCTAAATGATGTCTTTTTAATTACTAGTAGATGAAGACAATAAAAGTAATTGGTAACAACATATTGAAAAACAATATCTTTAATTTGACAGACATTAAAATTATCTTTTTCAAGTCCGATCCTTTTTTATTAAAAGTTCTTAAACTTTTAGCTCCCTTGAAACAATTGCAAATGATTTACCAAATGTTACACCATTAGAATCAAGTAACCAAGTTGCACTTTCTGCATATTCCACATTTATTAATGAATCAAATGAAAATACTGAAAAACAACAACAATTCAATGAAGCATCGGATGCTGTACATTATGCAAATTATTTGCAAGTTTATAGTACATTTGCACATGACACCATGCTTCAAGTTTTTGGCGCCAAAGCTACTTCCATGTTTGATACAGAAATTAATATTCCATTTAGCAGTTTTAAACAAGAAAAACTTCAAAAACAGTTTGATGAAATTTTTGATCAATGTGTGAAGGAAACAAGTCAAGACGGAGAAAAACGAAAAATTTACCGGCTTATTTCAAAACCGGTGGAAAGTAGTGTCTCACATTGCATTATTGAAGTATGTCAGAAGCGATACACATATTATTATTGTATTGTTAAAATACTGTAGAAAGAGTAAACCCCTTTTTAAAATGCGTTTCTTTTCAGTTTTTGGTTGAATCGAAATCCTTTTTGAAAGCTTTGGTGTTGGTAAACAATGGACAGATTGATTATATTAATCTTTATTCGTATCATGAAAAATATACCTATGTTGATAATAAACGAAAAGTTGTAAGTTACTTATCACTGATATAAGCTTGATTACCAATAAACACAAAATCTAAGATTATTTAGATTGATGTATTTGTTCGAAGTAAATTAGAATATTATTCAAATTTAACAACATATGCAAATAATCAGTTTCAAATGTATTTACAAAAGAGAAAACCTGATGATTTTGTAACCCGAACAAAAATGGAAACTCGAGTAGTTATTTCAATTCTGATAAAAATTAATCAAATGATTATGCAAACATGCAAAATTTGTAAAAAATATCTCTATGATGGAATGCCTCCAACTCTTTTTGTTAGTAAAGCAATTGCTCATCCTGAATGTCGTGGAGCTCGTGAGTAAAGAATCTTTTTTCCAATATTTCTTCTTTTCTTTTGAATTTATTTATTTTTTGAATCACTTTTTATACCTCGCATTTTCAATAATGTTCTCATAAACATTTAAAGCATTTATTAAATTTAACCATGAAATTTTACAAAATTTATTTATAAATAAGTGTATTAATCAGTTGTGAGCTAAAAATAATAAAAATCAGCTGATAACAACATGTTGCAAAATACTTACATAAAAATATGATCCTGCAATTGGGGTACCCAATCGCTGAGCAGTCGGACTTCGTAAAAATTGAACAACATTTTGATATTTTGCGTGTAAATCTGTTGAAATTGAGATGTACATTCTTGTAAGGGGGTCAACAGTTTTATAAACCAATACAACCCACATTTTTCGATCTAAATTTTACATTTTTTGTACAAGTGAAATAAGGGTAAGAAAAAACAAAACAAATTCGATATTAAAAAAATTTCAAAAGACAACCAACAGTTTGATTTAGTTTGTTGTTCTGGAGAAAGTTGAGGTGAGCCATTGATCACTCTTTTATTAATGAAACCTCCATCTGGGATTGGCTCTTCTAAATTTATCTCTTTTCCTCCATCACAAACTCGATCATAATAAAACTGCATGTTTTCCAAAAGACTGTTTGGATCTAAAATTTTATTTAATTAACAATTTATAGCATCGTTTCTTCTTTTTTAAATAAAAAAATATACAAAAATAGATCTGCTCATAAAGTATTTGTACACAGTTGTTTTGTGATACTGTACCCAAATGAGCATCATATTTGATTCAGCTATTTTCCATTTAAAATTTTTTACTTACCAAAAAGTAGCACATGTAAATAACTGCCTTTGGTTTGTTGTTGATAAAGTACAACTTTTTTTATAAATGCAGGTTCAAGAATTTTGTACGGTGACAAAGAAAAATGATCTCCAGTTCGAATTTCTGGTGAATGCAAAAGTGCTGACGTGTGAACATTTAAAGTTGTCTAAAACCGGTTAAACAGATATTTGTGATATTTAACTTCATAAATTATACATATTGGATACCACTCAATGGAGCATTTGGGACAATTTTTGGGGTAAGTCCTGCTTCAATAAAAACTTTTCCAAATGAATACAATGTTGAAGTTTTACAACACAATGAACGGGAATCGGATGGCAATAAATGACCATTTTCTGCTTCAACACAGGTATAATCATATGGACAAATATTAACAATTGAAGGATCACAAAGCATAACCTGTGGCATTTTAAATGGAATGGCACCATTTGGACATAATGGTTTTATTTGTTCTGCTTGAAGGGTTTCAATGTCAGAGGAATCTTGTGGAATATCACTGCAACATTTAAAACTTGATTTATCTTCCATTTGTGCGCAAAGTGGATTTCTGCCAGTGCAGGATGTTACCATATTTGGCTGGCATGGAACTCCTCCATCTTGTTCCATATCACCACATGATGCCAATGTTGGAATGTAAGACATTTCAATTGTTTGCCAGCCGGCAGAGCAATCTGCAGAATAAAAAGTTATTAAAATTTTCTTGTTACATTTTTTGGTATTTTAACATGAATACAAAATATCCTCGATTTTACCTGGTTTATCGGGCGGAGGTGGAGGCAATTGTGACAGTATTACGGTAATTTTTAAATAAAGGAAAAAATTTACAAAGAAATATTTCATTTTAGTATTCAAATTTAATAATCCTTTAAAAGAATGAAAAATTTAAAAAGCAGCTTTTAAGGTCGTCGCTAGCATTGATGTGGCCATTGGCTAATACAAGCGCAAAAACAAACATTGACTTTTGTAATACAAACAATGCAATGCATGAATCGTGACAAAAATGATTGTATTCGTAAACTATTTTTCGTTTTTTTAAAACCGTTTGATCATTTTAAAAACAAAAAATAAACTCTTCGCTACAGTATTCCATAAGATCAGACAAGTAAAGCAAAATGACCACAAATATTACAGTAACCTTAAAAATTAATGCAATTTTGTATGCCCATTTTGACTTTTAGTTTAAGGTTATTTCTTTCCATCTTTGAATGTGGTGTAGTTTAAACTTTTTTTAAACCATAATAGTTTTTTGCAAAAAAAAAGAAATCAATAAAAAAGACATTTTCTTTCATTCATCATTTTTTGTTTGTCCGAAAAAAGATGTTGTTGCTTTTGTTTTTTAATTTTCAAGATTAAATTTGTTTTAATATTTTATATGTTTAAATTTGAATTACGGAGGTCGTGGTTTTGGGGCATATTTTTAAAACACATTCTTTTCAAAATTTACAGTAGCTAATTTTCAGAAGCTTTAAAATGTCATTCTTAAATTCCAACAATCATAATAATGAAGAAGATGCAAATCAAAAGGTAAAAACTGTATTTGAATTTCTCGAAATTTAAAACCTGAGAGTTCCATATTTTAGAGATGCACAAAATCAAATACTGATGATTTGCCAATTACATTACAAAACTTAACAAATAATCCCAATACAACTTTGAATAAAACCCATACGGCATTGACGGAAGAAAATTTATTGAATTTACCCGAAAAATTTGGATGTCCACTTTGGATTTATGATGCAAGCATTATTCGTAAACAAATCAAAAAACTTCGTCAATTCGATGTCATTCGTTTTGCCCAAAAAGCTTGCTCAAATGTTCATATCCTTAAAATTATGCGAGAAGAAGGTGTAAAAGTGGATGCAGTATCTGCAGGTGAAATTGAGCGTGCCTTGGTAGCTGGTTACAAGCCATTAGAGAATGATGACGATATTGTTTTTACTGCTGATATCATTGATGATTCTACATTGGCATTGGTGATAAATCAAAAAATTCCAGTTAATGTTGGTTCAATTGATATGCTAGAACAACTTGGAAAAGCATCACCAAATCATCGGATTTGGTTACGAGTTAATCCTGGATTTGGTCATGGACACAGCCAAAAAACCAATACTGGCGGTGAAAACAGTAAACATGGCATTTGGCATACCGATTTACAACATGCACTTGCAATCATTGAGCGCTATCATCTCCATTTAGAAGGCATTCATATGCATATTGGTTCAGGGGTTGATTACAGTCATCTTGGGCTTGTATGTGATGCAATGGTACAAAAAGTTATCGAATTTGGTCAAGACCTGAAAGCAATATCCGCAGGTGGTGGCCTATCTATTCCTTACCGGGAAGGAGAAGAAAGTATCGACATTAACCATTATTACGGATTGTGGAATGCTGCACGTGAAAAAATTTCTGAATATTTTGGGCATCCTGTGAAATTAGAAATAGAGCCGGGGCGATATCTTGTGGCAGAATCGGGTGTATTAATGGCGAAAGTGCGTTCAGTGAAGGATATGGGACCACGGCATTTCGTTTTAATTGATGCTGGTTTTAATGATCTTATGCGTCCTTGCATGTACGGTAGCTATCATCATATTTCTGCAATTGCTGGAGTTGGTAGAAATTTATTATCTGAACCTCTCGTGGAAACTGTGGTTGCTGGCCCACTTTGTGAATCGGGAGATGTTTTTACTCAACAAGAAGGGGGAAAAGTTGAAACCCGTATCTTGCCACTAGTAAAAGTTGGAGATTATTTGGTTATTCATAATACTGGGGCATATGGTGCCTCCATGTCTTCTAACTACAACAGTCGTCCACTTTTGCCAGAAGTCTTATTTGACAATGACAATGTAATCCTTATTCGTCGCCGTCAAACCATTCAAGAATTGTTGGCATTGGAATTGACTCAATAATTTTCAGTTTTTTAAAAATATTTTAACTTATCAAAACACGGTTTTTCTATTCAATTAATCAGTAATGGTTTAAATTGGAACCTATGTTGATTAATTTGTCAATGTAACATTATCTATATTGTATAAATATCTTAAAGTGTAAACTAATAGAATTTGTATTTAACACTTTTGAGCATAATTTTCGGTAAACGGAAATTTTGTAATTATGATGTTACTCTTTTATCCATTTTTTTAAAAACTTTGTTTCATACATCAATTCTTCTTTGACTAAACTACATTATTATCAGTCAAAAAACAAGGAAGTTGAAGGTGCGTCCTAATGCTCTTAAAAGTATAAAATTCATTTTTTCTTTTTTCCCCACCACAACAACAAAAAATGAAAGCAAATAACGTTGCATAAAATTGTGCAATGTTTGTAGCTTTTATACTGCAGTACGTTATATAAAAAAAGAGTCAATATGAAAAAGTGCAATAAATTATAAACAAAATTAATACCCTTGCTTGCTAGCAGAAGAATACTCAAAAAAATGGTCCAAGATATTGTTGATGGTAAGGAATCTATTGACGGCCATTCTTTCAATGTTGAATGGCTGCTAAAATCACTTCGAGAAAATGATAAAGAATTTCAGAAAAAATATGGCAATCGACCTGTTAAAAACGTAAACCATTTTTGGTAATTGAAATCATTCAAAAAATATCTTTTCAGGTCTCTGCTACCGATATCTCAAAGGGGAAAGGATTCGCATCAAAAATTTACAAGTGTGTTTTAACATTTGTTGATTCTAAGGATGCCTCAGATATTTATACAACGGTCCTCAAAGTTCCTGGATTCGAATCCTATAAAGAAACTCATCAAGCAAGTGGAGGCCAAAAATATTGGGAAAATGATAAAGCAATTCAATCTTTGATTGGAGTTCACAATGTTGAATGTGACTTTTACAATGATGTTGCAAAATTATTGGATGCTCCAATTCCAAAAGTTTATTTCACTCAAAAATGGGACCTTGGACAACATGAAGGTTGTATTCATATGGAAGATTTATCTCTTAAAGGAAAAACCCAATTATATTTTGAAAATGTTAATTTAACAATCGTTAAATCTGTCATTCGTCAATTGGCTCATATTCATAAAAATATTTTATCAGTGAATCCCAATTTGTGGCAGGGAAAATATCTTAAAAATCAAATGTTAATGGCAAATACAGCACAAAAAACTTGGCCAATGATTGAACCGTTTTTACAAAAATCTCAACGTGAAAAAGATTTACGACCTTTGATTGAAAAATACAAAAAATTTGCCGAAAATGAAGAATATTATGGTTATGTTTTTACTCAATCTTACAAGGACGAAAATCTTAAACCGGTAATTGTTCACGGAGATTTTCATTTTGGAAATATTATGTATAAAATGGATGAACGTGGAGATTTACAAAATGAAGTCGCGGCCATTGTTGACTGGCAAATTATTCATGAAGGTTCACCAATGTCAGATTTGGCAAGATTTTTGACTTTCTCTGCTGATGGTGTGGTTCGCCGACAAGCTGAAACTTTTGCAGTTGATTATTACTTGGAATGCTTAACCAAAGAATTTGGGGGTGATGCCAGTAAAGTACCGTACACAGCGGAGAAGCTTCAAAAAGCTTATAAATTAGCATTTTTAACTCAAGTTTTTGTTCTTCCTGGTGTTGCGTTATTCTTTTTAAGTGCAATTGAAGAAAAAAATGAAAGTTTGAAAGATGCATTCTTTGATCAAGGAGTTTTAAAAGCTTTGCATGGATTGGAAGATGCCGATAAATTATTGCAAGGAGAATTAAAAGAATATTTTGAAAAATACGGTATTTAGTAATGTTTTATATCAAAGCATTATTTTTGCTTAGCTTTTAAAATATTTTGACATTTTCAAATGTCTTTTCTTTTCTTTGGTGTTTTTTATTATGTTATGATTGTTTGATACAAGAAAGAGAATAAAGAAATTCGGTCTTTGTTTGTTATAAATCACTTCTTCTTGTTTATTCATTTTTAGAAGACTACATAAACTGTAGCAAAGCTTTAAAAATTTGAAAAAAAATGATATAAACTTAAGAAATATTTTCTATGATTAAAATAAAATTGTTATGAGAAAGATTAGAAATTATTGTCTTAATTAAATAAAATAAACGGCATTCAAAAATTACAACATTATAATAAAAGGAACTACATAACAATTTTTTGCACATGATTGACCTTTCATACTCTTAATTAAACAATGAAAAATGATCGAAAATGGGCGATCGCATCTTTTTTTTCATATTTTTTATTACCAACATAAAAATAAATCACTTATTTGTCGTTTTGATAATAATTTGGGGGCCTTTTATTTTTGTTTCAAAAAAGCAGTCTCTTAAACCCCGAAAATGCCATACAAGTCTTCTTTTCCATCTATTCCAATTGAAACTCAACCATTTGGTGAACGATTATTGGATGCTTTATGGAAATATTCTGTTGCAAGTCCAACAAAAAAGGCAATAATTTGTGCCGAAAATCCAAAATATTTTGTAACATTTCGAGATTTATATCTTCATTCTCTGTCAGTTTCAACATTTCTTGAAAGCAAAGGATTTGGACATGGGGATATTGCTGCATTAGTATTACCAAATTCATGGGAATTTTTAGAAATTTTTATTGGAGCTTCTTTAAGAGGTGGCGGAATAAGTGGTGCAAGCGTTTTATTCACTGATTGTAAGTTTACCTGCGAGAGGTTATTAAAAAGTGCCAAACATTTTAGTCGAGCTAGAACGCCAATTTATTGATTCCAAATCCAAAATTGTCTTTTGTTCTGATAAATCTCTTGATCGAGTTTTAAAAGCAGCCAAAAATTGCAAGAATATCCAAGCTATTGTTGTCATACAATTACCTGATCGTTCAATGCCATATCCTGAACTTCCCTTTGGCATTATTCCTTATACTTCTGTGATTTCAACCCTTCCACAATTGACCCATAATTCTATTCAAGTTGATGTTCATCGTGATATCATTTTGTTACCGTATTCTAGTGGAACGACAGGATCACCAAAAGGTGTAATGATAAGTCATTCAAATTTGTCAACAATGCTTTCAATTTTTATGAATCATTTAGATAGATATGTATTTTCAAAAATTGCTCCTGATTGGGATTACAATAAAGAAGCAGTCATATTATCCCTACCATTTTATCATGCTTACGGATCTGCAATTTTAATGATTTCAGCATTAAAAGGACAAACTGGAATTCTTTTAAGTCATTTTGATAAAACTGTTTATCTTCGATCAATTCAAAATTATAAGGTAGGTTTTAGCAATTCCTTGTTCCTAAAGCAATTGCAAGAATACAAAGAAAATTATGCAATTGTTTGATAAAAACTACAAATTTTAATTGTTGCAAAGTTTAATTCAATACATTTTCAGATCCGTTTTCTTTATCTTGTTCCACCAATCCTTGTACTCTTTGCAAATGACCCTATAATAGATAAATTTGATCTTTCTTCACTTGAATGTGTGCTGACAAGTGCAGCCCCAGCAGGAGTAGATATTTGTGAAAAAGCTTATAAAAGACTAAAATCTTTAAAACGCATTGAACAAGGTTATGGAATGACAGAAGTTTCATTGGCTTGTTCAATGCCTTTCCCTGAAAGTGAAAAATCAAGGGTCGATGTTGTTGGAAAACTTTTATCAAATTTTGAAATAAAGGTTATTGATCCCTCAGGGAAGGAACTTCCACTTGGAGAAGTTGGAGAGTTTTGTGTTCGAACTCCAACTCTTATGATGGGATATCTTGGAAGACCTCAAGCAACTGCTGAATCCATTGATGATGATGGATGGTATCATACAGGTTCTTACAATTGAATCATCTTAACTATTAGTATCAATGATATGTTTAAGGTGATATTGGAAAACTTGATACCCAAGGATATATGTATGTTATTGACCGTTTAAAAGAACTCATAAAAGTAAAAGGATATCAAGTAGCCCCCGCTGAATTAGAAGATATCTTATTAAGTCATCCCGATATTGCGGATGCAGCTGTTGTTGGAATTCCTGACGAAGTTGTTGGTGAAGTTCCGAAAGCTTTTGTTGTTCGCAAACACCAAAGATTAACAGAACAACAGATTCATGAACATGTAAATGGTAAAATTTTATGATTAAAAGATAATAAAGAAAATGATATTTTAGCCAAGACAGCAGCTTACAAACATTTAAAAGGCGGAATAGAATTTATAAATGAAATTCCGAAATCTGCAGCTGGCAAAATTCTACGAAGGTTCCTTCGAGATCATTCTTCAAAGTCTAAACTTTAATTGTGTTTTTTTGTACAATTCTAGTATTTTTTTATTAGTACATCAATTAATTTTGTATTACAATTTGATCCAAAAGTCTCAGTGTCGGAAACGAGTGAAAGCGTTCAATTGTTGAAACAAAAATATAAAATTCCTTTGCCTTTTGAGTGAAATATGTCATTGCTTCCATTACAGACAAAATTTGGGAATATCGAACTGCCCCGGGGGCATCCCCATATTTTGCTTGTAAATGATTGAGTAATAGGCGAGAATATCTTTCACGTTCTGATTCCAACATCTTTCTACCGTAATCACTTATTGTTTCTGAATCTGAAATTAAGGGTAATTATAAAATGAACATGTTCCAAAAACCAAACTTGATGAACAAAGTATGATAATTTTAAGTAAAACAAATTCTTCTTTTGTCATTTGTATTCTTTTAACAGGTTCCACAACACGTCCAAATAAATCTTTTTGAGTGGAATGAATGATGGGCATTTTAATTGGAATTAAACCATCGGGAAAAATTAAAACATCACTCGATGCTTTAAAGCTGTAAAAAGCTTCTGTTAAAAATTTATTAGAAATTAATGTTGACTTTAACAATGATTTCTGAAATTTTACATTATAACTTTTTATCATTTTTACAAGGCAAATCATACTTGATCATAAATATTGAGTTTACAAAAAAATGGTACTGATTTTGCAAGTTCAATGCATAAAACATAATCCACCAACATCCAATGTCTTCCAACAACTTTGAATTGATTTTTGTATTGATGCTCAAGCATTTTCTCATTCAATGGCCATTCTACCAGCTTTTCATAATTATTAATCTTTGACAATTCTGTCTTTTCTTTTAATATTGTTTCTATATTAGCTGAATAAAATTCCACAGGATAATAACTTGATTCCCTTAGATTTTGCGCTTTTTGCTCCAAATAAATAAGAAAATCAATATCTTTCGATCGCTCTAATTGTAGGAAACATCTGGGCATCTTTAATTGTTTTGTTTGGGTTTTATTTTTTGTTTCGTTGAAACGTCCTTTTTTAAGTTTCGCATTTCTTTCCTTTTTGTGAATTATTCTAAAGATTAACACAAGTAGTTTTTAGTTTTGAAATTTAAAACTTACTCCGGGTGATATTCTTTTATTAAATTTACAGCTTTACAGTACTCATATAAATGTGGAAAAAACGTTGTCATGTTTTCTCTTTTAATTTAGAGGTCTTTTTTGTCTAACAATTTAAAAACAATTGATCAAAGACACGACTAAAAGTTGTGAAATTTGTTAGGTAAAAAAAATCAATTAGACATGCACATTTTGTGCTTTTTTTTGTGATAAACGATTAACTTTTTTTGATTATTGTTGCATTAAATGGTGTAAACTTTACTTCACTTTATAGACTATCGTTTTCGATGCTCTGTGAGAGCATTTTAAAACGAAAACAAAATTTCACTTTTTAAATTAATTTTTGGACAAACCGATGTTAGAACTCAACGAAGAACATGAAACCTTTAAGAAATCAAAAATAAAGTGCTAATCTTACATATCCATTGTTTGTAGCTCTTAATTTAAAATATAAAAATTCTGAGTACTGTTTCAAATTTTATTTACAATTTAATATACATGTTATATTATAATTTGATCTAGTAATTGCAAAGATGGAAAGGATGATAACGATTTCATTGATCTCGTAAATACGTAATATTCTCTACTTTTTTGAGCAAAATATGTCATTGCTTCCATTACAGATAAAATTTGTGAATATCGAACTGCCCCGGGGGCATCACCATACTTTACTTGTAAATGATTTAAAAGTAAACGAGAATATCGATGAAATTCGGCTTCCAGTATCACTCTTCCTTCGGCACTTATTGTTTCCGATTCTATAATAACCAAACATTTTACGACTACAGTATGAAAAAATAACACTTACTTGATGAACAAAATATTATTGTTTTAATTAAAATATATTCTATTTTTGTCATTTGAATTCGTTTAATTGGTTCTACGACCCGTCCGAATAAATCTTCTTGATTTTCATGAAGTTTTGGATATCTGCTTGGCATATGACCATCAGGAAGATACAAAACATCATAAAATGCTTCTGCACTGTAATAAGCTGAAGTCAAAAGAATATTTTGCAGTATATTTTCTTTCAACAAATTTTGCTAAATACAATTATATATTAATAAAAAAATATCCAGAAAAACATTATAATTTTGAATTCCTCACTTGGTCATTCAAATTTAATTTCATAAAAAATGGTAAAATTTTTGCCATTTCAATGCAGAGAACTGCGTCAATTACAAACCAAAATCTTACTGCTTCTCCGCTGATAATGTTATATTGATTTACAAGCGTTTCATTATCCAAAGGCCATTCCAATGGTTTTTTATAATTTTCGGCTTTTGATAATTCAGTTCTTTCTTTTAAAAGCTTTTCAACTGAATAATTGTTAAATCTCACAAAACTATAATTTGATTCTCTTAATTGTTGGACTTTTGATTCAAGGTATATTATAAATTCGATATGCCTGGATTGATGACATTGTTCGAATGAAAAAAGCTTTTTAGGAAGTGCTCGAGTTTTTGATTTTTTGATATAACCATCAAAAGTTGAATTTATTTCGTGAATTTGATGTTTTTTGTTGTTGTTTCTGAAAGAAAATATTGTGTAATGAATGTTCAAAGTAGAGAAAAAAACACTAACTTTTGGTCACATTCTTTTATTACGTTAAGTATCCTACCGTATTCATAAAGATGTGGAAAAAAGGTTGTCATTCTGATATATTTTAGAAGTATCTAAAAATTTATAACAAGTATATATATATTGCATATAAGTCTTATTGTAGAAAAATCAAATCATTTGTTTTTTCAAAGTCATAAAAAAGTTCAAAGTTTTATAAGAGAGAGAAAAAAAGGGGGAGAAAAGAGAATGCATCAAAGATTGAATTTTAAATAAAAACATCAAACAATTGATACAGAGCAAAGTAACAAAGCATGCACATTAAAATTGTGTTCTTATCTTGTACTCTTTCACATACACTTCAGTTTTTAAAAAAAATCGATAGTCTTAAGGGACTTTGATTTTTAAAGAAAATAAGTTGAGTGCTTTTACAGTCCAATTCTGTGTAATATGCAAGAGAGTATAAAACCAAAAATTTTATTAAAGGCTTAATTCAGAATTGAAATAAAAATAATGTACGAAAGAATAAAGTTTTCATTAGCCAAATTTATAATCATTTAACTTTGTATGATAACCTGATCAACAAGTGGCAAGACATGTGGAAAGCTCGGACGCATTGTTCCAAGAAAAATATAAAATTCCTTTGCTTTTTGTGTGAAATATGTCATTGCTTCCATTACAGACAAAATTTGTGAATATCGAACTGCCCCGGGGGCATCACCATGTTTTGCTTGTAAATGGTTGAGTAATAGGCGAGAATATCTTTCACGTTCTGATTCCAATATTATTCTACCGTAATCACTTATTGTTTCTGAATCTGAAATAATACGTATTCCAACGATTTGAAAAATTATAATAAATATCTAAATTACAAACGTGAAGAGCAAAAAATGATTGTTTTTAGTAAAACAAATTCTTCCTTAGTTATTTTTATTCTTTTAACAGGTTCAATAATTCGTTCAAAAATATCTTTTTGAAAACAATGAACCATTGGACGTTTGATTGGCATTGAACCATCTGGAAAAATTATTGCATCACAAGATGCTACAAAACTGTAATATGCTTGTGTCAGTGAAGCAATTAGAACTGTCGTATCTTTCAATACTTCTTGCTAAATTTGCATTACACATTTATCTTCAATTTCACAACCGTAAAACAAACAACTAACCTGATCGCTACTGCTTAGCTGAACAAAAAAAGGTAAAGTTTTTGCAATTTCAATGCACAATATAAAGTCAACGATTGCCCAATTTTTTCCAATTCTTTCACTTGGATATTCAAATTTTCTTGTTAAAACTTCATCATTTAAAGGCCATTCTGGTGGCTTCATATATTTATCAGCATTTGATAATTCTGTCCTCTCTTTTAATATCGTTTCTATTGTGGCATATAAGTGCTTGATAGGGTTATAATTTGATTCTCGCAACTTCTGAGCTTTAAGCTCCAAATAAACTAGAAAATCAATATTCTTCGATTGACGGTATTCGTTAAAATCAGGAGAAATTTTTAATATTACTGCAGTTTCTTGTTCTTCACTATGTTTTCCATTTGACAAAATTCTTTTACGTTTTGGATTTATTTCAGCATTTCTAAAACAACCGAAATAAAATAAAACGTTTATAAAAATTCATTGTTTAACTTTTTGTCATATTCTTTAAAGAAATTTAAAACTTTTCCATATTCATATAAATGAGGAAAGAATGTTGTCATTTTAAAATAATCAGTCTATCTGAAATTGGTAGTGACAATTAATAATGAGATATTTATTCAAAAATAAATTTGTTGAAACAAAATAGTGATCGATCAAAAACAATTGTTTTTTTCAAATCAGCCACTTTGCATGTTTTAAATCATAAAAAATATTAGTCGAATCAATAAAAGAAATTATTGTGATGATAAATTTTTAATGGGACTCAAAAAAGTAAAAAAAAAGTCTTTTTTTCAATAACATTTGACGTCTTTACTATTATCAAAGTTTTAATTTAAACACACAAAAAATTGTGGCGTACTTCAAACTGAATTGACAGAATTTATTCAATAATTTAAAAAAATTATAACAGTGAATAAAAAACATGAATGAACTTTTAAATATAATTAGCAAAATAATGCATCATTGTTTCTTAAAATCTTAAAATGTGATCTGATCCAAAAGAGCCAATGTTGGATGAGGCGGTGGTTTTTCAATTGTTGAAACAAAAATATAAAATTCCTTTGCCTTTTGAGTGAAATATGTCATTGCTTCCATTACAGACAAAATTTGGGAATATCGAACTGCCCCGGGGGCATCCCCATATTTTGCTTGTAAATGATTGAGTAATAAGCTAGAATATCGATGAAATTCGGCTTCCAGTATCACTCTTCCTTCGGCACTTATTGTTTCAGATTCTATAATAAGCAAACTCTTTACAATTACAGTAAGAAAAATAACACCTACTAGATGAACAAAATATTATGATTTTAAGTAAAATGTATTCTTCTTTGGTCATTTTGATTCTCTTAATTGGATCAATAACGCCTTCGAAAACCTTTCGATGAGTTTTGAGCTTCATGGCTTCCATAGATGGTGCAAAGCCATCAGGAAAAATTAGAATATCGCTTGATGCCATAAAACTGTAAAAAGCTTCAGTCAAAGCTGCCCCGAGCAATGCTGTTGTTTTTAATAATGCTTGCTAGAATTAAATTATTCAATAATTTTGTTATTTTATTAAAAAACAAACTTGATCTTCCAAATTTAATTTTGTAAAAAATGGTAACGTTTTTGCCATTTCAATACACAATATTGCATCAATTATAACCCAATGCCTTACTTCATGATGCGACTTTTCCTGCATCAAAGTCTTAAATGGTAACGGCCAATTTAACGGTTTTTCATATTTGTTTATGTTTGATAATTCTGTGCGCGTTTTTAAAATTGTTTTAATCGGAACATTGTAAAATTTAAGTGGATTATAAGTGGATTCTCTCAATTTCAGGGCTTTGATCTCCAAATACATCAAGAAATCCAAATCTTTTGACTGCCAACATTGATTAAACGTTAAATGCTTTTTTGTTGATATTTGACTTTCAACGCAATCTAAAAGTCTTTTACGACGATGTTTTTGGATTTCATCATTGATTTGTCTGAAAACGAATGAAAGAATTTAAACGATTCATGAGAAACTTTACTTACTTTTTATCGCCTTCTCTTAGCAGACTTGTAATTTTAAGATATTCATACATGTGTGGAAAAAACGTCGTCATGTTTTTTTACCCTACAAGAAGGAAAATAATTGTATGCATGAAACTTTAAATCAATGATAGTTTTTAGAGACAAAGAAAAAAGTGTGTTATCACATTTTTTTGTTTAACGGAATACGTGTGAATTGTAGATTAAATATAATGATCGTTTAAAGGCACAAAAAAGAAATACAAATAAAATGTGATTCGTTTTTTAATAATGAATTTTATTTCTCTGAATCATATAACTGTGTAAAAAATAATGGTAAGAGTAGTTCTTTAAAAAATCTTTTGCTGACAATTAAAATCTAAAACACTTAAATTTTTTTGCTGTGAAAATTGCATGTTATTTTTCTTCTTCCACTTTTGCCATCCAATTATTTAAACTAGTTTTAATTTTTATACATAAATTTTGCTGATTAAGTTGAGCGAAAAAAGTGCGCAAATTTAATTAAAAATTGCAAATTATAGAGATACCTTTTGTCACAAATTTGCATAAAAGATTTTATCATCTAACGCATTATTATTTTAATGCAATATAATGAGACTTTTTTAAACGAAAAAATTTATTTCTAAAAATAATATTGAAAAATGACACAAATAAAATATTGTGTTAATCCAAAATTTGTTATTTTTGGAACGGTTTTATCATTTTTGATTTACTTTTTCTTGTTGAAAAATAGTAATTTTGAGAATAATCGATATTTTGAATTATCAAAAAAATCGAAAGCTTTGTTGCTGATTATTCAAAAAGTACAAGATTGCATGCTTTCAGATGAATATTTTCAGCAAAATTTAACTACAGTATGGCCAAAGTTGCCGGAAATTGCAGATGTGAGTTTTGATTTGATACAATTTCTGTTAAAATTGAATTTCCTAAATTTGTTTTTGGCTATTTTTGTTGCATGTTGTAAGGGATCGTCCAGATATGACGTCATGGGGGAGGGAGGGGGTAATGACCTTACTGCATTTAATGTGCAGCAAAAAGTGTCTTTGATGTACAGGGGGTAAGGCTGATTTTCGGATGACGTCATATCAGGGCGATCCCTAATGTGACCGAAGCATTATTAAACATTTTCTAAAGATGTTTATTCAACTTTAAAGAACTGAAAATGAATCAATCGTTTCAGGAATGCAGTAAACCGCTTTTGAAAAAACTCAACGAAAGTTATGTATCACTTCCAAACAATGATGAAGAAAAGCATTTTATTTATCCTATTTCTCCCAAAACCGCTTCTTGCAATGTCGTAACACTTGGAATTGGAGGTGATGTGACTTCCGAGGAAAAACTTTCAAATTTAATGCCACAATGCACATTTCTGGGAGTTGATTATGGCTCAAATAATAGTAAATCAGCTTATGAAGAAATTCTCAATGGCACATATGTTCAGGGATTAGTCGGGGTTGAAAATGGAACATTTACGGCGACTGTATTAGGTAGATTTGTTTTTCCAGCTCATTTGTTAAAACATGAACATTTACAGAAAAAGGAAAATATGTTTTAAAAACGTCATCTCATTTTTCGTTCCTGTATTTTCTTTCGACATATTTTAAAAAGGATTTAATTGATCTTTTATTTATGGATATTGAAAGTGCAGAATTTGGATTAATGCAAGATATGATTGGTGAGATTTACGACTTTGTAGAATTTTCGTATTACAGTTTTAAAGCATTCTGAAAGAACTTTGCTGTAAATCAAACAAGATTTAACTATTTTTAGAAAACCCAGAATTATATCCAACAATATGCGAAATGAATGTTGAATTTCACGATCCATACGCAAGAAAGGAAAATGTAATGGAAATTTTACGAAAAATGACAAAAAATGGACCGTATTTAGTTTTAAAAGTTGAAAGTGCACATCCATATATGCGGATGTTTGTCATTAATGTTTTTAACGAAATTTGTTTACGAAAATATTTATTCAAATATTAAAGTATGCTTGTAATAGGTTAACCAAAATTTGAATAATTAAGGCAATGAATATTTTTTTAAAAGAATATTTTGTTATAAATAAATGTTTATATGTCGTTGAAATAATTGTTGTAAAAAAAATTTTTACAACAAACAATTCAAAACAGAAATATTTGGCAGAATTACTTTTTGTTTCAAGTTTTTAAAAAGATACTGTCAAACCTCGTTATTAAGTCTTTTTTACGGTCTCTTAAAAACGTAAAATCTAGGTTCTAATGTAGTACTATCAAATAAAAACCAATTCAAATTTTGTTTTTATCACTCGCGCTCTGCATGCTCTCATTTTTTTGTTATTTCACAGTGTATATCATTGGGTAAATAAAGGTACTTAAATTTCTCTGAGTGAAAATAAAGCAATAACCTAAATTTTCATTTTAATCTAATTTGCCTTACGATTTTCACATGTGTTCGAAAACAAGAAAAACAAAACATATCTTTATGGCAGCAATATGTTATAAAAAAGAGGTAGACAATAATTGCTACAAAAACAGCAATCATAAAGCTCTATTTAATATTTGAATTCACGCATAATCTTTTCAATTTCGCAATCATCGAATTTCCATTCATCTTCATAAAAACTTTTAAGAAGTGCTTCAAAATTAATTTTGATGTAAACTAAAAGATTTACAATTTCCTGAAAGTAAACAGTAAAAAATTACATAAAGAAAGTTTTTAAACAAACCTTCAGGTGATCTGGGGAATTAAAGGAATCATTGGTATATTCGAGACAGTTGATCATTTTAGTTGTTTTGTCCAATAAATTTTCCATTTGTTTTATGTTATTTTCGAATGTACCATAATCTTCAGATTTTTTCAGATAGTAAGAAAAAACATAAAAATGATAAAATTTATGCCGAAAATTATGGAGCAATTTTAAGGAAATTTGTAGTTGACTATCGTTTTTATTTTTTAATTCATCAAGGTCACGTAAACGCTGAATGAAAATAATGGTTGAATTTGCATTTGTTTATTGTTAATACTTACTTTATATTCCTTTTTTAGCGTCTTATCATGTAATTTATAAAATTTAAACTCCGGTCTGACACGATAATGAATGTCAGACTTGTTTCGACACCGAGTATCAATGTGATAGCTGCATTTGTCGCATTTTGAGTATCCTGGTTTGTTACTAAAATCGTTTTCTGCCTAAAGTTTTTGAAAATTGTAATGTCAGTAAAATAAAAAAAATATCCAACATTGCAATTTGGACACATAACAATTGAATCACTTATTTGAAATAAATAATTCGAATACTCTGGTTTCCATTTCTCAAGAAAAATGCAGGGAAAAGGTGAATGTGGCAAATCTTCACAGTTGAAGCAATATGTAAATCCGCACGTGCATGTAATTTCTTCAACTTTTGAAGTCGTCTCTGTTTTAACAGCTTTTTCACAACCATTTTTTAGATTTGGACACCATTTAAATTCTGGATTCGATTCAACAAAAGATTGAATTACTATTTTCTTATAGTTGTCAATTTGATTACTAAATTGCTGTAAAATGAATGTTTCTGGAACTGGTGCCGTACAACCTTCAGAGGTGCAGGTGATAAATGGTACTACACCTTTGATTTCAGATTTTTTGTTTGCCTAAATAGGTTTAGATTGTAATGCAAGTATTGTGATAATATTACAGTATTGTAAAAACTTACGAATTTCATAAAAGTTTCCCAACAATCGAAACAAAACAAATGTGAACAGGAAAGAATTATTACTTCTTTAACTTTTTTACAGTTTTTGCATTCATCTATTGCAACCATATCATCTTTCACAGATTCATCAATCAATGATATTTTATTCTTTTGAAGAAAGGATTTAGGTGAGTCAGCTTCATAGAATCTGAAAGAAGTTTGAACATATTTCACGGTGTCAAAAAAACAGTATACTTTTCTGTTAAATTCACCAAATTCCATTTAAAATTATAAAGTAAAATTTTACAATTCTCTGGAGAAAATCCAATTATTTCTGATGCATCTGTTGCAATTTCTTCAATTTCATCTAACAATTGAGATGGAGTAAAAATCTATAAAATGAAGAGAACCACAAATTGCAAATTTCGATAAAAATTTACATACTTTATACTTTGGTTCACCTTTTACTTTTAATCCCCGCTGCTCAAATATGACTTCAACAGCATCCATTTGTGCAGACTTTATTTTTTAAATATTTTTAATTATTTTAATTTAATAAACGAAACTTGTTTGAAAACTGTAAAAAATCAACAAAAATTTATGAAAATTTTACACGCCAATAGCTTTTAAAAGTGCAAAAGAACTAAAAAAGAAAAATCGATGTGCCAATTTTTTTTTCTCACCCATACACACATATGCAAAGTCTCTTTTTTGTTTTTGTTGACACAATATATACCTCAATTCGATATCTTTTGACATGAATAAGTTAAAATAATTATTCAAGATGAAGCAAGAATTCAATTAATGTTCATGTAAATTTTTTAAAAGCAGTGTTTGACAATAACTACCCAAAAATTTATTTTTTAAATATCAGGCAAAGCATTTTTATGTCATACATAGGTGATGTCACTTGGTTATGCTTACCAGATAGAAGACATTAGAAAACATAAAATATAAAATGAAAAAAATTCAAAGTATTGTTTAAGATTTTCATTTACAGTAATTTCTATCTGCTTCCAGTTTTATATAATTTAAAATGCGGATTTTCCGTGTCCTTCATTCTTTTTTCTGGTTGTTTCATTTCCTCCTTTTACTTCCTTCCGTTTTTTTCCGAATCAATTTTCCGTTTCGTTTCAGCAGTGATCTCATTTTTGCTTTCCTTTTTTCCATTTCCGTCAGAGAAGTCTGTCGTTTTCCTTTTGTTCCGTTATTTGAAAATAGTGAAAAACGTTTGAATTCCGTCATTTTAGTACAATCCCTGATTTTTAGTTAACTTGTTATTTATTACAAATTTTATTTGACTTTATTTTAAAGTTTTTGCTAAAAACAATAACGTTAAAAAATTTACTTATACTTCATTATACATGCGAATACGGTAATGTAGGAGGAATTTCCTTTACTCATTTGATTGAAATTTGGTATTTCTTAAAGATTTTCTTGAACACTCTATTTCCCATGTCAGTCATTTATTTCTTTACCAAGTTCATTCCACATTTAATAGTTAAAATTATTTCCGTTTTTTTCATTGGCATTTTTTTACTAAAACTACATTTTTGTTTCTTTCCTTTTTTTCTTGATAAAGCTTTTAAAAAAGACTCATGTTTGAAAAAGAGAAAGAAAGAGAGAGACTTTGGCCAATTCCGTTTATTCATTCGTGTTCATTCGGTTGCTATTTTTTTCCGTTTCCTTTTTTCCTTCAACTTCCGTTTTTTCATTTTACTTCCTTTTTCCTTTTTTTTCTCCCTTTTATTTTTATTTTTCAAAACTACTGCTCATTTTCTGCCAGCCAAAGCAGCCACCCCCTTTCTTCTTTTTTCCGTCCCAAAAACCATTGCATTTTCTCTGCTTTTTTTATTTTTTTGTTTCATTTCCTTTTTTTACTGCGGAAGTTTTTTTCTACTGCTTTTTTACTTTATAACAAAGAACTTTGCCAATATTAAGACTCGTATTAAGCATTTTGGTTGTACAACGGTAACTTTCAATATCAAATTATTTTGAATTTAAACTTTAAAAAGTAAATTTTCATTATATACGGTTTCAGTTGACATTGTGTTTCCCATAAAAATTTATTGTCCTGAAATTTCAGTAATCCAAAAAAAGTTATTGTTGATGACAGTTAGAGCCTTTTTCAGTTTCCTCCATTGAACCTTGGAACAGTTACTGAATTTAAGCTTTGCGTCATCCATTAAATTTCGCGTTGTATATTTCTTTAATAGCTGGTGTTTTTTTTTAATTTCCAAATTTTAGGGATTTTAAAATTTAAAAAAATAGAAAATGCCACCTCAAAAAAGTAAATATGATGCGTATTTTGTAATTACTCAAGAATTTGAAAAGTGCCGTAAATGTCCCGATGTTTGGTTAATTCGAACTGCAAATCAAGGAACAAATAAAATGCGGCACCATCTCAAAACTGTTCATCCAGATGATTTTATGTACCTTCAATCAATGTATACCGATCAACAGCAACATCAGAATCAAATTCGTCAAATTCAAATTGAACAAATGCAACATGAAAGATCTGACAACGATCATCAACAATTATTACAGCAACCACAAGAAAATCATAGAAAACGTAAAAATCCATCACCTTTAGAGCCATGGCTTCAACGACCTCCAAAAGTGATTAAACAATCTCCACCTCCGGCTGTAGAATTTTCATTTCCGTCAAGCTTAAATTTTTTGGAAAGCATTCTTGACAATGGTATGTTTTGCAATGTTTTGGTTCAAAAATTCACTAAATGAGTAAGCATTGAACTCGACGTGAGCTAAAGTCTTTGAAATCTATGGAGGCGGGATATGGTGACATATGGGAACATATGTCCCTCTCCAAAATTGGCAAAGTACTTTGCCGCCACCAGCAAAAGATCAAAGGCGATATCTGATGAATTTCTCACTAAAATAAATCAAATCATAAATTTTTTAAAAGATTAATAATTTTTGAAAGAGAATTGAAAAAATGTTTTATTAATTAATGACATTCCACTAATTTTCAAATAATTTTTTACCTCCCTTACCCTTCTTATTTTTTTTGTCATCTTGTTTGTTGTTTGTTGCCGTTTTTTCCTTTTTTCACTTTCAAGGGAACAACATAGCAGAAAGACTAAAAGAATGTAAAAAAAAGATGTTTGGTTTTTTATCAGTTTTTAGCAACGAGCAGCACTCTCTCACCGAAATGGACCATTTTTGCTTTCTTTTTTGTTCGTGCTTGTTTCAGTTTTTTTGAAATATGAAATTCTTTCATTTTTTGCTTTTAAATTATTCGATCTATTAAATTTTTGATCAAACAATCATTCAAATTTAAAACACTGCTCTTCGACGATAAATTTCCGTTTCAAGACTTTCGCTTATTCGTTTTAAGCTATTTATTGCCTTTTGTAGTGAATTGAGATATTTGGTATAAAAGCAACGCACTTTTACACGTGATTCGTGTGCCATTAAAAAATGCCAAAAATACCAAACTAAATGTTTACGTGATGCAAAACTTTTTAAATTTTTATTCAGTGAAGTGAACTCAAAAGGAATTCCGTTACTTTTTAGTATTAAATTTGAGAAATGCGACATTAGAATCTAAGTTTCTTTGCTAAGATTTGTTCATTTTAATATTTTTCTTAAATACAAATATACATTTTTTAGTTCCTCAACAACCATCAACTTCATCAATTTTATCAAGAATGCCTTCAACAAGTACTAATAATGAAGAAGATGCAAATGCAGCAACCCTTGCACCAGCCACGGCAATTCAAGAAGTAAATGAAGCAAAATACGGACAGTGGAATGGCAAAATTTTATCTCAATTTAATCGGTTCATGCGTGTTTCTGTTGTTGCTCTGAATCAATGGGCAATGGATTTTGATGGAAATTTAAAAAGAGTTATTGAATGTGAGTTTTAATTTTATAAGAAAAGAGAAATTATGATAATTGCTTTTATGTAATTAGGCCATTACCGTAATTAGGACATTAATGACCGAATACAGTACAGTATATTAATTTAATGTTTTTTAGCTGTCAAAAAAGCTCATAATGAAGGATCAACAATTCGTGTTGGTGTTGAATTGGAATTATCAGGCTACAGTTGTCTTGATCACTTCTTTGAAAAAGATACTGAAACTCATTGCTGGGAATCTCTTATTGAGCTACTTCGATTCTCAAAAGATCTTAATATGATTATTGTTACTGGAATGCCGGTTCGATTCCGTGCTGCAATTTATAATTGTATGATTGTTTGTGCAAAAGGAAAGATTGTCTTAATCCATCCCAAAAATGCTATGTGTGATGACGATGTTTATCGAGAATCTCGTTACTTCAAATCTTGGAAGCACGGAACAAAGCTTCAAATGTTTAATGTTAAACAAAATGGCATTGATCAGGTACTAATTAGTAGTGATATTCTAAATACTTTTAATATTTTCTATTTTTAGGATGATGTACCATTTGGTCATGGAATTGTTGAAACATTAGATGGCGTAAAAGTTGCCATTGAAATTTGTGAAGAAATGTGGGCTGCAACATCTCCATCAGTTTTATGGGCTTTAAATGGGGTTGATATTATTTGTAATGGATCTGCAAGTCATCATGTTCTTGGAAAATCTGCAAAGCGTATTTGCCAACTTGTACAAGATTTATCAACAAAACTTGGTGGAGTATATTTATATTCAAATTTACGAGGATTTGACGGTGATCGAATTTATTTTGATGGAATGTCGGCTATCGTTCAAAATGGAAAAATTTATAAGCAAATTGCACAATTTGATTTGGAAGATGTTGTAAGTTTTTATTTCAAATATCTTTGTAGAAGATTAATACATAATCTAAATGTTTAGCAAACACGTTTAAACGTATTTAAATTTTAGGCTGTTGAATCCGCACTTCTCGATCTCAATAAATCTGCAACATATCGAACTAAAATTGCGAGTCTTGGTGAACTTTCAAGTCGAGCCGAATTGCTTCCAACAATTACTGCGAATATTGAAGTCATTCAACCTCATGATAATAATCTTAGTACACCATTTAATCAAACATTCTATAATGAAAGACAAGAAATTTTCCAAGCTCCACCTGCATATTTATGGCATTATCTTCGACGTTCAAATGCTGCCGGATATTTTCTCCCATTATCTGGTGGTGCAGATTCTGGTGCAACTGCAGCAATTATTTATCTCATGTGTGAAAAGGTTTGTCAACATGTTGCAGCCTATAAAGAAAAAGGTTCGTGCAATAGATTTTAAACAGTTTTTTCGAAGAATTCTTTGATACAGTTATTTAGAATATTTTTATTTTAGGAATTCCACTTGATCCATCTCTTTACTTCCATGGTAAACCTATTGATGAAACAGATCCAAAAAAGCTTTGCAGTCGATTATTTTATACATGTTATATGAAATCTAAGAATTCCTCCAAAGAAACCGAACTTCGTGCTCAAGCAATTGCAGAATCAATTGGTGCAAATTTTACAGTTCAATCTATCGATGCTACAGTTGAATCATTCAAAGAAACTTTTTCCAAAGCTCATGAAGTTAATCTCACACATGAACATCCAGATTATCGAGCTCGACTTGCATTAGAAAATATTCAAGCAAGAGCTCGAATGGTTTTAGCATATATGAATGCACAATTATTACCAGTTACCAATGGTCTTAATGGATCTCTTCTTGTTCTTGGATCTTCAAATGTTGATGAATCGCTTGTTGGATATCTGACAAAATATGATTGTTCATCTGCAGATATTAACCCAATTGGGTCTATCAATAAAATTGATTTAAAACAATTTTTACAAGATTTTGCCGATCGTGGTTTTGCGCCTTTCCATGAGTAAGTTTTTTTAGTGATATTCGTTTTTTAATTCTTATTTATTACTATTTTAGTGTTGTTGTGGCTAAACCATCTGCAGAATTACGCCCATCGTTGGGTGTTTCTCCTCAAACCGATGAAGAAGAAATTGGTATTACTTATGCCCAACTCCATGAAATTGGCCTTCTTCGTAAACCTGGATACTATGGTCTTTTCAGTACATTCTTCCAGCTTGTTTCAAAATGGAAAAATATGATCCCAGCTGATGTATGTTTTTTTTTGTTTATTTTTATGTCATAGTTTTACTTTTGTTACCGTATTTAGATAAGTGAAATTGTAATCAACTTTTATACTCGCTATATGCGAAGTCGACATAAGGCTACAGTATCTACTCCTGCACTTGTATCAAATGTATATTGTGTTGATGATCAGCGTACCGATCATCGTCCATTTGTTTATCCAACAATGGCACATCAGTTTCAACGTTTACGCGATATTGCTAAAACAATGTCTGAGAAATGATGATGTTATTCATTTTTGTATTTAAATTTTTTACTGCTTTTTTATTGTTAGATTTTTCAAAATTTTTATTACAGTATACTTGTGAATTAAGTTTATCTAATAAAATTGTTTCGTTTATAGTTTTTAGTGCATACTTTACTTGTTAAACACATCTTTTTATGCTGTTTTTAACAAGCTTAATGAAAAAACATTAAATACTTTGTTTCATTTATAACTTTGTAACTTTTTTTGGTTATATTCATTTCAACATCTTGTAAACAAAGTGTGTTATAATAAGTTTACAAAAACGTCATACAAGGAAAGTACTATAGTACAATTTAATAATTTTATGGATCCTATCAAATAGAATAAGAAAGAAACAAATAAACAGCTCTTCTATATAAAAAAAAATGTCTAAAATGTGGGAGCCACTTGATTGCTTGTATTTGTTCTTTCAAAATATAATCCAGTTTTCTTAATTAATTTCTGAAGTAACCAATCCAATTTTCCAAAATAAAATTCAATGTATACTTTTTGTGTCAATGAACTAAAATAAAATGTTTTGTTTGAAATTAAAAATGTAAAAAGTAACCTTAAAAACATGAGAGAAACAGATGCAATTATAGCATGAATGTCAACAATATACGATAAAGCAGTCTCCAAAATTGCAACCATTACATAATTGTTTGCAAAAAGTGATCGAAGATATCCATATGTAAATCTTATGCATTGAATTGCAAGTAGTATTAAAGAATATACTGTAAAAAGAATACAAGGTTATTTAAATTAATCAGAAATTCCTGTATGTTTTAGGCGTAGAATGTCGCTTTCTGTGGGTCCCCCATGGGGGCAAAATTATTATGCCCCATTTATTTATTTTGCAAATATCACTTGATTCGAGCATGCGCGGCCATGTCATGATTTCCAAGAAAATGCTTTAGTATTATTAAAAATAAAACGTTTAATTATTTGCATGAAAATATTCTTAAAATAGCAGCTGAAAAATAACTCGAAAAAATTCGCATCCAAATTTGGTATACGGTATTCCTGTGTGTTAAGTACAGGTGTTTTTTTGAACTTTTGTTTCTTACAAATATAAATACGAAAGCATACTGCTTTGATTGTTATTCTGTATATAAAAAAAAGTTTGTCAAAATCATTGACACGTGAGTCACATTTGAAAGAAAGACGCACCGAGAAACGAACGTTGATGTTTTACAAAACGTCTCTTAAGAGATGCCGTTAACTGTAAAAAAAGCATTATTGACTTACTAAGCAGTTTCACACTCGCATCTGCAGGTATTTGGGTTAATGAACGTCTCATCATGACATATTTGGTTACTGTAAGAAGACTTAAAACAGTAGAAATTGCAGTATTTGATCCATACATCAATGACAAAATAAATATAACTTGTTTCTCAAAATTTTTATCAACAAACCCAATTTCAACGTTTCCATCTTCTTTAAATCCGTACATTCCTTGAGCGGGAATTCGATATGAAATATAAATTATTGGTAAAAATATTATAAAATAAATATACCATTTTGATGCCCAAATCTACAACGGAAAAATTAGCTTAAAAACATTAAACTATTTTTTTACCGTTTTATGATGAAATGGCAGCCATAAAGATGTAAAACGATTAAAAGCAATTAGAGTTTGTCCGAGATATTGAACAATGGTGTAAAATGATGTCCCTGCATATGCCGCATTTCCAAGCCATTGATTCTGTTTATAAAAATCTACCATTACACCATAACGTGGAAGCTTTAAGAAAAATGTCATCTAAAATTGTGTTTGAAAATAATTATTTTATTTATTTGCTTGAAAAGAATCAAATCAAATTTAGCTACGAAAAACAAACTTACATGAAAAGATGTAAAAGTGAAATCCGATAAAAATACAGCCAAAAGCAAATGATAAAATGCTCCTTGAAGTTCCTTTTTGATTCTGGCAATAAATACAATAATTATTGATAATAAAAATGCACAAATTAGCCCTTCTAATATAAAACTGAAAACTTCTGCAGCTCTAATTTTATAAGTCATGACAATAAAAAAAGATAGATGTTTTACCGTCTATTACTTACTCTTAATTAAATGACAATTCTAAAAGCTAAATCTCATGCACATGTCGAAAATTTCAAAATAAAATTACATCTGCTGAACTTTTTGTAGCTTTTAATTTAAATATTTAATTCGTAGCCCTACGGGGATGCTTTAGAATATATTGGAGTTTGGACTTTAAAATTTAAACTTTTTGAAAACCTGGATTTTACTTATATGAAATTAATTAATTAGAACTCCCATTGGATTAATCACCATGTTGAGAAAATTCGAGTCAAAAAATATTTATTGTAATGAAAATATCACTGCAAATTTGCAAAAACAAAATTTGTACAAAATACCACAATAAAAAACAGAAAACAAAATACAGTATTCAAAGCCCGGTAAAGATAATTTACAGAATTTCTAAAAGCTCGGTCTTAGTTTTTATCACAATATGTTCCAATAATATCAAACGCCATTTTCTTGATCGTTTTATTGTTATGTCTTTCAAGACGACTAATAGCTTCAAGTCCTTGACATTTTCCAAGTTTTTGATGAAGTTCATTATAACGATGAGCAGCCTTTGAAAAAATATTTTTGTATCCCAAAAGAATAACTTCAACAAATTCATCAGAGACTTTTTCAACTTTGAGTAAGAAATGGCACATTGCATTTATAACATTCATATCAATCATATATGAAATTTGTTTGGAATTTGCAAATATGGTTGCAGATGTAACGGCATAAGCAGCTTCTCGTTGAACTTCAATATTGGTGATTCGAGCAAGATGCAAGATAATTAATGGAACGATTTCTGAATCAAAAATAAGGGTTGTTTCTGGTTTAGAAAGATTGAAAAGTTTGGTAAGAAGTTTAAGCGTATCTTGAACAGTTTGATCATTTTCATGCATTAATAATTTTGGGAAAAGTTTGAAGGCACTGTAGGACATAAATGATTCACATTCTTCATTCGTTTCATTTACAACATTTGCAATGAGCTTTATTGCAATACCTTGAGTTTTTGGCTTTCCATGATAAATAAGTCTAATAAGATGTTTGATAAGGTCGTTATCGAGAGCTATATCATATCTTGAATTTTGATTATCAGTTAAATACGTTAGTGCCAATGTAGCATTATATGCAATATCAGGATTTGAATGAAGAATAAGAGTTTTAAAAGCTGGAACGATGATATCAATAGCTTCTTGAGGAATTAGTCGATCGTGATTCATTGTTAAAATTAGCATAACTCGAACAGTTTCATTTAAAAGTTCTGCAGCAACTGTAGGTTCAATAAATTCAAGAAGATGTTCAGCAAGTCCAAGTTTTAGAACTTGATTCCGCGATTTTGTGTTATTGTAAATCAGATGACCAATAATATGTATAGAATTGGCAGCCACAGTTGTATTGGATGAATGTGATAGCCTAATTAATTGGGGTACACCATTTTCTCTTACAATTTCTCGGGCATTTCTGATTGAACTTTTAGCAATTACATTTAAAGCTTCAATAACTTCAAGTTGAATGGTAGTACTAAAAGGGAAAATATATTTTTAATGCTGATGTATAAAATATCAATAATCAAACTTACTTTTCTGAATTCAAAGTCTTTATTAAAAATGGGACGTATTCATTGTCAATAAAATCATTTAAATATTCTGGATTTTTAAACAACGCTTGAATTTCTTTGATTGCTTTTAATTGGATATCTGAATCTGAACTTTCTAAATCTTTAATCACTTGATCAGGTTCATTTTGGCTGGAGTCAAAAAAATCAAAATCAAGAGTTTCTATTTCTGAATCTGTTCCAAAAGTCTAAAAATTTTTATCTTAAAATTGCAAAAGCTCAACATAAAACAAACCTTTGCCAAGAACAACAAAAATAAAATGTGGCAAAATTTGAATATCATTATATAAAACTTAAGAATTAAATTTTCCAAGAATATTCAATCCTCAGAAATATTGTACAACTAAAATAAAGCGTTATCTTTATCTATAATAAAGTGACCAAAATATTATAGTTGTATATTTTTCCCCAACAAATATTGCAGTTTGGCATCGCTTCACAGAAACCTTTTTTATTCAAATGTTGCTTGAGGGTTAATAAAAATTCTTTCTTTAACTGGATAATTTTTAAGAATTGATTATTACTAGGAGATTCTGTAAGGTTTTAATAATTAAAAAAATTTAATGTCCTATCAATTTACTCTAATTTTTTAACTTTAACTTTCAGATGATTAAATTTGTTTGTTGAGTCTTCTTCTTTTTCCTCCTCTGCTGGAATTACTGTTGTTGCAACAGGAGATCCAAGATGGTGGAAAGATAAAAGAGCTATTGTATTCATGAGTTATCTTAAATTCTGCAATTTGAAACTATTTTTAAATTTAAAAAAACAGACTCAACTATTAATTCGGATTCCGGAAGTATGTGATTGGAATGTTACATCAGCAGAATTTGATAAATGCAATGAAGAACATTTTTGTAAAAGAAATGGAATTCTTATGAAATATTTGTCAGAAAAATGCACAATTTTAATGAATCAACTTTTTCAAGATGCTTCATAAAATGATACAAGTTTTTTCGTTCGCTTTTATATTTTTTTGTTATTGTCTTTGGTAAAATAAATAAAAAATTTTGCATTTAAAATTCAGAGTTAAATCGAAAAAATATTTTGCCGAATCTGTTCCCAAAAAAATAGCAAAATTTTCGTTTTCAATGCATCCATTTTTATGTTGTTAAAAATTTATTATCATGTTTTGGGCATCAGGACTGTCTAGAAATGACGCCATGAAGAAAGAAGGGGATGCAGAAGAGTTGAAGTTGTAGTAAATAATGATCACCGATATTCGACAACGGTTAAGAGTAAAAAAATAGATTTTTTGCATGACATTATTTATGGATTGGCCTGAAATATGGGCCTCGAATAGGAAGCTCTGAGCTCAGATTTTTCTATCTGCCGTTCAACAAGTCATTTTTTAAAAGTAGTATTTTCGAAGTTTCATGATTTTTATCTTTTTGTTTAAAAACATTTATAAATTATTTCTTAAACATTATTGTC
This sequence comes from Panagrolaimus sp. LJ2414, assembly GCA_024447195.1. Taxonomy (NCBI): domain Eukaryota; kingdom Metazoa; phylum Nematoda; class Chromadorea; order Rhabditida; family Panagrolaimidae; genus Panagrolaimus; species Panagrolaimus sp. LJ2414. Next base: position 66,649 of record JAMRXY010000042.1, read on the forward strand.
GATCACTTGATGACTCATGAAAACCCAAAGAAATATTTGCTGTGTCATTTTTTTCAGTTAAATTAAAAGTGTTTCCGTTTTTTAAAAATGTTTAAAAAAGTAAAGGGTGGCGCCAAAAACTTGCTTATATTTAAGAAAAAATTTTTTTATTTGAATCATTTTTGCTTGCTTTTTTTTGCGATAGAGAAAGGCACCGTCGATTCTCTTCATTCTTTTTGTCTGTTTTTTCTTTGCATATGTGTATTCATTTTTAGTAGCTCTTTTTTTTGAAAAATTCGTCTACTTTAAACATAGTTCTTCGTCGTTTTGATTTCCAAAAACCCTTTTTAGATGTTTTTAGCTTTTTGTTTCATTAATGAGTAGTAGTTGTTTTCTATTTATTCAACGTTTTTAGAGATTATCATTGTTTTTTGTTTTTTCTTCAAAATTTTATCGAAAAAAAACTATAAAATTTATCAAACTGTTTTATTTACGGTACTTGTTTAATTATTCTTTTAATTTTAATGCTCTAAAACTATAACCCAAAGTTTCTTTCCTTGCTTTCATGAACATGATCTCTCAAAAGTGCTGAATTTCGAGAAAAAAATAAACGCATTTCCATGAAAACTGGAAAAAAAACTATTTTTATAAAAAATGTTCAAGTGTTTTCACCCTTTGATCTATAAGTTTCAATTCTCACATTTTTTTCTTCAATCTTTAAAGTTCAACCTTGAAAAAAACCCTTTTTAACGCAATTCGTTGTTGACAAAAAAATAAATTTCTCCCAGGAAAAAAAAATGGTTCGTCCGTATCTTTTTCGCGATTGTTTTTATTTGTCTTTTATATGAAAAGAAAAGGCGTCTGTCAATTACACAAAATTTAAAAAAATTGGCTGATTTAATAAATATCAACTTTATAGTCTCAACAATGCATCATCAATCCCATTTACATGCAGCTCCAGGCTTCAATCCAAGTCATCATTCAACAATCGCTCCAGCTTTAGGCTTCAATCCAAATGCTGACGTTGAAACCTTGCATAATGCCATGAAAGGAATGGGATGCAATAAAGATAAAATTATTCAAGTTCTTTGTCATCGAAGTAATGGACAGCGACAAGAAATTGCAAAAGTTTACAAAGTCAAATATGGCAAGGAACTCACAAAAGAATTAAAATCTGAACTTTCTGGAGATTTTGAAAATCTTGTTCTTGCTTTAATGGAAACTCCCGTTCGATTTGATGCTCATCAACTTCATAAAGCAATGGCAGGTCTTGGAACCAGTGAAAATGTTTTGATTGAAATTTTGGTTACTCGAAACAATGCACAAATTAATGAATTGAAACAAGTTTATCAAGAAATGTACAAAAAGAGTCTTGAAAAAGATATCATTGGAGATACCTCTGGAGATTTTCAACGTCTTCTTGTTTCATTGTGTCAAGGTAGCCGAGATGAAAGTCATCATACCGATTCCCTTAAAGCCAATCAAGATGCTTGGAAGCTTAATCGTGCTGGTGAACAAAAGCTTGGAACTGATGAAGAAGTCTTTAACAAAATTTTTGCAACACAAAATTATTCTCAACTTCGTCTTGTCTTTGATGAATATGAAAAGGTTACGAAACATACAATTGAAAAGGCCATTGAAGGTGAATTCAGCGGTTCCATCAAGGATGCATTACTTGGAATTGTTAAAAGCATTCGTAATCGAAATGGATATTTCGCTGAATTACTTTACAATTCAATGAAAGGAATGGGAACTCGTGACAACGATCTTATTCGACTTGTTGTTACCCGAGCCGAAATTGATCTTCGTGATATCGCTCAAGTTTATCAACAGAAATATGAAAAATCACTTGAAGATGCCATCAAAGGTGACTGCTCTGGGGCATACAAGGATGGTCTTATTGCTCTTGTTAAAGGAAATTATTAAATTTCTTTTTAATTTGCAAATTATCATACATATTGTGTTTATGTTTAAAATGCCAAAGATTTTATTGCCGCTTTATGTTCTTAATTTACGCTTTTATTTAAAATAAAAAAATTTGTTGTTATTTATTTCTTGAGTATCGCAGCATAGTTTTTTATATATTAGTTAACAAAGCAATCCCGTCACCAAAAAGTTACATGTTTTGTGATGACATATAAAACTGAAAAGTGCGAATCGATCAATGCTTATCACTTGTAAGTATTAAAATCAAAAAAACAGTTGTCATTCAGCTAACAAGTTTTTTGTTATTAAAATATTGATTTAAAGTTTAAAATTTAAAATAAAAAAAGTCATGGAAAAAGTAAGAAATATCATATTTCTATGGTTTTTAATTTATTAAAATGTTTTAGAAAACTCGACGCAATATTTGTCGTATAGCAACCGCAGTATTTGTTTTAATAATTGTTGTGGTCATTATTTTGATAATATGGGGTCCAGATATAACAGGAAATCCGAATTTTTTTCAATTTCGAGGCAGTAGCGGTAGTGGAGGTGATGAAGGTGAAGGTGAAGGTGAAGGAGGAGAGGGCGGTGAAGGCGGTGGAGGTGGTGAAAAATAAGATTAACTTTCTAAATTTGTCATGTTGTACAATAATGTTGTTATTATTAAAGAATTGCATTCTTATGTTACTTAGATAATATATAATGAGCAATTACTTCAAATAATTGTACACATATGTTTTAAACTTAATTCCAATTTAAAAGCACAACATCGCCAATGCTCTTTATTTTACAATCAGTAATACATAATTTTTTTGAAATAACAAAATAATAAAATCGAAATTGTACATTGGACAATCGACATAGTTCAAATTAAACTCTTTAATTGAAAATTCTATTTTGAACAAGTGCCTTCACTTTCATGCAAATCGTGAAAAGCGAGAAGCTTCAATGCCAGCTTTCTGATTTTAATATTTGTAAAATCTTCAAGTCCATAAAGCAAATCTATACCACCACATTTTTCTAATTGATCAAAAATTGTGCATTTATGAATCCCAGCTTTTTGAATAATACTGTAATAACCAATAAGAATTGTATAAACTGAATTGACATTTTTACTTTTATTCTTTTTTAAAATTTTGCAGAAATCAGTTATAACATTGCTCTTGATAATAGTGGTAATATGTTTATCGTTTCCATTAATGGCAAAATAATTTAATAATAATAAGGTTATATCTTCAGGACCATCTGTTTTCGAAAGTTGTGCTGCGATGACAGGGATAATCTTTGGATCAACTTTTTCCATAATTTTAGTTTTTGAACCAACAATAAGATTTCGAAGAGCATCCATTCCAAGCTTAACAACTTCTGGGTCATTGCTTTTCAAAATGCTTGGCATAAATTTTAGGATTCCATTATCGATTAAGAATTGTTCATTTTTGTCATTAATAGTATTTCCAATAACCAAGAGAGCAGTCAGTTGAACATTTTTGTCAGTGATCTTTAAAAATTTCATAAACTTTTCGATAATTTCTTCCTTATCAAAGTGGTGCTGATGTTGCCCATTTTGTGCCATTGCCGAAATTGTCAAACAGGCCTTTTTTACAATTTCTGGTTTATGGTGATTCATAAGTTTTATCAAAGTTGGTAAAATTTTCTTGACTGTTCCTTCTTTAAGATTAATTTGAGTTAATTTATATAAAAGCGTAACAGCTGCACTTATAGAATCTTCTGATGGCTTTGAATCAATTAATATTTTTATATTTTTAACCAATTCGAATTCATTATATTGGTCATGTAAATGTAGGATGGTTGTAAAAAATGATAATGATGATATAACAAGCTTTTCATCGGATGTGGATAAAAGCTTTAGAAAATGTGGAACGGCACCATTTTCTGCGATTTCCTTAGCATTTTTGGAGGAATCTTTGGCAAAATATTGTAAAAATAGTGCAGCCTCTTGTTGAATTGTTAAACTAAAATGTATAAGAAAAATTTTGTTTTGGCATTACTAAAATATTTAAACATGTTTTTTGTTTCTAAAAAAACTCACTTTGGAGAATTAAAAAACCCAATAATTTTTGGTAAAAACTGATATTCAATAATGTCGTCACTTTTCAATGTTGCAACAAGCTTTTTCATGAGTTTTAACACTTCATTTTGTTGCTCGGCTTCATTACTTTTGGCCCCTTCAAAAGCTAATTTGTACAACTTTTCTTTATTGTTGTCAATAGAGGTACATTCATTGTATTTAAACAATAACTTTTGACCATTCCCCTGAAAATTAAATTTGTACAAAAAACTTTCAAATAAATAAGGAACGTACCAATGAAAGAAGAAGTAAAATGCATACAATTTGAAGCATAAGTTGTAAATATTTTGATTCTAAAAATCCAAAGAAATAAGATTTGAATGAACAAAACTGCAGCCTAGGCTGTGGTAGTTCTCTACATTGGCAATGTCAACAACCAAAATGAATAGTTTTTTTTGCACTGACAACACACCTCTGTTGTTTCTGCAGCGATTAAAACAAATCAAAGAATGTTTGTAACGTGCCATGCTAGATTTGGCGCGCAAGCGGTCACCATTTGGCAAAAATATATTTTTTAAAAGAGGTAGTTCAAATTTCAAATATTTTTATTTAAACTATGAAAGAATAACAAATTTTGTTAAATACTAAATTCAGGATGGTATAACAATATTTAAATTTAGCATCGAATGAGAAATGAAATAAAAAATCATTTTACTGTATTTTGAGAGAAGAATAAGGTTCACAAAATTGTTAAACTAGCTTGAAACATTTGTCAACACCGAAGATCGCGTTTGTCATCAAAGAAATTCTATGTATTTTATTCATCAACGAATATCATGCCATTTTCATTGAAACTCAATTTCAACGTTACTTTTTTTGTTTTGTTTATGGTCAGTCAAAAATATTGTTTCTTGTTTACCTATTTTGCTTTCTTATTTTATGAGGTAAAAGCATTGACAAGCAATTTTTTATCAGTATTTATTGAAACAATGTTTTTTTTGTTGTTTTTCGACCTTTGTTTCTTAACATTTTCAATGAAATATGATGTCCATTTTTCGAGCATTGGTCATTTAGAAGAAGTATAAATAGTGAAGCAATTTTTCTTGATTAATTCAATTCACTCTTTTGTGATATTTACATTTGTTTCTCCTTTCTTCAAGCTAAAATCAAAGCTCAATATGTTTACTGTTAATGCAACCGATTTACCAAATCGTTATTTAAAATTCGATGGAATGGTCCAATATTACAAAAATGGGTGGTTCTCAAATAAATGGACTCCCGTGTACGTTAAATTATGGTCTGATTCAACTTTGGAATGGTTCACCAGCAAAGTAAGTTTAAAAAACAGGTTTTTATATTGATCTTAAAATTATACCCATAATTTTAGGGTAGCAGCAGCCCAACTGGATCAATTATCTTGGCTACCGTAATCCCATACATCTGTCTTGGATCACAAGTTCGTAAAATTCCACAAAAGAAGCCTCGAATGGATGTTACTTGGAATCGCGAATTATTAATGGCAATTGCAATGGATAACAAAGCAAGCACAGTTCATTGGTTCTATTTTGAAACAGCTGCAAACATTCAACATTGGGTTGCACAAATTACTCAAACCCTTCCTCGAATTAATGACCCAGTATATCCACCTCCAACCACAACTGTCTTGCAACAAGATATCCACCAAACTCCCATGAATGCTGAAACAATCTTGGATAAACGTCAAAAGGCTTTGGATAATCTTTTTGATGATTCAGTCTTTAATGATTTTGGATTTGGTCGAACTTTCGTTCATTTAAGTCCTGATGACACCCTTTACTCAAGTGACGATGAAATTCATATTCATGCTGGTGAGGGTGTTGCTGTTCATGATGATGGAAAAGTTCATGTTTCACAAATCGGAGATACAACCTCGATCACTCTTCGAACTGGCAATGATCATGAAGATATCATTCATGGAGCTAACAATGGCTTCACAAAAGTTCATCATGTTGGAATTTAATTCCTAATGCTTTGTCTGAAACTAAAAAACCATTAATTTATTTTAATAATATATTTGTAATTTCTTGCGTTTCAATTTTTTGGCATTTAAAAATTTTATAATAAATTTTTCATTGCAAAACACTTCTTTATAATGTACACAAAAATTAGAATAAATTACATTTTGTTTTTGACCATTTATTTGATAAACAAACTATTTTTTAAAAAACGGGAGAATTTTATTTCTTCCCGAATTATTTAAGCTCAAAGTGGAATTCAGGAAAACCACAAATTAAAATAAAACGGGTTATGTTTCATTTGGGTCCCAAAACAACGTTTTCTTGAAATTAAATTTTTTGTTTCAATTTTTTTCAACAAAAAGGGATCCAAATGGAAAACAACCATAGAATGATTTTTTTTTGAAACATAATTACATATTTCCGTTATAAGTGAATGCTAACATTTGAATTGCTTCTTCTGTATTGACATTTGTACATGTTATTACTGCTAAGGCTGGAATTACTCTCTTTGTTTAAAAATAATCGAAGAAACTGTTTTCTTAATTTTTTATCTGTGATCAAAAGAAACCATGGAGGTAATAAACCAAATATATCACTTGTAATTGATTGCGCATTTAAAACATAATTAAGAAAAAAATCTCTGTTGATGACAAGCAGTAGCTGAAAAAAAGAAAAAGTTTTTCTGACTGTTTTACTTTTAATTAGTTTTAGAGTTTTCGTAAATAGAAGTTGTTAGTCTTCTTTGATTCTAAAAAATGCAAAACAAAACAAACTTGTTGTGAGCAGTTAAAAAGTTCATTTGTGAAGAGAAATATATTGTAAATCATTAAAATGGTTTCTTGTGAATGAATATTCATGGTTTTATTTTTAATGTAATTTCTCCATTTTATAATTGCATAAGTGTTCATTATCAATGATAAAAAAGCAATTACGAAAATTTCAATTGCCAGAATAAAAGCTTTATCCCACCATGGTGCGAATGTTGTTTTAGTTTGAACAATGTAAGCCCCAAATCCGGCAACTGGAAGATTCTTTATTCCAATAAATGGAAAATTCCATACATAAATTATTGGTGCAAATGTACAAATTTTAAGAATAAATTTAAGATGTATGTTCCAAAAATTGTTGAATTCTGTTTTTAAATAAAATATTGTAAATCTATTGAAAGAAATTGCTAAATTATATAAATGTGCCGAAAAAGCAGTATAATACATAAGAGTATAAAAGATAGTATAAAAAATGCTATCTTTTGGCCATGTTTTTAAAAATGGAAAAAATAAAGGAATTGAAGTGAATCTGTAAAATGCATAAAAACATGTTACATGAATCATATTATTTATTGCGGCAAATCCAAAAATCCAATAAAATGAAGCACAAAATTTCTTTTTAACAGGACTAAAGAAAATAAAATACAATATTACAAAATAAAGTATAAATGATGGAATAATATAAGTCAGTGCGAATAAATGTTTTAGATCTTTAAAAGTTGGCATTTCAAAAAGCATGGAATTTATTGAATGCAAAAAAAAGTAATTTTATTGAAAACGAATAAAAATGTTGTATTTGTGTAATCTTATTTTACCTAAGAAGACAGAATATAATCTTCTGAAATGTTTTGTTTACCATGCAACAATTTCGTTGACCTTTTAAAGAAGTATCAAATTTCATGGCGTTCTTGCTAGTCGAAAAAATGTGTTTTCTTTTTTAAAGATGCATTTTAGTTTAAAAGGTTGCGTGAACTGTTTTTATTTAAACATGATAATGTAAAAATTTTTATAAAATATATTTTTACATTTCTTAAATGATAAAAGCAATTTTAGTTTAGTTTGTTCTTGTTTTAATTCAACAACTATCATGATTCAAATAAGGTAGCGTCTTAAAACTGCTGTGGATTGTGCCAAAAAACTAAGATTTGTAAGAAAAATAACTAAATTAGAAGAAAGGTATTTGAAATTATTTTATTTTACAAAAAAACCCATAAAATTCAGAACAATGATATAACAAAATAAATTTTTATTTGTTCAAAATATAATACCTTTTTTGAAGCATTTTGAAGAAACCTGATTTGGAAAATATGAATCCGTAATTGCGACAGCTAATACCTCGGTTTCCAATTCACTATCAATTTCAAGGCTACTAATTAATTCAAGACAATTGCATTTAACAAGTTCTTTAAATATTTCAATTTTGTGACATTTTGACTTTGAAATAATATTGTTAAAAGTTATTAATACGGTATTAACATAATCACTTGAATTTTCAGCCACATCTTTTTTTAAATATTTGCATAAGGCCCAAACAATATTCAAATCAACCATTTGGATTATATCTTCAGGAGAACCTTTCAACGCAGCTTCATAAATTACATCAACAGCTTCTTTTTGTACATCCGGATCTCCATGAGCAAGATGAAAAATAACCAACGGAATCAAATGGGCATCAAAAATATAACGAGTATGAATTTGGAATCCACTCATTATTTGCATAAGAAGGGTTAAAGTTTTTTCAACGACAAATTCTTTTGAATGCATCAATAATTCTGGAAAATATTTAATAACATTGGCTTGAAGAACAACTTTTGTTCCAAAATTCTTTCCGGTGACAAGATTTTCAAGAATACGAAGCGCACCATATTTAACCAAATGTTCACGATTGTCAAGAAGTTTTACAACATTTTTAATAATTGTTTTATCAATTTTCGTATCTTCATCAATCAAAAACATAAGTCCAAGCGTAGCGTTGCTTAAAATTTCAGAATCCTCATATCGAATAAGTTTTCCCAACTGTGGTATAAATTTTTTCACAACTGCTTTTGACAATGGATATTCATCATGTGATCGGGTAATGATATAAAAAAGCCAAGTACCAAGTCGTATAACAATTTTTGGAGCTTTTGAATCTATGAGTGCAGAAATATTTTCAATAAGAGCCAGATTTAGGCAGTAATCACGTAATTCCGGGCTTTTTTTAATAATCAAATTAATTGTAGTGATAGATAGCAATGCCACATTTGTGTTCTTTGAATGTGTTGATTGAATTAAATAAGGAATTACATTTTCTTGAATTAAATCGTTTATCACGTTCGTTGAATTTTCTACAATACTTCCAAGTGTCAAAAATGCATTCACTTGTAATCTCGGACTGAAATGGAATAATAAATTCTTTATGATGGACTATATTAAACAAAAACCGACACTGTTGAATTTAGGCAGCATTTAACAAGAGCTGGAATAATCCCAGCATCAACAAACCTATTAAATACAATTTCATCAAATTCAAATATAGATGGCTTAATTGTTGAAAATACATAAAATTTTGCTTCAAGATTTTCACTTTCAAGATCATTAACAATTTCGTTAAAAAATCTTTCATTGTAAAATTCATGAATATTGTCAACATTTAAGTCATCCCTTTTGATGTAATCTTCCAATGTGGCATTTATTAGGTTTATCTAAAGAAAAGAAAGAGATTTATTTGATAAAATTGAGAGAAAACCAACCATTAAAACCAACCAAAAAATTAAATACACATGAAAGTATCCCTTCATGATGGAGGACTAATTGTGAAAATTCTAATTATATCAAATTTTTTATTAAATTTTTAACTGAATAATGTATTAATAGTAACAAAGATTAATTAAAAGATTTATTATTGATCGAAAAATGGGATTGTATTAACTGAACATCAAGAATGACAGGTTTGTTATTAAAAAAAACAAACGGCATTTTGCGCGGTTGGCATTTTTTCGCATATAACCATATCTTGGTAAGGATAAAAAGAGGTAAGGGGAAATGATCCAAAAAAAGATGTTTACGTTGGTGAACTAAAACTTGCGGAATCATTAAGTACAACAGAATATCGAGGTGGTGCACCATCTATCGTAACAATATCATTGTAACCAAAGGGATACATTGGAATTTCGTTGTTTGTCTGAAAAACATGTCTTCGAGCTTTTTCAACAAAGACTAATGTAAATGTCATATAACATGCTAACAATAAAGCAATAAAAGCACAAAGAAAATCTTGCACTTCTAAACCTAAAAACTTTGCAAATTTTATAAATAAATTTTATAAACCATACCAATTTTTGTTTCATGAGAGTTTGTTTTTATAACATCTGCCAATTCAAGAATCCCAATGACCAGAAACAACACAAATAATAAAAAATCAATAATTGTTAAGCAACCCTTAAAAACCATTGCTATCAATAAATTCGTTGAAAAAACTCCTTACAAGAGCAATTCCAGCTCTAAGAAACACACGTCGACGTTTTTTATTTGCACACATGAAAATATAAATATAAACAATTAATGGAAAAACTCCGAAGGATGCTGTTAACCATGAATAAATTAATGAAACTAGAATACACAAAGACAATGAAATTCCGATGATTGCAATACTCCTCAATAAAATCTTAAATCAGCAATATTTTGCAGCAATTATTGAATTAACTCACTTACTCGTTGATTCATTAATGTCAATGTTAAAAAACGAGGACGAAAATACAAAAATTTTATAAGACTGTAATTGAAAAAACAATTTTTGAGCTAAAATAAAATGCAAATTCTGTTTTTTCTCATCATAAAAGATATAAATATCTTATCAATGCTCGTAAAAAACCAAGTTTGACGTATTTAAAGTACCCTGTAAAATAGAAAAAAGTACTTTACATTGTGTTTCACATTATAGGAAGGTAAAGTTTGAAACAATCAAAAACAATAATATGCGTGGTAAAGTATGCGATAGCTTTTTCTGTTATGGCTATAAATTGATAATTTCATTAAAAAAATCTTTTTCAATTACATTTAAAGTTGCCCTGATATGACGTGATCCAAAAATTGATTACCCTCCCCTCCCTCTCCTTGGTGATACAACATCAAAACTTTTAGCCGACAAAGAACAAAGCGGGTGATAATCGGCTACCTGCTTTTTCCCTTAAACGTATCAGGTCATATCTGGACATCCCCTTAAAAGATAATACCATCTTATTTTGGTCGATTCAAAAACTGTGCTCTTTTTTCAAAATTTTAAACGTCTTTCCCATTCGAATGGACATTCTTGAAAACATTTTATTTATGGGAGACTCAAGTGAATGCAATGAAAATGTAATAAAACTTCAATATGTCTCTTAAACCATTCACTGTGATCAGAGCATCTTATATGCATATGAGACATCTTCAAATCAATAAAGAGTACCGGAGGATATAACTTGACCTATTTGGGTATAGAGATATCTTATAAATACCACTATGGCAGAGTTGTAGTCCTCATTCATTAAATAAAATACATCGGTTGTTGGCTGCTTTTTTTCTTTTTCTTCTTGCGAAATTTGGTTTTATTAGATCCAAATCATTAAATATTTCAACAATATGCCAGAAGAAGTAAGTAATTAAGAAATGGAAATGAAATACAATATTTTTTTAGATTGCAATCAAGCGTCAAGATTCTGAAACTCTTGATGAAATTGAAAAAAGTTCTTCGACAAAATGTTATGCAAAATTAATTCATGCACTTCAAGATGATCCTGAAAATTTTGGACGTTTCAAGTCCTTGAAGAAGGTTGAATCAAATGTGTATCATTTGGCAAAAGAATATTTAAATAATTATAAAAAGGTACGTCTTGCAATATTTTAATAGGATCTTTTCAATAATTGTGTCAAATTCAGAGTTTGGTCCCTTTCAATGAAGAAATTCATGAAATTTCTGAACGATTTGTCAATGATTCATCAACCTATGACTTCATCAAAAGATTTGATAAGAGTGCATTGAAGAATAAGCTGCTTGTTAAAATGATGATTTCAGTAAGTGAATTACAATTTTTATTTCGAAGATCAAGTTTTAATGTAAAAAATTTTTAGATTGTTAAAGATTGTGTTGATTCTGCTTTTCAATTAGCAAAGTATCGTGAAAAAGAGCGTCATTCTGCTGATATTGAACATCTTGTAAGTTGAAAATAAATTATTAAAGCAATTTAAATAACATAATATTCATTGTAGAAATTGAGTCTTGCTCGAATTGAACGTTCAAATGCTCGACGTGAAGCAAAATTGGATCGTTTATTGGCCAAAAATGGTCTTGATCCAAACAATGATCAACTTGTTTCTTCTCAATCTACTCAACAAACTGTACAACGAGAATCAATCGTACAACAACCTCCACATTCAAATGTTTCTCTTCAAAAAGAAGTTTCAAAGGCTCATTTTTCTCCCCAATGTGATGCAAGAAAAAGAACTCGTACATCTGTACCACAAGCTGATGCTCCAATGACAAAACAACGAAAATGCGAATCTTCTGTTCCGACACTTCAGCGAAAATCTATTGATACTCCACCACGTGGTAATTTTATGAAAATTTTTTTTTCATTGGGAAAATTATTAAATATTTTAGATTCTTGGCGCTTTGTTTCTGAAGATGATTGCCGAAAGCTTTTTGCCAATAATCCTCTTGGAGATAAATTCATTCGTGCTTATCTTCCAAAGCTTTTTTCTGCTGCAGAATTACTTCTTCCTCTAAAAGATGTTTCACTTGAAAAAAAGCAAGAGTTTTTGGAAGTTCTTTCTCACTTTTATGGACGTTCATCTTCATGGGATGAAACCTTCAATGCATCAATGAATAAGATTCGATCCCATAAACGTCAAAGAATTTTTAAAGATATTGGCAAGAGCAAAGGATATGGTATTTCTTCAAATGGAAAAGAGTATTATTACAAGCTTTCAACTCGAATGTGTTTCAAAAATGATGAATGCCATCCTTCTTCAAATCTTCGAACCAGATCTGTTGGAAATATATCAGTTCCCGAAATCTGTGGAAATTTCAAATACATTTTGCTTATTGAAAAACAAGGCGCAAAAGCTGATCTTCAAATGTTATTTGCTAATGGAAACATCGAAAAAATTTGATGCTTTTTTTTTGTTATCTGTCTGGTTTCTTTTTTGTTGAAAGTTTTTTATCTCTTTGTCGTTTTATTTAAAAAAAAATAAATGTTGAGTTCATTCAAAAGTTTTTTTTTTTAAAATGTTGAAACAATTTAAGAAAAGCTATCAAGAATTTTATTTTCTGCATAGTTTGTTCATGTAAAAAATTTATTTTTTTTCAATGCTTTGGTTTTTAATATAAAGACAAAATTAGGAAGAGAGTGTACATTCAAAAAACAATTATTTATTTTTGGGGTTTATTTTTATGTTACACATCTTTTTATTTGTATAATGTGAAAACAACTTTGTCGACGGAAAAAGAACAAGCGACGAAATGTGGAAATCGAATTGATTAATATTTATTTTCCTTTTGAAAGAAATGAAAAGATGTATAAAAATATGTTTGACTTTTTTGATATTATATCGATATTTTTTCGAGGTTTGGGTTAAGCTTATAAGTTTAATTTTTTATAAAAGTTTAGAAGCGTACCGGTTTAATGATTCAAAAGTTTTCAAAGAAGAAGATCAAATAATATCAAAGTTTAACAAGTTTATATCTGCGGATTATAGGTATTGTGGCGGCTTCGGTAATCAGGTTATTTAGATTTAATATGCTTCAAGAAATATATGTGACTTCAATTTAAGCTTTTTCATGTTGCTCTATATTACGGTATTGGAAGACATTTGAACAGAAATCCTTTTTACTTTGTAAAAAAAGGATGTGATAAAGGATTTATAAAAAACGTACAAGGTATTTTTCCAAATATTGCGAAACATGTTAAACTTCTTACACCTAAAAGAAGCGAATCCATATTTATTAATCCTTTGAGTCAATGTTGTAATCTGTCACAGTAAGTTCGTAGACGAAACAAACTCTAACGTTAAATATTTTTAGTTTAACGAAATTCAATGAAAAATATTTAATTTTCAAAAAACATATACCTCATTTTTATCACTTTTTCCATGATTATCGTGACGAAATTCGTTATTTTATGGAATTTAATATAATTTTGAGTAAAAATATTTTACATTTTGCAAATACTTTATTTAAGTAAGTTTTTATTTGTCTATTAAATTTTTTATTGTGTTTTCAACTTCCTAGTTTTTAATGTGACCAATTTTAACAATGTAGTAAATGGAAAGTTGCAGAAATGACAGTTCCCATAAATTTTGTATTCATATAAGACGTGGAGATTTTATGAATCCGAGCTACCGATATCAAGAATCTAAATCATCATTTATTATTCCTGCGACAACTCATATTTATAAATATTTAAGAGATCAAGGGCTTTCAAACATTTCTTTGATCCTTTTAGGTCAAGATGACAAATTTAAGCATTCCCTTTCATTTAATTCCACTTTATTCACAAAAATTTATTATCCAATATTTGGCACTCGGAATCAAGAATTTGCATTCGGTTCAAAATTCTGTGAAACATTTTTAATTTCAGCAACAGCTTCGACTTTCGCGTGGTGGATTGCGTATTTAATGCCTGAACAAAATAGAAATATTTTTTATAATGGCCAAGTTTACAAAAAAGGCAACAGTAGCAAATACATATTTGAAAATATATTTCCTACAAATTGGAATAAAATTGATTTAACTATGTGACCATAATTATTTTTATTATTTTTGCATAACAAATAAATGGTGAAATAGACAAATATGAGTTTATTAGGGATAAAAATAACGAAAAAATGTTTAAATTTATGAATTTGTATTAGGCGAATAAGCTGGTGATGAAATAATTTGAATTTGGGTTGATTTTCCAACTTTTAAATTAAATGCAACAAAAACATATCTAGAATGTATTGTTTAAATAAGGGTAACAAAAGTGGAACCAAACTGATTAAGAACATGACATAATTCCCATGCTAATTGATTTAATGCAAATGTTGCCCAAAATGATGTAACATGATATGATATTACGTGTAGAGATAACATTGCTCCACCATAAATTGCCGTTGTCAGACATGCCTATAAAAAGTGTCTATGAATTTGAATATCATTGTATTTTTAGTTACCTGAACATAAAATCTTATTTCTTTAGCCGATATTTGCATATTTTGTTGATCTAAAGTTTATTGATTGAAAAGATAAACCACAATATGTTGGTTTTAACTATAAAAAGCCTACAAATTTTTTTCTTCATCAATATCAAATAACAAAATGTAACAAAGTCAAATGTTAATGAAAGAAATAATGTTGTCAATGCCATTCCAAGATCAATATTAAGTATAAGTTTTACATTACACAAAGGAATATTTCGAAATGACCAAGAATAAGAAGATGAATCAAAAAAGAAATGACAATTATAAAACGAAAATGGAATTAAATGAAATCCTGCCAAAATCAAGGCAACAATAGCAAAAATTTTGACATTTTTAATTGTAAATGTTTTCCAATATTTTACACGGAAAATAATGGCACAAAAACGATTCAAGGATTTTATGAAATGGAAATATAAAGCGCAGAAATAAAAATAAACTAACGCAAATCCAATAATAATTCCAGGTAAGCTTAAACCAATGGAATTATCGCTAAAAGTCAATTATAAATTTATATGGCATACAAATTAAAGCAAACTAACAAAAATACCAAAGGTGCTGCCCAAAATGTAAAAATAAATAAAACAACTGCTTCAACAACACTATGGGCAGCACAAATATATCCGAATGCATTGTGCAAAGCTGGCTTTGTGTAAACGAGAAACAATGAAATAAAACTACAAACAAATCCGAACAATCCAATCTAAAACACGTAAACTTGATTCATTCAAAAACTCTCTGCGGAAACAAATTTTAATGCAATTAAAATTGGGTGAATTGAAACTTACAAAAAATAATAATGCAAAGACTGCGATATCGGTTGAAGACTGCATATATAAATTATTTATTGGAACTACTAATAGTGGAAAAAATGAATAATTTTTGCGTTAAATTATGTTTTTTAATCAGAAATTATAAATTACCACTAGGACAAGGAAATCACCTTGTCAACATAAATTTTTTAAAAAAGGTAGTTTAAATTATTTAAAAACGTAGCAAATTTCAAAAATTTAAAGTGCAATATTTATGACTGCCTTTTACTGTTATAGAACGGTTAGTAACAAGCAGCAATAAATCATATTTGATATAAAAAATTTAAAAAACAGTTGTAATATTTCTTTTACTGATTCATTTTTAAAGCGGTATTTGTTTTTTTAAAATCAAAACAAGATGGTATGTTTCATAGAACTCTAAATGTGTCCAACGTTAGTGCCTCTTTCGATTGCATTTATAAATTGTCATTTGTAAATATGAGGAAATTAATTTTTGCTAGGATCACATACCGTATAATGCAATGGCAAGTATTTTAAAAATTGATTTTATTGATCATTGCATTGAAACCTGTTTGGATATCTATTTTTCAGTTCCCTCATATCCGGTTATAAGGGAATTAAAAAATTAAGTGCACATTTATTCTTTGTACTGTAACACTAAAAGTGAATGTTAGCAAAGTTTATCATGAAAGTAGGTAGAAAGATCATTTTAACACACAAACAAAACTATTTGTCAAAGACTTAAATTTCTCCCTTTTAGTTTTTGTAAACGGATTTTCCTCCAACACCAAATAATACTGTAATTAAAAATTGGCTAATGTTACACATCCTAAAATGTTAAAAAACGGCATTTTTGTTTATTTCGATGCCTCTTTTTTAAAGGCGCCGTTTTTTGTTTTTTTAAAGGCTTCCAGCTTTATCAATTTACAAAGGTTACCATAGTAATTCAAAGTCAAACTAACATAATGTATTTCAACTCTTTTCAACACTGCTTTTTTTTTCAATGTTAACAGAAAATAAGCACAAACGAACATAAGAACATCAAAAAATAAGTACTCTTAAATACGACAAAAACAGATAAAGCAACATCGAAAAAAAGGAACACAAAAATTCAAAGATAAAAAACAAAATCTGACGTATCTTGTACATGTAAAAATAGCTAAGATGAAGTTTAATTCAAATGCTTGTTAATTAAAAAATATACAATATCAATCTTACTATCGGCAGAAGTTGACTAAAGCAAAAGAAATTTACTGTAATTGTAATTGTTTTCATCTCAATAATTGCAAAAAAACGGGGGTTGTAATCCTAATTTTACGAGAACAGAACATAATTGAGGGAAAAAGTAAATGGAAAAGATTTTTCGCATACACTTTTTCCCAGCATCAGATTAACTTGGAGGATATGAATTCGTCTGCACTGAAAGTTAATCTCAAAAATTTATTGTTTTTATTTTTAATTTAAAACAAATCAAAATATTCTATTCTACAAAAATAAAAAGGGATTAGTTTGAAAAATTAATCTTTTGTATCTCGTTAATATTTTCAATATCAATATATATCAAGCCAAATTTAAAATTTTTTTTGTAGTATAACAACAAGCAATTTTTCAAATGCATACGTGTTTGCTTGTGATACTTTTGTTTGTCTTAAATTGTGCCTTAGGGGCAGAAGAAGAACAATTTTACTGTAATCATGGTGAAAGCATAAATAATGTTTCCTCTTCAGTGGTTGCCGTGAAATGTCCTTCACAACGTTGCATAAGATTTGGGGCAGTTTGCAATAATTATTGGGCACTTGCATGCTACGTAAGTTTTCATATTTAAATTTTTAACATCCCTTTTGTGTGTTTAAAATATGTAATATGAAATGATCATTTTCCGGATACATTCTTCCCGTTTTGGCATCTTTCTGTTTAAGAATACTTTATTTAAAATCATTTTTAGAATGAAAATGATCCAATGTTTTTATTTAAAAACTTTTCAATGGCACAAAAACTTTACAAAAAAGATCCTGAAAGTGCAACGTTCGATTACTGTACAACTTCAAAATGTAATGCGTTTAACAACACTGACATCTTTAACACATATTCAATTAATAAACCTGCACAATCATTTGATCGTCTATTAACAACTAAAATACCAAAAGAAAAGATTTACCGAGAATTACAAAATAAAGTATATTCATATGATACTTTGGCAGAAAATAGAACACTGAAAGTTATTTTTAATACATCAATAACTTCTAAGCAGGCTTTTGTTTCGTTGGATTTAAATTTGAAGGATACTTCTACCGTAAGACGAAAATTCATTTTTGATTTTGTGAATGGAAAAGTGAAATTAACAAAATGGATTCAATTATCAAATTCAACAAAACCTGGAGGAAAGTTATATTTTTCTGTGGAAACTACAATGCAGGGCATAAGAATATTTATCAACAATCAATTCCTTCAATCTCTTGACAAGAAAGTTCTAGAATTATCATATATGACTTATGGTGGAGAAATGAATTTTCATAATTCTTCTTTTACCATTGATGGTGTTGAAAACACTTTATGGGGATTTGATCCTGATTTTCATAGAATTTTAATATCCCTTCCAAATCCCAAATCAACTAAAATAAATGCAACTGGTGTTACGGTAACAAATGTAAATTGGGAATATGATACATCTTATTTAATGTACCCAATAACTCCATTGAAAAACTATGAAAAGCTTAGCTTTGAATTTCGAACAGATTACAAACCCAATACGGATCTCGTTAAAATCCAAATTCAAGTTGTTCCATTTAATTCAACTTCGGATGAATTTAATTATCACATATTTATATGGTCTCGCATTAACAATAATTGGAGTTCAAATGGAAAAAGAATTGTTAAGAATTGTAAAAAACCAAATTTGTTTATGACTTGGGGGCTTATCAGTTTTTATTGTGATAATTCTTCCAAACATTCCTTGACACTTTATGATGTCCATACAAATTCAAAATTTTTGTATCGTAATGCGAAAGTACAGAAATTTACTTGTTAAAATAATTTGTACTTTATTTGGTGGAAATAAAAAACTTATCGTTGTTTAATTATTTCAGTTGAGCGAAATTGTAATTTTATGCACGACAAACAACAAAATTTTGAAAACATGGGGGATGTGATTATAATAAATAATTTTTTTTCACACACAACTTTACCGTTTTGAAGGAATATTAATTAAAGCATAAAATTAATTAATACAAAATAGATAGGAAACTATTAATGATATATTTTGGGCCCATGTTAAAAAATTCTTTTAATTAATTTCTTTTAATTAATTCCATTGTTGCCTCAAATCACTAAAATATTTATTTGTATTATAAATTACTTCCATATCTTTATCCATGACATTTGTTGTCACATTTCCTGGGTATATTCGTGTTTTGGAGTTCATTTTTTTAAATTGAAGACAGATAAATAAATGTGGTAAATTATGAAACTAAAAAATTGAAAGTTATAAAACTTGTTTAATAAAATCTATAATTTACAATGTGATAAATTGATAAAGGAATCGAAGGTAATTGAAATGAAAATCCAATAGACATAATTAAAGCACCCCATGGAGCTAACATAGTAAATATCAACATTGATGGAAACAGATATGATAAAACTTTAACATTTTCAAATATCTAAAAGAGTATGAAAAATAATTGAAAAGGAAAATTTGATACCTGATAACGTTTTTTGAGAGTTGTCTGATATGCAGTAACTTTGTATTTTCGTTTATTTAGGAAATATAACATTGTAAAGCCAAGTAATATTACCATATGAAGAGCAAGAACAGTGTTTGCAAACAACTTTAATGAGCCTTCATTGGTTGAAAGTGATTTGCCTTAAAGTTATGAGCTTTTAACTTTTAAATACTTATAATTCAAACATTTTTTGGAGTTGTCCAATTTAAACGATGTTTGAACATTTGCAACATGTTTCAAAGATAACAAAATATATACCTAATTCAAAGAATGCAATAAATCCGAAAGACATTGTAAGCATTACAGCAGTTAAAAGAACAAAATACCACCAATTGTTAGCTAAATTATAATTTGATGAAAATATTGTTGCCAGAATTCTTTCAAAAATAATTGTTAAAAATATTGAACGCATGGCTTGAGTTGCAAAGGGCAACAAAACATTCAAGACAAGTATTATTGAGCGAGCTTCAATAAATAAAAAGAAAATGGAATAACACATTGATAAAAATGCTATGATAATAACAAATGGGAGATAGCAAAGCCTCAAATATAATCTAAAAATTACATTAATAATAATTATATTTATTTTAATTGCGTAGTGTAAATAAGTGTTTCCGAAAGTATTTTTTGCGGTAATCTTTTCATTCAAAATTAGAAAGATTATGTAAGAAACAAACCTCAAAGCTTTTGGAAATCTTTCAAAAGAAATATTGTAACAAGTAATTACTGCAACAATTAAAATTACACTCGCAATACTCAAACTTGTCAAATATGTTAATGAAGCAAAATCAAAAACAAATTTCATTCTTTATCGATTTTTACTTAGTTTTCTAAATGGCATATGCCTAATGCAAAATTTTAATGCGTCTTTTTGAATTTTAGAAGAAATTAGCCTTTTGAATTTTAGATGAACTTCTATGAAATGTTTTTGTGAATAAATTAATAAAATGTATCAGCCTTTTTAGAGTCAAAAATTTTACAGCGTTTATTTTCAGAAGAAATTTTTCAAAGTATGTGATTATGTTGAATAGCAACGACTTTAAAATATTGTGGTTTTAATGGTTGTAGTTAAAAATAACAAGCTTTTTACAAGTTTTAATAATGCCTAATACAAGGAATTTCTATTTTGTAGGTAAAGAAGGAACTCCGCCTTTAAGAAAATGCTGTAAAAATAAAGTACAAATTGTTCATAGAAATTTTTTAATATATTTTTGAGAGTGGAAATAAAAATAAAACAAAGAAAAAGAAAGCATTTACAGAGTACCCGAGTGTGCATTGTTCACTTATAACATAAACCCCCAAATTAAATATGCATATTTTTGATATCACAAAATGGCCAAACAACATTGCTTATTTCCATTGTTGTTGCAAATCTTTAAAATATTCATCAGTTTTAAAAGCTTTTGGAATATTTTTTCCCAAAACATTTTGAACAACTGTGACGCTTCCAACCTTTGTATTTCTATTCTTTTTAAAATTAAGAAATAGCAAGCGTAAGAAAATAATTAAATGTGGTAAATTATGAAACTGAAAAAACAATCATAGTTAAAGAAAAGCTTTTAAATTATTTAAAAAAAAGATTACAATATGAAAAACTGATAAAGGAAGAGAAGGTAAATCCAACCAAAATCCAAATGCAGTTATTACTGAACCAAATGGGGCCAATGAATTGTAAATTAATATGGACGGAAATATGTAATGAATAACTTTCAAGTTTTCTAATATCTAAAACTTGCATTTTAAAATATAGATTTAAGCTTGTGATGTCGCTTGTCATCATTAAATTTAATGAAACGGACCTGATGACGCTTTTTAAGTGATATCCGGTACGCAGTAAGTTTATACATTTTTCCATTTAAATAATACAATACAGCAAAAATAACAATCGTAACCAGATGTGTACCAAATACAACATATGTATAAACTTCAAATCTGAGATAAACATCAATAGGTCCATAATCTGCATGAAAGAGCTATTAATATGAAAACATTTATTCAAGCCTTACTAATTAGAGTAATAAAAAATACTGTCAATGCTGCAGTCAATAATGAAAGAATAAGAAACAACCAAATTTTAGCAGATATTGTATATTTTTCAACATAAACAGTGGCCATGATTCTTTCCAAAGCAAAAATAAAGAAAAAAGTTCGAACAATTTGTGTTAAATAAGAATTGACAGTATTCGCTACAGATATAAATTTCAGCTCTTCAGTTCCATAAATTATATAAAAAACTGCATATGCAATTGTAACTAAAGCGACACAAAACACAACTGGAAGATAACAAAAAATAATATATAATCTGAAAATTAATTTATCATTTAATACTACAGTATTCAGAGAAACTAAAGTTTAAAATGATGTTAACTTTATATTTGTTTACCTTAAAGCTTTCGGAAAAACACGTAATGGAACTGCTCGAGAAGCTACGATAAAAATTCCTGCTATTACTGTCCCAACTGCAATCATCAAGCTTAACAAATAGATGTAAGTAAAATACATTTTGCTCACAATATGTCGAAAATATTTTATTGACTAGACAGCCATTTACATTACATTTACTTTATTAATGCCTAAAGTATTTTCTCCAATGTTTTAAAAAAAATACAATATTTTTTAGAGTTCAAATTATTTAGGGATTTCCGTGAAAACGACCTTTTGTTTGAAATAAAACAATAGTTGTGCGTGGAAGAAAATTAAACAAAAACTTAGCTTTTTTTAATTTAAAAAATAACTTTATTTAAAAAACAAACAAAACGGGATATGTAACCAGAGCTATTACAGGCTTTTTTAGGCAAAAATTTGCTCCTATTATTTTTTCGATATGCTTTAGACCAGCAGAGTTGGTCCAGTGTTGATAGAATAATTCTGAGGGATTGATGCATTTGTAACTTTTATCTCACTTAATATTTTAATAAGTTTTGGAGAAGACCTTTTGAAATATTTGAGTTTACTTAAAACATAATAACGGTACGGTTTAATAAAATATACAAGATTAATCGAATCCAAGAGCAGCGGAAAACTTGTAATAATTACAACACTTCCTGATGCAACGTAACTTCCCCATTGAACTTCAAAATACAAAGTTAAAACAAAAACTTCTGCTGGAAGTAATAAAAAGAATGTTACGAAAACTAACTGAACAACCAAGGATCTATAATATTTGGATCATGAAAAACCAAAACTGCACAAATGTGTTTTTCTCTCTCTTTGTTAACAATAACTTCATTTTCTTGTGTTTTGATAGTTTTAAAGTGATAAAATAGAAATACTTACCTGAAAAGCATTCTTTGTAATCGATAATTTGCGGGTGAAAAATGCCATTTAACATAATTTAACCGATACGAGAAGAATATTAATAAAATTACAAATAAAAAAGGCAGAATACAAACCACAAGTGTTCCAAAAAATATCAAAAATTCTATCCCACCATTTGAAGTATTCGGATGATACCCTGCAGTTTCAGGATGAAGGGCAATGAGTTTTCTTATTCCTGGTACATCCTTAATAAAGTAATATTTAACTTGTTCAGGTTCAATGTTGTCATAAACTATTGGAGCTGAATATCACATTGATTTGTAATTTTTTGAACTGCAACATTTTTTAAAATCAACTTACTGACAACAATAATTTGTATCATCAATATTATTATAATTAGAACAGCATACAGAGCTCTGTTATTTTGATAAATATACTGTATCCATGGAGTTTTATAAGTTGCACCAACTCGGTAAAAAAGGATAAAGAGTTGAAATATAAGAATGTTAAAAATGAAAATCATTTCCGTAATCAAAAATATATAAATTGTAAATCTACCAAAGTAAATATCCGTATTCAGATATACAAGCCTAAAGGGCCATACTAATGTTGGTTGAAAAAAACAACTAATTATATTGAAACAAAAGGAAAATGTAAATTGAATAACAAGTAAATATTTGTATTGTTGCATTTCTTTTGTTGAACGTTTTATAATAATATACAGCATTGTTGGGAATAAAAACGTGTTTATTACTGTTAAACACGAAAAAATCTTAAAAATGACATTATGCAACTCTGGATGATAAAGTTGCTCCAATGTTAAATTTTGGAAACGTTTTATGCTTTCAGCGGAAGCCATGAAACGAAAAATATAGAAAGTGAAATGTCTTTATGAATAAAAAAACCATACATGAAAAAAAACATCTGCTCAATATTTATTGCTTAATTAATAAATTTAAAAAGTTATCGGAAATTCTTATGTTAAATAATTCAACATTTTTAATATTAAAATTTTATCGCAAATGTTTGAGTAAGTTTCTATCTAATTTACATCAAACAGCTTTTTGTTTTTGTGAGATTTGTAAAAATACTGTATTTTTTATTTCCTTTTTTTAAAGGAATTATTCATTGTTCAAATTAAGAAAATAAAACGATGTATTTTGTGTCATAATTGGGTTTTATTTTCAAATTTTTATCGAGAGAAGTAACAACAAACAAGTTTCACCGAAATCATTTACGATTAATTTCGTTTGTCATTACAGAAGTATGTTTTGGATGATTGATCAATGAAATTCGGGATGACCTTGCCGTAAGGCTTTTTAAACATTGAAAACAGCAATAAAACTTAAATATTTGATGTCGTAGCGCTTGTCTGAAATTTTGTTGTAAAACTGGGATAATTATAAATAAATTTTTCAACTTACGAATAAATTAACAGTAATATGAACGATGAATAATGAAATATATTAAAGAGAAAGCGCACCAAAAATGCATTTATTACAAAATGAATGAAATAATCAGATTGTTCACGAAGTGCAAAATAATATGGATATGATGCAACTGCTAAGCAGAAAGCTAAAAAACATGTTGAAGAAAATATTGATTGAATAAGCAAATTTCTTTCAATTTTTAATTGAAGTAATGTAAGATTTGAGTTATTTTTCATGCTGAGATGGTAGAGAAACGCTGTTGTAACACCTATAATAATTATCATAAAAAAGAGAGCTACTTTAGTTTTGTAATAACGACTGTTGAGTCATATTTCAGTATTTTCTACGTTTTTAGTTTTCAAAAAATTATCATCCACATTGGTAAACGTACCTATTCCGAATGAAAATAATGCGGATGTTCCGTTTGATATGGAAACAATAAAATACCCTTGCTTCATAAAAGTAATACATTCATTTGAATGCAAATTAATTTTACATTGAATGTTGGAAAAAGAAAATCCATTTACGATAAATGGATATAAAAATAGAAACAATAATACAAATTTAAAATTTTTCATTGACCACCATATTTTGTGTCTTTTACACCACATAATTGCAGTGAGTCGATTAAGGCATAATACAACATTCCATGGTCCAATAAAAAGTGAACCATACCATTGACAGATATTGTGTATAAAAACAAAAAGCTTAAAGTCAATATTTACTTGAAAATTTTGTAACCGATATGCTGCAAAACAAAATAAATCAACAAAATATCCGATCGAAAGTAAGTGAAAATAACTTGAACAAATATTCGAAGATTTATTTTTTCGATTGCAAATTAAAAACACAAAAACAAGTAACTCCATCAAACATCCAATATGGGCCACACATTCGTTGACATTAGATAAGATATCTTGAAAAAGTTTGAAGTCTTCTACAAAAGTTTTATTATCATCCATTTTTGTAACAGACGTGTCTGTTTCCATCTTTGAAGTTTTATTTAAAAAGTCTTCAACTTCAATTTTGACATTAAACCATATTTATTCAAAAACCCAATTACAAAAAAGGACACCTGTCATTAAATTCGATACTTTAAGGTTAAATGTCAACTACATTTTTGGTCATAAATATTATACAACATTTTTTCCGTGTTGATAATTTAATATGCGTAACCAAATTTTAAGAAATCAGATTTCTTGAGCGTCGGTTCTTTGTTCTGTGAAACACAAAATTGAAAAAAGTTAATAAATTATGAGGGGGATTTTTGATAACCTTTTAAATAAAAATTGATTTATTTAAAAAAATAATTCAATCTTTCACAGACATAATTTAGTTTTCGATGCAGTGTTTCCACTTTTTCATTAAAAATGTAACAAATTTCTTCTAAACATGTTGACAATCTTTATTTATGTTAAACTTACAACTAATTGGAGAGAAAAAAGTACGGATCAATGTTAACAAAAAAGAATTAAATGTATTTTCGAGAAAATTTATGTCTCCGGCATCTCGCCGACCACGAAAAGGTGACGCCCACGGCAACGTCGGCATCAGTCGTGGTACCACTGTTTTGATGTGTGAAAATTAATTGATTTAAAAATAAAATCCCGAACGATTTAGCTTATTCGTTTTTTTGAAAAAAATACATATTTAGAACTTCAAACTAAGCATCGCAACGGGCCGACTTTTAGAAGGCCCGGCCCGGGCCCGGTTTCATTTTTTTGCAAATTTTCACGTGGTCCTTCCTTTGGAAATTTTCAAAAATCAAAGCCCGGCCCGGCCCGATGCCATGCTTCAAACTTAAACTTAAAAAAGCCAAACATTAATTCTTTATTAACTACAAAAAAATTTGTATGAAGCAATCAAAAATAAAGATGCTCTTTGTACGCCTTCACAATTAAATTCATAAAGATATGCATCAATGAATTTTTTAACATTCTTAAAATGTAATTAATGGAAACGGAGAATACAAACAGAAAAACTTTAGCTTAATTATTTTCGCATCAGATATTTTAATTACCTTCCCTTGCCTCTATAATTTTTTAATTTTAAGAAGTTCAACCATTTTTTTGTTGCTGCTTCTATTTTCGGGTTTAAAAATGGTTAATATATTTTTTATTACTTTAACCGTTGTAGAAATTCCAGCATATTTGTTTCATATATCACTAATCCTTTTACTTTTTATAAAACGCCACCATGCTTTTCAAGGGCCATTTTATAATATATTTCGAATTGTATTAATTTATGATATTTTAAGTTTTTTAAATGTAAGTTTGTCAAAAACGTAGTCTTGTTTTACCCATTTATTGTTGGAATAATTTTAAGATGATGTTTTTGCGAAAGTTTTCTCTAATGCCATTTTTGATTCCATTTTTTCAAAGCTCAACAATTCTTCCTGCTATTGTTTTTAGCATTTCATCATATGTTACAGTTGTACAATTTTTTGGACACACTTTAATGGCTTTTAACCGATTTACTTTAATTTGGTTCCCATTTCATTACAAAGAATTTTGGAAGGGAAAATGGTATATGATTATGCTAATTTGTTTGCCGTTTTTGGTTGTCTGCTGGAGGCTTCATGAACCTGGTGTATTTAGATATCTTCCAAATGATATTGTTGTTGTTGGAATGATCAACAGATCAATTCTTTCAATCGGTAATATGTTAGCGATATCAATTTATACTTCTACAACTTTCATTGCTGCTGTTTTAAACGTCCTTGCTTTTATAAAACTTCATTTGCGTAATCAAACTTCACATTCTGTCAATATCAATGATAAAAGTTTGTTGTGTAAGTTTTTTACAAATTATGTTACGAAAGAATTTAACCGCAGTATTTTTAGCTGTCTCAATTGTCTTTTTTATTACTCAAGTGTTAAGAACGTTTCATCCTATAATGCAATGGTATTTTTCAGCAAATGAAATTGTAACGGAAGCTACACTCACAATTCTGCCTTTAATAAATGATTTATATGCATGGGCAGGCGCCGTAACATTGCTAATTTTAAGGTTTGTCCTTTTTACAGACATATTAAATTACAGTTACCTGGTTTTTTTCAGTGCAAAAGCTCGAAAAGCATACATGTCTTTTTATTTCAAAAAGAAATATACAACAGTCTTTAAATTAACAATGATACCAAGCTATTTACCACATGCATAAAAATTTGTCTGTTTGCAAAAATAACAAAGTATGCAATTATTATTTTTCCCTTTTGTGAAAATTTGGTTGTTTATTTTTTGGGGATTTCTTAAAATTGTTTAATAATTGTTTTTGGCTATAATAGTTCTATAAAGTAATTTTGCTTCCTTTTGGTTTTATAACAAATATAATTGCAAAACTAAACACAACATGTACTTCTGTAGCCAATATTTAAGTGATAAAGATAATAAAGATTGTTACTATGGGATAATATTTTTAAATTTAAAAAAAACACAAATCTTCAATTATTTGTTACGTTGAGGAAGTCACTTTAACAATAACATTTGGAATTAAAAAATCGTCAAACATCCGAAAAAATGTCCTTAAAATGCTCCTCAGAATGCTGTCATGAAATTAAGATGAATGCCGTTTCTGATTCCGTCTTTTAAAAAACAAGATAATTTGACTTTTTTTGAAAGAAAGAGCAAATATTGGAATGACGCTTTTTTCTTTTATTTAAAAGATAATAATATCACCATAACCATGTATCTCGATTGTTTTTACTTTTAAAATTTTACTGAAATAAAATATTTTACTACCTTGTCTACGCATTTCTGTTAATCTCTCAATTAGAAAAAAACATAAAAGCGGAAGAGTCGAAAGAGCAGCCCTTAGGAATTCAATTTTATTTTTCTATGTGTAGTCATTTTTAAACAGCAGAATTCAAATAAAAGATATTTTTTTTTGCGATTACTGGAAAAATTATTAAAATGTTTAAATTTGATATTGTTGCATATGGATTAAGTTTAGCTCTTGCATTATTATCATTTATTATTGCAATATATGTTGCATATAAACAAAGATCAAGTATAAAGATGCTGCCAAAAGCCTTAAGGTTGGTTTTAAACTTGGGATTCGATTCTTCTGAAATTCAGTAAAAACGACTCAAAATCTAGGCTTCTTCAATGAGCCTAGGTTTTCAGCTATAAAAGTAATTTAGGAATTTACTTTTTTTAAACTGTCAGATTTTGAAAAATCAAAAGTTTAAAAAATAATTACTGAAAATCCTTTAAAATTATTTTCGGATTTTTAGATTATTTTTAATAATGTGTTGTTTGCCATTCGTTTTCCTAATCTCATTTACAACAGCTGGAATGGCGATCGTATATTTATTTTTAAACCAAAATTATCTTGCTTTCACGATTCTCAGTTGTATTTTTACATTTTCTGCTCAAATGATTCGAAATTTCTTTTTCATTTTTTTATTTGAAAGAATTATAGCAACAATTTTATTGGAAAGATTCAGATGGCCAGAACATATTCTTTATTTTTGGTTGTTAACAACAATTTCTCTGACAATGTCATTCATTTGTATTGCATATTTTGTTCAATGTAAGTTCATTCTTAGTATATCATATTTACGTTTAATAAAGTGTTGTCAGATATTTACAACAATTCTACAATCCCTGTGGATTTTATTTCATACACAATTTTTGTTATTCATTTTTTAACAATCATCATATGTTTGTTTTTGGGTTTTTTGAACAGAAGAATGTACCGAGTCATGGCATACCGTATCTCTTTAATGAAACGTCATCAGGTGAGTCAAATTTTAACTTTCGCATTTTGAAAGTCTATTGAATAACCCTTGAGAATTCAATGCACTATAGTTTTTACAGACAAAAATATGCCATCTTTGGTTTCTTTCTTTCTTTTTTTATTTATTTATCTAATCCGCAACATTTTTTAAGCTTAACATTTTTGGGTTTTATATTTTTTGTTATTGCTTTAATTTAAGCATTTGGTCTTTTAATCCGTTTTCAAAATTATTAATTTTTACAGTTTTAGCTATTTTTAGACTTTTGAAAGTTATTATTTGTAAAATAATTAGTAATTATCGGTTATATCTTTGAGAAATACCACCTGGGTTTTTTAATCTGTTTTTACTGCTTTTTTGTTTTCCGTGTAAGTATACGAAAAATATGTGTTTTTGGTGCTAGACTTGAGTAATTTTAATTAAAAAATATACCAAAAAAGAAAACAAAAAACCACCTTGGCACTTTTCACAGCTGATATTAAATTTTCAGATAATGGAAAACATAAAAATTTTGTCCTTTATGTTTCCAGCTGTCATGATTTACACATTTATTGCACCAACGGGTTCAATAATTTTAATATTTTCTTTCATGAATTATTTGCCAAATATGCCATACTGTATTTTACACATTGTAAGTTTCCATTAAAGAGTTTTCTTTGCAAAAGCCTTATATTTTTTTCAGTCCCAAAATTTACCACTAATATTAGTATTTTTGCATTATCATTTTATAAAAAGCCTTAGTAGTGAAAATGAAATTAAAGGAAATGTTGTAAAAAATGCATTTGGTAAACAGTTACCTACAACTTTAACAAATGACAAATATTTTCAAAATCTGAAACACCAATGGCAATGATTTTATCATATCCACAACGAAGATTGTAAATGTTTCAATATTAATTCAACAAAATTAATACTGTGATCTGTTACAACAGATTCTTTTGTGATTTTAATTTAAAAACTTTAATCATTGAAATAAGAAAAAAACTTATCAAAGAAAATAAAACTATTTTATTTAGAAACCTCTTAACATACATGAATTTGCTCACTTGGTTTTAAAAGTTAAAAGGTCACAGATTGTTTAATCTACAAATTTGCATATAAAAACCCCAAAGATGTTGAAATTTAATATCTCATTAATGTTTTCTTCAGCAAATGTTTTTGCAAATTCATACCCTTTTTTATATCAAAAACTCAATTATGTGTACAAAGATTTTATTTGTTTAAAAACAAAAATAGCACTTTTCAGTTATCGGAAACAGAAAAGGTCCTTAATAAAAAAATTGACAGTTTAAATTACATTTGGCTTTGAGGAAATTAATTATGTTTAAAATTCAATTAAAATTCGACTTTCTTGTTACTCCAAAATTTGTTTTTTGACTCTGAATTTGTGAAACGGAAGAGGTTTTTGGAAAACAGCATTTTAAAATTCGGTTTAAATAATAAAATTTAATAATTTGCTGTCGTAGCGCTGGCCTAAAATGTTTTTATTACATCACTATAATTTGATTTTGTTTATGACTTACGAAAAAAAGATGAGTAAAATAAATGATGAATAGTGGAAAAGAAGGTATGAAAAGTTGACAAAAAATAAATTCAAAATATAAAGAATAAAATAATCCGGATTTTGTTGTCGTGCAAACACGTACGGGTATGTTGCTATTAAAAATGCATAGCTTCCGTAACAAAATGAAGAAAATAGTGACTGCAATAATAGATTCCTTTCCACTTTCATTTGAATAATGGAAACATTTGCATGTTGACGGATTAAGTAATGATAAATAAATTTTGTTGAAATACCTTAAAAATATAATTCATTTGTGTCATAAGCCTCTTAGAGGGTTTTTAAAATCTTTTTTTGCTTACCTATGCATAACGAGACAAAAGCAAAACATCCGTTTGAAACTGATACTCGATAAAAATTTAAGTCCATCATTTCAGCGCATTCATTGGCGTAAACATCAATTTTACACCAAATATTTGTAAAAGAATGTCCATCAATAATAAACGGATACAACAAAATGATGAGACAAACTATTCTATAATGTTTTGTACGCCAAATCTTTGCATGCTTTTTATAAAAAAGTATTGACGTCAGACGATTCAAACATAATGCAACATTCCATGGACCAAGAAAGAAAAACATATACCATTGAAGGATATTATTGACATATTCAATCAACGGATATCCCATATCCTTTGTAAAAATAGTCTTTAAAGAAAATGATAAGAAACACATTAAATCAAAGAAATAACCGATTCTTAATAAACAGAAATAACTGGAGCAACTGTTGTATAATTTATTTTTGTAATTAAATATTAAAAATATTAAAACAAAAAATTCTGCAGTTGTCCCAATGTAAGAAATGCAATCATTTATCGCAATTGAAAAAGGCTTTATAAATTTTATATTTTCTGATATTAAAAAGTTATTAGAAGCAGATGTGTTATCCATGTTTTAACTTTGAGTCAAATAAATATCTTGATAAAGATTCATACGGTTTTTATACTTTTGAAATAACAAGATTTGATTCCCAGTATGTTTATGATAAAGCTGTTATCTAAAGCTAGACTGTTTAAATTAGATTATTTAATACTTCTTGGATTTAATCAATTTAGCTAAAAAAATTAATTTTTGAGATTTAAAATTTTGACCAGTTTTAAGAATTTTGAAAACTATTTTTGGGCTACCGTAATTGTTGTTTATTTGGACCGATTACTCATTTTAAGTAATATTGAACGTTCTTGTAAATCATCATCTTCGCTTATTTAAAAGTTTTTTTGAGCATTATTCTTTCTATTTTTGATTCCATGTTTTCAAGCGTCCATCATCTTTTCTTTTTTTCCAAAAAAAGATAAAAGTTTAAGTTTAATTAAAACCAATAGCAATATACTGTAATTTTTCAAGAAAACTTGTTATTTGAAAGCGTGAAAATGTCTTGTGTTAGCTACGAAATTTCAAAACACCATTACTCTTTCGCCAGCTGTTACAAAAAGTTAGTACAGTGCCATCTGCTAAACGGTAGAGTCTGGCACGGACATTAATTCTTTGCTTCAATAGTCACCTTATGGATCAAATTAACATTAAAGCTGCAAAAATTGTGCTTTTTTAATCTGTTTTTTTAAAAGAGTGAAACCCAGTTGGTGTACAGTATTATTTAAAACTTGTTCAGATTACTTATTTTTAAATTTAACTTTTTAATAACAATTTTTTAATCAGTTCATTTGTGGTGAAACAAAAAAAAACAATCCCTACCTAAAATAACTTTTAATTAATAAATACAGTAGTTAAAATAAAAAAGATACATTTCTATGATCCCAAGTCAAGCATTTAATTATAGATAAAAACTTCAAGACTCTTCTGAAAACAAATCATCGATGCAGAAATTGTAGCTAATTAAATACAAATGATGTCTTTACATAAAATTAGAATACTGTCTGATGCATTTTTAATAACTTTCGTACTTTTGCTGTCACTGAAGCGTACCAATATTCATCTTCGTGGAATATTATAGTCTACTGTATAGTTGTGTATATCATTTCATTGGCATGAACTATGCTCATTTTTTAAACAACATCTTTATCTTTTATATGAAGTCCTGTTTTCTTTTAAAACTTTTCAAATCATTATGCTTTAAATTTTTTTTGTGAAACCGCAACTTTGTGTTACACATCTGTTACAAAAATTTATTAACGCAGTGAAATTAAAGGTTTTATAATATAAATGATAAAAAGATTTGAATATGAAGTCAAAGAAATTTATAAAAATGTGAAATTTTGTCAATTACCAAGAAAAAAAAATTTTAAAAACCCATATTTAAATAGATCAGACAGACGAGAAAAAAATTAACAAAAACATAAATTAAAAGAAGCATGAAAAATATAGTAGGCGAAAATAAAAAAAGAAAGACGATTTGTTTACTGATAATTGATACTTTTAGGGCAGACATTTTTCCCCTTTGACATTTTGATTGTATTATTGCGAAAGCAAAATGAAGCAAAAGATTGAGAAAATGTCAAAACATTTGAAAGTATGAATTACCAGTAAATTAATACTTTCTCTGCAAAAGCTTAAATATTGAAAAAAGGGAAAATATCATCAAATACAGTAGACATTATTGAAAAATGTAAAAAAAGTCCCTAGTGCATTACATTAAAAGGAATAAAAGAATTTGTTTCCTAAAAAACAATATGCTTTGTAATATTAATTTACTTTACTGTAGTGACTTTAAAAAAAACAAAAAAACAATGCACAACTTTGAGGAATGTTTTCCTTAGAGAGTTACAGTTGTTATGGTACTATTGGGATTTTAATGTAAACTTTAAAGAATAAAAAAGCAAATAACCTAGATCTTATGGCATTTAAGATTTTATCTATTTTTGAGCCCTTGTACAAAAAAACAATTATAATTTGAATGAATGCAAAGTGTCTATTTTACTTTTTGTTTTTTAGCAAACGGTTTCAAAATAAACAAATCAAAAAAGCACATAAACGGATCAGACAAAAAAGTGACTTATTAAAGATATTTTTTTCCTACATTAACGAAATCAAAAATAAGATAAACATGTTTTTTTTAAAAAGAGAAGAAGAAACAATACAGACTTAACCAGTATGACACATATATAAGTTGTTTTTAATTTCAAGAAAAGGATCTTGAAATTGTATTTCAACTATTCAAAGCAGCATCCTTCTCTACGAAATCTCATTCGTTGTGGTGTTGCTGTTTTTGGAGACGGAGATTTTGGCTTTGCTGTTGGTGGTGAGAATGTTGGTAGAATTCCGTAATCTTCATCAACTTTTGTGATGAGTTCATCATAGTAATCCTAAAATGTAGTATTTGTAGTTTTATAGAAATAGTTACTGTAAATTTATGCCCCCGCACTTTTCTTTAAAAAACTAAAATATTTTAACAAGAATATGTCAGTTTTTTCTTAGATTCATTTCTTGGAAAGCTTTTTTTTAAATTTTTGATCCAAATTTGAGCTGTCACAAAAAGGTAGCAAGACCAGATTGTTTATGTTTACAACAAAAAAATGCAAAAATGTTTCCCACTATAACAAGGACGTCATTGTCGAAAATTAAACAAAGAAATGACTTTGTACATGCGAAACTTCCTCAAATATGTCAAATGCAAATGCTTTTGGAATTCATTGTGTCTCAAAATTTTAAAAAAATGCCCAGAAAGTTCCTCAATCGTAATTGTTTCTTTTTAACTAAAAAAATGATTTATGTTTGTAATTGTCAGACTAAATTTATTATGTAGATTGAAAAAAGCAATGCAGCAGAAGCTTCAAAAGATACTGTAGCCCCTAAGAAAATTATATTATTTAAAATTGTTACTTTGGGAAAATTACACAGTGTATATGAAAAAGTATTTTTTACATAGATTTTGGTTATACTGTAGTTGGAGGGCTTTTTACTGATTGGTTGTTGTAATTGTTAAGAATTACTACAAGTAATGTTGCAAAAAAATAGTGCCCTAATCTATTCTTTACATATTTTTTTAATTCATTGTTTGTGTAGCGTATGTAAGGCATACACCATACACCTCATTATATGAGGTGTTATGACATGCCTTTATCAAAAAAGAAAAGATTTGAATGTTTTATCAAAACGTAAGTAATGATAGTTAAAAATTTTTTTTTCACGATTTTTTTGTTGGTGAAAACAGTTGTCACTCAGTTTTTTAAGACATTCATGTAAACAACATTGATATGTGATACACCGTATGCTTATATAATATATATACATATATATAAATATATAAAGCCATATATATATTTTTTTATTTCTGCCAGGATTAAAAGCTTAGGAAAAAATATTTTAATAAACACCCTCATTCATAAAAAAAATAATTTTCAAGAATTTCTATACAATCAGAAAAAAAGAGACAGACGACTTGTTTGTCATTTTTAGATATTTAAGTTAGCAAAAATAAAAAAGATTCAAGAAAAATGACTTACCACATTTTCATTGTTTAACCATTTACGGTATTTCTTTGAAGTTACAACGTCGCACAGGGCTATTAAAATAATTAGAGAGACAAATAAAAACCAGCTAAATTTCATTATTATTTTTTTCACAAGTAAAAATAATCTGTCAAATTCTTTTTTTTCCTTTATAACATTAAGATAACATTTTTTTCATCCAAAAAGGTGTATTTGTCCAACCAATTATAGCCAAAGCAAATAAGATTTGAACAAAAAAATGCTTTCTCTTGTTTTTTTGCCTTTGTTCTGAAAAAAAAAACAAAATGTCATTCATTCATGTAGTTCATAGGTATACGGTAGAAAATTATCAAAGGGGTTTCACGATGTCACGAAAATTAACAAAGAAATTATTAATTAATTTCAGCACAAAAGAAAAGAATGAAATGAGGGATAAACATAAAAATGGGAATACTTTTATACGGTCCGTTGGGATTTAGTCTTTTTTACATTTTCTCGTATTTTTAACACACCTACTTCTGGGGCAGCGACATTTTTGCTGCTGTCAAAATATCTCCGCCCTTTGAATGCATTTTATTTTTTTTAGCTTTAAATGGCTACTTATTAAAAAATATAAAAAAGCGTCTTATTTTAAAAAAGTAAAAAAGAGATAAAAGCAGACAATCCGTAAATAGCTGACAACAGAAGTATTAGTTTAATTAAAAAAACTACGGTCAAGCAGAGGTCACTTTTGCAACAAAATATACGAAAACCTCCGAAAAGCCGATGGATAACTACAAGTTATTATTTTTTTGTAGTCAAAAAGACACATTTCTTGGAAAAAATGGCTTCGTTTTTGAATTTTCTTTTGAGAGGATTACATCTTTTTTTGCTAAAGTAATAAACAAATGGTTTGAAAGAAGACGTTTGCTCGTCATTTTGCAAAATACAGAGCCTCCCAAAAATAGCTTTCTTTTTTAAAATATTCTTTGAATTTATGTTATAACAAAATATGATATTTTTGTGAACTCAATACCAAATGTGTACAAAAATTACTATGACTTTGTTATTTACAAACTGCGGCGGGCGTTCAAAGGACTGCACTCATTTGGGTTACGCTTATTTTATAAGGGAAAAACGAAAAAGCTCTAAGGGCAAATAGATCAATTAATGAAAAAACCAATAAATACCAAAAATAAGGACGCTACTAATAAATGCCTACGTAAATAATAAACCAACAGTAAAGTAATATGAGTAAAAAAATTTATGTAAAACATTAACAAAAAAAATGCAACACAAAAAAAACAAATACAAATTAAAAAGGAGGACGATAGTTATGATAAAATTGAGGAGGAAATTGTTGGAATTGTTGATGTTGAACAGGCAAAGACATATTCAAATTAAAACGTTGATTTTGTGGTTGATGAAATCGCATAAAATTTTGAGGATGTTGAAAAAATTGTGCACGTAAAGGTTGTTGAAGCATTTGTTGTACTTCTACAAAATTTTGAACTCCAAAAAATGGATGAACGAATTGTTGTTGTTGATTAATTGGTTGTTGTTGTGGTCGAGGTTGTTGTACAGGATGATCTTGAATATCAAATCGACGATCAGCTTTTGGACATCTTGAAAATGCAGATTTCTGAAAAGACAAAATATTATTTTCTATTAACAGTCGAATTAAACTTACTTGTAATTCTTCATCAATATCAGCAGGCAAACAATTAAGAATAAATTGTGGTTTTGCAGATCTCCTTAATGCTCTTTTAATTGCTTCTGAAGTTCCAGTTTCTGGTAAAACAAAATCAGCATCATTTTTATCATTCTCCAATACAGTATCATACAGCATATCCAAACATTCACCACCAGTTAAACCAGATTGTCTAACCTTATTTCTAACTTGTCTTCGAATTTTTTTTGCTTTAACATGATGAGGAGTTCTTCTCCAACAACAATGATCAGATTCATCAGGATCAGAATGAAATTTGACAATTCTTTTGGGTTCACAGATTCTTCCAGTAACATATGTAACTTTGGGAACAACTGGAAGTTCAGCATTTTTAGCTTTAGAGTTTTCTGAACGGCAACCAGAACATCTGAATATTCCAACATCAGGATTCTTTTTGTGTCGACGTTGTAAATTATATTCATATATCATTCCAGGATGAGTTTTGGATTGAAAAGTAACATTAATACTGTTTCGTGCAGATACACCATAAAATTTTCCGATCCATTCTTCTTCCATAATTACCAGAATTTTAAAAAACAACTTTGAAAAAAAATTGAAAAAAGAAATTTATATTGTATTGGTTTTAATTTTAATTTTTTAAAATTTTTTAACAATAATTGTTAAATTTTTAATGTGTTCATTTAAAAAAGAAATAAAAGAAAAAAATTATAGCCACAGAGCAAACGTATTTTCCCATCTTTCGACTAGGCTGCACTCATTTGGGTTATTTCTTGCAATATAAGGTCATTATTATGAGCGTAACCCAAATAACATGAAACCGCGTTCAAACAGTCCACTCCATTATTTGTCGGCCACAAAATAATATATTTGCAACATTGACATTTTGTCAGTAATTATTAAAACTCTTTCAAAAAAAGCGTTTTTTTCTCTAATAATTTTTGTCCCTTTTTTGAGTGGCACCAAAAAGTCCGAAAAATTGCAAAAAAAATGTTTATTTACATAATACTAAAAATTATTGTTGCGTTTTTTTATCCCCCCAAAGGAATTGCACTTAAAATGTTTCATTTGCAGAAGCGCACTGAGGGGGCAAAAAATAATTTGGATTATACTCAAAAATAGAAGTTTTCAACGGAGTCTAAATGCTTATTCAATAATTATCCCGAAAAAAGCTGAATGCAACATTTGCAACGAAATGGTGGGTCTCATGAGTGTTGAATTTTCGATAATGATAAAGGGGTTTTTAAAATTTTGGTATGGATTTTGAGATTTTGACTTAAAGAAATCCTTCAAAATTAATAACACTAATATTTAGAAAATTTTGCTTTTAAACATAGAGTACACATAATAATAACTTCTGTTTTTCAAAACAAAATCCATGATATATGTCTACTTGTCAATGACATTTTCTTACAATTTTATTTATTATATTCGGTAAGTAAATTGTTGAAAATTGCATTACGTAAGGAAAAAAATGAAACTTTTCTAAAATTTAGCAACTTCAGCTGCGGTAAGATTTTTGGCAAATCTTAAGAAAGAATTTACACGGAGTATCACAAATTTGTTACAGTTTGACGTAATATTCTTCTGAAAAAGTTTTAATCTTATTGATAAAAATTTATTAAGTTTTCAACTTTTATGAGAGCATTAATTTTTCTCTCCAAAAAATTGTATTTATTTGATACATGACTTTTTGGAAAAAGTGAAAAAATTAACGAGTATAATGCATTTTTTGCGTAATTTTTCGCCCTCTCTCCCTTGAAATAGAATCGGATATTTTTAAAATTTAAAATTAAAATTGTAAGAAAATTAAATCACATTATGAATTACTTTTTTGTAACTTAAAAAGTCATTAAAATATTACTTCCCTTTTTTGCTCATATATTTTGGTAATCTGTTTTAACAAATATCTAAAAAAATTCCCCCTTTTAAAGTATTAATTATAAAAATTTATTTTGATATTTGCCAAAATAAGATCACTTTCTGGTTTTTTGTGTATGGACAAGCACGTACTTTATTCTAAGCAATATACAGTAACTTTATATCTTCACTTTTTGATACTAGGTTAAAATAATATTTGAATAAAGATTATTTGGCAAGTGAACAATATTATAGACACATATCTGCTTATTATTATTAAAGGAATCAAAATGCACCTGTCTCGTACCCAATGGAATGTTCATTTGATAATTAACAAAACAATCCATTTTTCGTATCATCTAATTGTATCTATTGATAATACTAGCATATTGAAAAAACTACGAGAAAAATAAAATGTTTTTTTCTTTAAAAAAATTTAGACTTCTTTTAAGATTACAGTAATATTTTTAGCGTCAAATATGTAAAAT
The DNA here is from genome assembly GCA_024447195.1 of Panagrolaimus sp. LJ2414. Lineage (NCBI taxonomy): Eukaryota > Metazoa > Nematoda > Chromadorea > Rhabditida > Panagrolaimidae > Panagrolaimus > Panagrolaimus sp. LJ2414. The sequence goes on from JAMRXY010000042.1 coordinate 105,419, forward strand.
ACAGACGTAAACAAAAAAACTGTCGTCATCAGTCTTTTTTGAATGTAATTATTTTGAAAAAAAATTACGGTTAAAAAAGGGACAAGAAATGATTTAGCAAGCAGAGCGTAAAACTTAAAACTTTTTCAAACTAAATGCATTTTGTTATTCATGTTAGAACGAGTTGTGACGACTAAAATTAGAAAATATATTAATGACATTCTGTTTTTCTTTGTCGAAAGCAAACATTATTAGCAAATGTTTTCTTTGTTACGGAATAACCTTTTCAAAGAAAAACTTTTAAAATTTACTTTTTTAAATATTATTTTTATAAATACAATTATCGTGTGATTGAGTGAAAGGTTTTTCCGTAATTTAAAGGGACTTTATTTTTTTCGTCATGGATTTTTACAGTAAAAAAATACAACCAAAATATGTTACGTTTTAAAGTAACATTTAAATTAAATCCTCTTTTCATATTTTTTACACAAGAGCACAAATATAGAAATCTTCTTATATTTTGTCATCAATGTTACAGTATTTATTTTAAGAAGTTTGTAGTGAACTATTGAACGCAGAAAAAAGTAATAATAGTAATAACCGCAAAAAAGCACTGTATTTTTAATACACTTTTTCCAGAGTTGTGCTAAGCCATAGCTTATATCAAATTTCTTGCAAAGCATTTTTCGGGATGCTCAAATGAAACAAGAAAACAAAACAATTTTCTAAAAAAACATGGATGATCCTATAATCTTCTTTTTTTCTGATAAGGATTTTGTATACACGTAAAAAGTTATCCTCGAAAATGTACAACGTCTGAAAGAGGTTTCGGAAGGTCAAAAAATGAACTTTCGGTTTATAAAAAGTATACCTGCAGTTCAAAAAACCAGATTTGAAGTGGAAATTCTTCCTGGCTGCATTTGTTTTGACAGAGCATTGCGACAAAGCATTTTTTGTGATTCCAATAAACTACTATAGTTTTTAAGTTAGGCTAATCATTTTCAGCATTAGCAATTATCAAAAGACATTTATATTGCACAAAATAATGCAAAACAAATGACAGATGTTGATTTTTAGCACTTTTTATCATAATATTACCATGATTCATAAATATACTGTCATTTTGGAATAAAACTCGTTAAAAAAAATACACCTGCTGTCGCTCTTTTTTTTGAAAAAAATTAGAGAATGCTTCAACGAAAAATTACTGTAACTTTTCAACTTTCTTTTTATAGAATTTTAATATTTTTCTTTTACTAAATAAACTTTTACCTTAATCAAAAAACTTAAAAATAGCTTTTTTGACATATCTTATTTTTCATTTATTTTTAAATACGTATCTAATAATACATACACTTGTGTAAATTAAAGTTTTGCTGTCAACAAGATGGCCCATTTAAGACTTATTTTCGAAAGTGTAAACCCCCCTGGGATAAGATTGATGTTTTATGATAATAAAGAAGATAAAAATAGTTGTTGTTGTTTTATTGTTGCGATACCCAATAAAAGTTTGCTTTCGAGTGGTTAAAAATTTTATTAAACTATATAAAAAAACCCCAAATATAACTCAATTATCCAAGATGTCTTCTTTGTTATAAATTTTCAAAAACTCTTGTATATTTATTTATAAGCATAAGCCACATATACAAATATAATAATTACGTAAAAGAAAAAAGATGCAAAGGGATAAATAAATAAAAGAGCGCCCAATTTCTCTGCGACAGTCCTAAAAACACTATGACTTTAATAGAATGTATTTTGCATACGATACAAATATCCTTTTTACAATACATTTTTGCACATTATTCGGATTACAAAAACGCATTACAACTGTGTTTGCAAAAGTTCAATGCATCGTTTATAAATCAAAGTACAAAAAAATGTGGAAGCATTTCATTAAATGCAAATTTGTGCTGTATCTCACTTTGACAAAGTAAAAAATTTGTAGGATGCGCTAATCATTATTTTTTAATTTATTACTGAATGCTATTGCTACCTAAATTTGCATTTTTAAAAATCTCGGAGGATACTGCATTAATGTCATCTGTAGGTTTTTTTAATAACTAACATATAATAATAATGAAACTTCTGATTTAAGGTTAATTATTCAAAATTTATAATTAATTCTGAATATAATTTTTGGTGTCAAAGAATATATTTTTTCACAGCATCCAAGATTGTTATGTTAGGGGTAATGTTGATGAAGTAGCAGGTGAAATGAAATACTTTTTCGTTTCACTAAAATAATGAAAAACAGCTAAGCGATAACTTTTCATGAGTAATATTGCGCATATTGGATTAATTGCTGCTTGCCAAACAGTAATCACAAAAACTGGAATATCCACATAAGTTAGAAACGGGGACGTAATAACAAATGCAGCAAGAGTTAAAAGAATTGGAATCACTGAAGTAATAAACGGAACAAATGCCTAAATTTTTGTTATCATTTTTTAAATTGTAAACAAGGTTATAGTTGATTATAGTTGAGTTTAACTGTTTTTAGGAACTTTTTCTATGAGTGAAACAAAAAATTGAACCTGAACATAAAGAATTTTTGTAAACTGTGATTGAAGTTCCATGGTCGCCTTTGACATTGAAGATTTTAATTCGCTCATCTTTTTAATCATTGAAACTGAGCAAAATGTAACAACAACATAAACAATAAAAAGATTGGCAAAAATTGCTGGACCAACTACTTTTGCCATAAAAATCTGAGAAACGGCTGTAAACTTTGGAATATTGTTTTGAAAATGTTCGGATTTCATCAAAATTTGTTTAAACATTTCATAATTTTCATTTGGATAAGTATTTATCATTAAAAAGATCATCATGTAAAAAGGATACCATAAACATAATAATCCAATTCCAATAAATAAGTAATAATTTAGATAATAATTATATTTAATAATAAGATATCGATACATGAAATGTAACGGTAAAATGCTAACTTCACATGAAACAAAGAATATCATTATTGATGAACCAATAACTATTACCGATAATGGTAAAATGTTTGTGACAGTTTCATTTTCAAAAATGGTAAAATATACGTCATTGTAGGAGAATATTACCTGTTAAAGCGGATTATATGAGTTGCATACTTATGTTTTTAAAAATCGATGGTCCACGAAAACCGATAAAGTGACATAATCTTTTCTTGGTAAAGTAAAATAACGATTTCCCCAAAAAGATTATCCTATTTAAGATAGCTTATCATATGAAATGAACTTACTTCGTTAAACAATATATTTAAAATGCAACTACTTAAATCACAGAAAATAGTAATTGCCAAAACTTTTTTATAGGGTTGAAGTTGTTTGTTTGTGTGCTTGACGACAAGCCAACTCAACAATATATTTGCCGCAATTCCAACACTTCGCGCAACAATCATATTATAAAATTTCATTTGCCGTAAACTTGCATCCATATAACTTGCCATTTTAACAAATGCAAACTAAATCTCTTAAAGCCAATGAATGGTTTGTTACATCGCAAAATATATTTTTTACCCCGCCTTTTTAGTACATATATTAAATTATCAACTGATGAAATTGCATCAAACTAAAATTACTACAAAATTGATGCTTTGGCTTCTAAATTTCTTTGTGTTTTACGTTTGTGGTTTTAGAATATAATGACATTAAATCCTACCTATAATTTTACTTTGTGTATACTTCTTAAGTGTAAATTTTATTTGAAGTATTAAAAATAATAGTTGGTTGAATATTTATTAATTTCCGAACAAAAATATTCACTTTTGTAAAACAAAAAATTATCTTTTTTTGATATAATAATATTTTATATAAAATAAATTAAAGTTTGTCAATTTCAAAAAACATTTTTCTTCTTTTCAACATAAATCAAATAAAATGCAACACATGTGGCAGAGAAAATTTTTGAAGTGAAAATTTGGAAGTTGATTTCCTCTGAATTTGTGCAAATGATGTCGAAAATACCAAAAGAATTTTCCAATTTTACAAAGAACAGAGTCCGTGAAAATTGTGTACGATGTCAATTTTTAGGTGAGGTGGATTCAAACTTTTCGAATTTAAGAAAAAATTTAAAGGTTCACAAACAAGTGTCTTACTTTTGTGCTTTATTAAAAAAATTTGCAATGAACAAACCCTTCTCCAATGCAAATTATGGGACTTCGATGAAAACAAAGTATAAACTATTAATCGTTACAGTGAAAAATCATACAAAATTTAAGGTTAAAGCTTCTCTCCAACATACTATACATTACACCGCAAAGTATTCAAATTGAAATGTCGATACATTGACACATTTTACAAGATCGATTAATTTTTTTGACTCAATTCGTTTCAGAAAAATTAGTTCATTTTTGGTGTTTACTTATATTTTATTTTAGCCGAGCTTACAAATATTTCCTCAAGAATGTGTTTGTTCTAACACAAAAAGACATTAACACATTTTTTTTTCATTTACGTTAAGATAATCTGAGATTTTCAGCTCATTCTGTGCTATTTTTAACTTTCATTCTTCAGGATTAATTGATTTGTTGCATTCTGGTCAACAATATATAACAAAACCTTATTTTACTTATTCAGTTCATTTCAATTTTTAGAAAATTTGGCTTTGAGCAAGCTTTAAATATTGCCTCAACTTTTTTTAAAAAATTTCAAAATAAGCAAATTTTTGTTGTGTTAATTTAAAAAACAAGAATTTTGCTGATTTTGTAATTTTTTTTAAAAAATTTTTAAACACTTTTACATTCCACATTTATGCTCTTTGATCACAGCAGTTGTGTGATACTCTATCTCTTGGGTTTGGTTGAATAAAATGTTACCTTAAATATTTGAATAATTTCTAAAGGTATTGAATATTTAAGATAAAATGAATATAAAAAATATAACAAATATTTTAAATAGTCAAAAATGTGAACTCATTTATATCATTTCCCTAACGACGTTTCATTGTTCTTAACTAAAAGCATCTGAAGTTTCAATGACAACATTCCTGAAACGTTTCTTGGTTACGTTTATGACTTATAACCAGACCAAAATTTTTATATTTTTATATCTGCATTTATATTGACACTGAAGTTTTGAAAAAATACCGTGGACATTTAATTGTTTCTTTGAGACACATTAAAATAACTACTTTTATTCTGGAATTTGACATCAAAAATGGATGGCATTTTATGCATCCCAAATGAATGGTTAGGAATTTTTACCTTTATTGCTATTTTACTTAGCATCATTGCCATCCATGCTTTTGTTCATTTGTTTTACAATAATGTTTAATTATTAAAACATCTTTCACACCCTCATTTACATATATTTATTTATCCGTTAAATGTACGAAAGTGAAATAAAATAAAGTTACTGAAGCTTTTTCTAAACAAACATCTCTAATACATTTTCATTAAAAAAACTTTTAACATCTATTTCTCTTAAAAATACGTTGCTTTTAATTAATCCAAATCTTTATAACGAAAAATGCACAAACAATTTTGTTTATTACAAACATGCATTAAAGACGACAAATTTCTTAAAAATTTTAAGTTCAAAGAAATTAATATATGAAAATTATTTGATGCCGCGATTCTTCTTATTGTTATTTTGCATTGAAAACGGTAAAAAAGCTTTTAGAAAAATGGTATCAAAAAAATGTAAAAAAATAAAAAATATAAAAAGCATAAACTGGAACAAAATAAGCTGACGGCTGAATTTTTCACAAATGGAAAAAAATATACTCAAGCTTTCGTTACAACTTTTTTAGTTTTTAACATTTTTGCATGAAACTTTTCCATTATCTTTTCCAACATGTTTCCTACAATTCTAGTTTGACTCCTGTTGATTGGTAGTATACTGCCATTGACAATGTTACTCTGGCAGTAGATCAAGTTTTTCACCGAAATTAACTTTTGATAGAACTTTTCTGAAATGTTCCCAACATTCATTATGAATGATTCATATCTATAATCTTTTTTTGAATTATCTTTATTGGAAGTAATGCGGCTGAGTTCTCGTCAATTGAAAAAAGCGCTTATTACCATTTTATTGGGGGGAAGTTCCGCTTATATAAAATAAATCATTTCAAAATGGTGACATTAAGAAAAAAGAAAAGAAAGATTTTATGCGTTGCGGGGTAAGCACGTACCATTTCAAGGTGGGCTTTGATCCATTGTCGAACGGGTCTTATCGATTTCTGAGAGGGAACATGCCCCAGTTGCTCTTCCTTGTTGATGTCTTTGAATTTATTAAATGCGACGGCTGAATTTTTAAAACCTCTGCAAAAAATCTAAAATTTTTGATCTTTTCAATGTCTTTGTCACCAATGATTAAGTGATCTTTGCCGCTCTTCGCTAATTAAAGTGATTGTTAGTTTTAACTTTCTATGCTAGTTTTTTGGTTCAAATGGAGCTAAAAATTTAAAGGCTTATGAAAATGAGGAAATTGTTTCGGGAGCCGTGTACCTTATCAACTTCTAAATGTTCCTTATAATGATTTTTTTCTTCATTTTTGGCCTCAAAATATGAAGACGGAATTTTTAAAAAAAGAAAAATTTGTCGTATTTTTTTCAAGCTTGTGTATGGTTTTTACTATTCTTAATTATATATAAGAAAAAATTTCATCAAAATTGGTCTAGCCGTTGCTGAGATCCGCAAAAATCTGCCAAAGCAAAATTTTTTTTGACAAAAAAGAAATAAACGCAGCAATATTTTTCGACGCGAAAATATGCTTTTCAGCGATTTCGCATATTTTATTCGGATTTACTATACTGAAGCAGAAATTTTTTAAACAAAAATGCAGCAAATTATTTGAAGGCAAAATTGTGCTTTTCGGCTTTATTGCATTTTAAATTCGAAATAATTTTAGAAAATTCTTTCCCAAATAGACGTTCTTCCTTAATTTGCATTTAAACCCGTTTTGCCTAAACGTGGTCTATTTTTCCAAGAAATCGCAGATATTTCTTATTACCATCTTTCGATATTTTTTGAAATCTCGATAGCTCAAATTTTAGTCATTTTCTTGTCTTATTTTAAAAATTTCTGTATTTAAATAAGAATTGCAATCCGCAGTTCCTTGAAAGGTGTCCGAATTTACAACTCGTTTTTTTCAAATTAATGTCAAAGAGTTGATTTTGTGCATACGAGATTATTAGGATTTTAGAAGATTATTACAATCTCAGTCTACCGTCGAAACCCCTTCAGGCGATCTGGGCAGATTTCATATATCCAAAATCCAAAATGCCGGACTAAGTAAAGCTAAATATCGGATAATATTCAACTATACTATTGGAACACTCTGTGAAAATTTCAGGTTTTCAAATGAACTTTAACCTACTTTTAGAGTGACTTGAAAATGTAATTTTAGGTTTTTTGGGGAAAACTCAAAAACTTAGGTGAGTACGTGAAATGATATTCACATCATAGATACCCCTTTTAAAGAGCTACAAAATTATTAAAATTTTTTCAGATGGAGGGAAAAAATTGATATTTGTTAAAAACTAGTATTTTTTCATATTTTTTTCATATTAGTGGATAAAAACGTCATTTTCAGTTTACAATATAACTTTAAAATAAGATAAAACCCATGACTTTTGAAAAAATCGAGATTACGGTAACTAAGGTATTACCTAAAAAATCTTCTAATTTTTTGTTTATACCCTTCTGGCTTCAATCCGAGTTCCCTGTGCCAAGGAATGCTTAAGTTTTTCAAAAATCGGGCTGTAAGCCTTTAACTTTAAGGTGATTCCAAAAAAGATTTCTATAGACCAGTTGTTTTTTAATAAAACTAAAAAATTGTAGCAGCAGTTTTTTGAAATTTAGGAACTTTTTTTTAAAACTTTCTGCACTTTTTTATATCACCATCTAAAAGTTTCTGGCCCAAAAAAGAAGTTCTAATAACGTTGGCATTGAAAAACATTTTGCCAAACCATGGTTTTTCGCATAAAATTTCAGCTATTTTTTTATTGCTTTCGGTTTTTAACCTTCTTAGCTCATGTATTAATAAATTTATTATCTCAATTTACCACTTTTATTTTATTTTTATGAAATGTACAATGTATAGGCAATTATTATTATACCTAGCAATAATCCTTATCCGCGATTCCTTGAGAGCAATTATCATTTTCCTGCGGTGAGCTACTTCTTAATTTATATTCCCTTTGCACCATTTCATGTTTAGCGGAGTGACATTAATAAAGATTAATCGAACATCGATTTTTCGTGGGTTTTGTGTAGTCCCTTTGATTGCATATGATCGAGGTTCGACTGTACCCATCGTTTTTGTATCCCGTTGTATTTACGAAACTTTGTAATTCTTATTTGAGCTTGCGTTCTTTTGTAAGTACACTTTAATGAAAATCCGTGGATACTTTTTGATTGTTTCTCAAGTTAAACTATATTGAATATTTTAGTCAACATGATGTTGAACAATAATCGTTATGGACACGACCCATCTTCCAATTCTGATAGTATCAACCAAATGGATGCTATGGAAATCGATCCCATTGATATTGATGATGAAATGAATGATGGATCTGCTGCTACAATCTCAAATGGTTCCCGTGGTCCTGCTGCTACAACTTCAGCAGCAGTGTCTTTTGAACAACCAAATGAAACGAGTAAACGGCATCTTTACAATAGTAATGTTGCTGCGATGCTTGCTTCTGTTAAAGGTTTTGATCAGACTTTTTTGGATGTTCTGGAAGATGCTGCACAAAAAGATACCTCTGTCATAACCGAAAGCTCAATCACAACTGATATGCTAAGGATTTTAACTATAGATTATGGAAATGATTGCTTCACTGCTATGTTGAAGTTTAATATTTTTAGTCATATCATGCATATTGAAGAATGTGTAGGTTTTTTTGAAGAATATTTATTTATCTTTGAATTAATATTAATCTTTTTTTAGCTTCGTGTTTTAAAGCCTCTTATTTCGAATCAAAAGTTTACAGAAATAAGCAACATTAATCGAGGCCGAATGAAAATGCAATTTGATTTAGATGGTCCACTGATCTTGAATAATCCATGCATTTTTTTCTGTCAAAGAGATGTTTTGGATGGTGATGGAATATTCAATGCATATGAAGGCCGAGCTATAGTAACTCAAGATAACTTATTTGTTATTGATTGTAAATATGTAAATGATCAACAATTGGATTGTAATGCGGTAAGGGATTTTTGGGATTTGAATACTAAACGTTAAAATCTTTTTTTTAGAAATTTATGGTATTCGAAAAGCCATATGAATTATCTTTTGATACTTGGCAGCATATGATTCAAGTATTCCGAGAAAACACGCATATTGCACGTAAATTCTTTGGTCCATTTGAATTTGAGGTATTAATTCGGATTACCGTATACCCTCTTTTATCATTACATTTTTAGCAACCTCTTTCATCATATCTTAATATGCGTGCTGTTCAAATTCATACGCTTTTTGATTATCAAGATTCTGTTATCAATGATGAACAAAAGGCTGCTGTCTGTTCAATGGCTTATCAAGATCCTCGATATACATTTGTTCTCTTTGGTCCACCTGGTACTGGTAAAACGACAACTTTGGTTGAAACAATTAAAATGATTCGAAAAACTTATAAGCGTTCATCTGCTGATCAACCGGATACTCCACGGTTCCTCGTGTAAGCTTTTAATTGTTTGTTTTTACGATGTCTGATCTGCTGTCTTTTTTAGCTGTACCCCATCAAATTCAGCTGCCGATGCATTTGCTCTTGCTTTATTAAGTCGAAATATTCTACCAGCGAATTTAATTTTCCGTGCAATTGCTTCTCGATACGAATGTGAAAGTTTTGATCCTCGTCTCAATGATATTACGATGAAAAAAGGCGATTCATTTTGTATGCCGGATGTAAAAGATGAATTGGTTCGTTATCAAGTTATTGTATCGACAATTGGTTTCTGCCATGCTTTTAAACTTCTTGGTAAAAAATTCTTTACTCATATCATTATTGATGAAGCTGGGCAATGCATGGAAGCAGAGACGTTCATTCCTGTTAGTTATTATGGACGTGAAGATACAAAAGTTATTATTGCTGTAAGTTTATTATTTAAGCTTGATGTTACTCTATCTCTCATCTTTTAGGGCGATCCACAACAACTGGGACCTGTTGTTACAAGTAATTTTCTGTGTAATCCTTCATATGGTACTCAAAATTCATGCCTTGTTCGATTATCTGGTTTATCTGAATATAAACATGATCCGTAAGTTTATCTTTTATTTGTGCGTTTATATGTTTCTATTTTTGATTAATTTTTAGACGATTAATGGTACAATTGCAAAAAAACCATCGAAGTCATGAATATATTGTTGGTCTTGTTTCCCATATGTTTTACAATGATACTTTACAGTTTACACGTCCACTTAATCATAATTCACTTGTCGCTTCTTCAATCTTGGATGGAAGTGTAAGTTTATAATGTGCATTAAAACTCTCCAATAATATTATTATTTAGCAAGTCCCGGTTCGATTTGTTTGTGTTTATGGAAAAGAAGTTGAAACAGCTCCATCATTTTATAATCTTGAAGAAATTCAATTGGTCGATTATTATGTTACTAAATGCTTAAGATCTGAACATGGATTAAAACCAGCCGATATTGGTGTTGTGTGTCCATATCGTGAAAGCGTAAGTTCGTTTCTTTAATTTTATTGTTACTAAAATCTGGAATTTAGGTTCGACGAATGCAAAATTATTTCAAACATCATTGCGGCATGACTGTTGATACCGTGGAAAAATTTCAAGGATCTGAACGTCGAGTTGTTATTATGACAACAGTTAGAACTTCATCAATTGGATTTCTGCAAGAATATCGAGTATGTTTTTGTATTTGTTACAGTAACCTTTTTTGAAATCTTTGTTTTAGCGTTTCAATACTGCTATCACTCGTGCAAAACATATGCTGATTGTAATTGGTGATGCTCGTTTACTTGTTCAAGATAATATTTGGAAAGCGTAGGCTTTGAAGTTTTATCGTGCCATAATTACCGTACTCTTTTTAGATTCATTTTTCATCTTTATCGTTCAAATTGCTTTGATCCAAATACCAATGATCCTGCACAATTAAAATGGTGGAAAGATTTCTTCGATGCTCTTCGTATTTAAATATGAATTTTTGTGTTATGGAATTGTTTTTTGTTATTATTTTTCTAAATAAAAGAGCTTTAACAAAAAAGATGTTTTTGATTTTTTTATAACGGAAATAGAAAAAAGAATGTCAACCGCATTATAAGTTGTAGTCGATTTGGAGATTAGTTTTGATTTTTTTAAATTTAGAGAAACAATCGATTTTTCTTGATAATTAAATAGTGTAGAAAAGTGTTGTTGATGAAGATCAAAGAATGGAAGTGGTCCCTCTTTTGTTCAATCTCTTTTTTGCAAATATGATAATTCCCAGACTCAGTTAAATGCCTAAATGCAGACTGCATAAAGACTGCATTTTTGCAGTGACTACGCATTGACTGCATTTCTATGCATTCAATGCCTGTGAAATGCATTGAATGCATAATGAATGCCTATAAAATGCGCATTGACTGCCAAAAATGCAGTAAATGCTTTTGCAAATACAGTCTCTGCGCATTGAATGCATTGCTGATGCATTCAATAAGAAAATGCAGTCTCTGCGCAGTCACTGCATTTGACTTTTTTTTGAGTCTGGGATAAACCTTGACAAAAGTTTTTTCTCTTCCAAAAAATCCAGAATGTGTCCCATAAAAACAATTCTTTTAATGCAACTCAAATTTAAAAGAGTGCTACTCTCTGAGAGGAAAAAAAGTTTATTACCTGTCTCGAAATTCTTCGTCTTTTTGATTTTCATTAAAAAGATTTAAAAATATTAAAACAAAGAATCCAAGAAGAGCCTTTAAGAGATTTTTGTTAGACAACTGATCAATGAAAACTTGAACAAAAATTTAATTTAATAATTTTTTAATGATTTAGCTAAAATAATAAAATTTTTGTTTGCACAACCTTGTCTATGTTTTGATGGAATTAAATAGAGAAACACAAGCTTCCAAAAAAAACAATGTCAAAATTATTATTTGATATACTTTCATTTCAAATAATAAAATCAATGTGGTTTTTGTATTTCTTTTTGCTAAATATCCTTCTATGAATGATTTTTTCTCGAAAATTTTATCTTTTTATTTTAAAATACGTCATAATTTTAATTATTATTTGTTTGATATTTTATTTTTTACGCAATGACGGATCCTTGAAAAATAATTTAGATGTTAAGATAGTTGTGAACAATTATGACAATTACTGTACAATCGATAATGTAATAAAAAAGAAAATTAATGAATTTAATCGAATTACTTTAATCTTGCATAGCTCATATGATAGAATAGATTACTCTTTACAAAAACATGTAAGTTAATATCTGCATGCTCTAAACCCACTTAAAACACAATAAGACAAAGAATAATTGTTTAAGATTTTTAGGCCGAAAATTGGGATGGTCCAATATCAATTGGCATTGAATTTCCAAAACGCAGCAATGATGATGATATAATTTGTATCACAAATCTTGTAATAAAATAATGATATTTAAAATTATTATTTTTTAAAACCATTTTTTTAGTTAATTGATTTACAAAATAGTTCTCCTGATGTTGCTGAAAAACTGAGTGCTCATTACATAATTTCATCATCAAAAGATTGTAATAGAGTGCAACAAATGATTTCATTTAAGCTTTTACAATGCAAATTTAAACAGAAAACTTCTAATTTAACGCTTCAACAAATGATTGAATATCCAATAAATATTGTAAGAAATTATGCACGAAATGTACGTCATTCATTTTTTTCTATTTGTTTCAGATTTTTATTTTAGATGTCGGACACAAAATATATTTTGATGGCGGATATGGACCACTTTTTCAGCAAAAATTTTGAGAAGAAAATGTTGCATTTAGCAAATCGATTCCTTGAAGTTCATCCTAAAATGGCTTTAGTTTATCGAATATTTGAAGTAAAAAAAGAGAACTTCAAGTAAGATTATTTCTTCAGATCTTGTAATTAGGCTGTTACAAATTGCGATTTTGTTTTTGTTTAACAAAGTATCATTTTTAGAATCAAAGAAACAAAGGCGGGTCTTGTAAAATTAATAAAAGAAAAGAATGCAAGATTATTTCATGGATATTTTATTGGGCATTTTATACCAAAAATTCAGACGTGGATAAGAGCCAAAGAAAGCAATGAAAATACAACGTCAATCCAATTTTATCATCCGTAAGTTCATTAAACAATAAATAGTTTTAGTTAAATTTTAAATGATTATTTTAGTTATCGTTATACTCAATGGGAGCCACAATTTGTTTCTCTTCGAAGCATCCCATTTCATGATCCGTCTTTCCGTTATCCATTCCACGATAATGCTGTACTTCGTTGGGAGATGTGTCGAGCGGAATATGTCTTTGCAGTTGTAAATGATGTTTTCATGTATCATCCCGGAATGAAAACAAAAGAAGAATCAAATTATTTAGGTTTAGCCAGATATGCATTAAGAAATGAAGATGAAAAGGCAACAAAAAAATTTTGGGAAAGAATGAATGCAAAATATCCAAAAACAAAAGACAAATGTCTGTAGCGTGTTTTACCGTTGTAATAAAAATTATAATTACAAAAGCTTCAATTTTTTTGTTTTCTTTAAACTTTTTAAAATTGTTTTTTTGTTGTAATTTCTTATGTCACTTCACCCAAAATTTAATTAAGTGGAGATCACTTTTTTGACTTCATTTTTTGTGAAAGAAAACACGTCACAACTATTAACCGACGTGTATATCTTTCACGTCGTGTAAAATAATGTATAAAATTTTCAGCCAGCATTTAATATGATAATGTCTAAAAAGTTGTACTTTAAACATTGTTTAATGGCCCAAAACATTTAATAAAATATTTAAAAAACAACTGTTTTTTTTCTAATAATTTGTTTTGGGTATATGCATTAGCCTTTTTTTATACTGGAAGAAGCTTTAGAAAAAAGATTGGAGAAAGAATAAAAAATTTAATTTTAGTGAAAATGTAAAATGCAAGCTAGAAATGACCATTGCAACAACGAAAACCCGAATTTAAAACCAGCTTTTTAAATATAAAAGTAAAAACTTAATGTATTAAATAAATATCAGGTCAAATATGTCATTTTTGATTCAGCTTGAAGCAATCAATAGAGGAAAAGACAATTGAAAAATAGTAAGAGATATGAATCTTTCATATTTTTGCGCCGATTGCTTATATTTTAAAAAGTGAAAGCTTCTTTTCACTTTCCTAAATAAAATATCTGGAAACTGAGATACTAAATTTATTTTACTTAATTAAAGCCAAATGAGTTTTCGGATGCTTAAGAAATACAAAACTTTTGGTTTTATCGTGATAGTTCTCTTAATATTTTATATGTGCTCCAAAGAAGTAAAGGCAAGTTTAATCTGTATTTTATTAAAATATTAAATAGTAACGTTTTTTCAGACAACGATTGAAGGCAATTACTTAACAATTACAGTCAAAACAGCATTTCGAACCCATAATACAAGAGTGGCACAAATTGTGGACACATGGTTTCAATTAGCACCCAAAAATGTGAGTACAAGTTTTAAAATTTTCATTCAAGCACAAGAAAAGATAAATAAATAAACCGAACACTCCTATTTTCAGATATATTTTATCACAGATGCTTTTGATCCGGTGCTTCAAGAAAAGGTAAACGGAAATTTAATCAATACAACATGTGGTTATGGATACGATTTGTAAGTTCTTGTTTTATGTGAACAAACAATATTTAGTTGCAATGTTTTTAGTGCTTCTGTCGGTTGTAAATTAAATCAAGAGTTGCATATTATGTTAAAAAAGAATGCCGACTGGTCGTGCCATTTTGACGATGATAATTATGTAAATGTTCCAGTATTAAAGCAAATTTTGCATAACTTTAATCCTGATATACCCTATTATCTTGGTAGAACAGCTACCCATAAACCAACAGTACGAAACGGAGTAAGAAAAACAATTTAAGGTTAAAAGATAAAAACATTTAAATTTTGGACGAAATTGCAGAGAATGTTTTGGTTTGCCACCGGTGGGGCAGGATTTTGTATATCACATGCAGCATTACAAAAATTGAAACCGTCAATTTTAAAGGATGAGCTTTATGAAGATTATGCAAAACATGATGATATGCCTGATGATATGGCGGTTGGTTATATGATGGGTAAGCTTTCTTCGTACACTTAACCTTTCTCATTACTTGGTGTCCATTGTTATCCCTCAAATATCCCAAAGTCTTTGTTTCAGATGTGCATCATATAAAAATGACAGAAATGGTGAATTTCTTATCACAATATGACCAATTGGATCTTCTTCCGTTAAATGCAATCAAAGATACCCCAGTATTCAGCTTTAAAGAGAAAAATAACACCTTCATTAATTTACCCCATTTCTTTAATCCTCGACTTGATCCCTACAAATTTCAAACTTTGCACTGCTTTTTGCATCCTGACAAATGTAATAAGAACTTGCAGAGATTAAGGATAGATGTTTACACAAATCCAAAACTACAATCAAATTCATTTGGATCATTTTCTTTGCCGACTGTTAAATTTTAACTTTTATCAATAATTAATAAACTTTTGTTGTTATTTGTAATAAAAAAACAAAATGAAACTTGAAAAAAAAATTTCATAAAGTTCTTAAAACTATGCGGTTTTCGTATCAGCCTTTTTCCTTCATTTAAATATTATTTCATATAATGAGTCATAATATATGAACACACATCTCTTCTTCTTTTTTGCTTTCCACAATTTACCTTTTTTTTATTCATGCTGTTGCATTTTTTGTTACAACAGCGTTTTCTTTTGCAAGTCTTTTTTCAGTGTTGTTTTTAAAAACCGCAGATCATGTTGATGATGCTTCATTTTTTTAAAATAAAATACAACTAAAATAAACGCTTTTGAATATTTGAGAAATTATTATACAAAAAAATGGATTTGTTAGAATCGGGGTTGTCAAATGAAGATCTAACCTTATTTTAAGGGAAATATCTCAAAAAATTCAAAAAAACCAATTTCCGTTTGATATTTTCCAAAATACATTTTTAAAAAAAATGTAAATTTGAAAAACATCGAATGGATTTCTAATATTTGCAAATAAAACTATTGGATATCATCAAAAAATCTAATTTTTGCATCATTTAACTTCAATTATCTTAAATCTAAATTTTTGTCATTAAAAGTGAACTTGCATTTTACTACAATCTTTTTTACGAACATTTATTTGTTTGAAAATTCTAATAATAAGGTTCAAAGGTTGTTAAACTTTAAAAATTACGAGTTTTCCAATGTTCGTGCCACAAAAAAGATATTTTGTTACTTGACTACTTTATTGGAAAACATAAAGATTTCGTAGGACCTCTCACTATTTTATATCTCAAGGGAGATTTAACAACCCTAATAAGAATTAATATGTTACTTATGAAATAATAAATGACAGTAACTTAGATAAACAAAAACATACAAAGAAAAGTACAATTTTTCTTCATTTTAAACATTATTCTATTTTGTGAATCATATTTCTTTTCTTCTTTGTTGCTATCCCCACTTTACCTTAACCCTATGCATAATGATGTATGTTTTTCTCTCTCGTTAAAGCAGCTTTTTCTTTTACAAGAGACATAAAAATTTGTGTTCATTGCTGTTTTTAAAAACCGCAGATCATGCAATTTTTCTAATATAAAAAATGATGCATGTTATGATTTGTGATAATGCTGTATTTTTTATTTTAGATAAATTGCAACTTAAATATATGCTTTTTGAATATTTAAAAAATTTTCATACAAAAAATGAATGAGTTTAAATTAATAAATTAAATACAAAACAATAAGTGACTAAAACTTAGATGAACAACATGCGGGAAATCAAAACCGCAATCAGTTATTAATTAAAATACCCCGTATTGTTGAAGTTTTTTCATTTGAATTTAAAATTTTTAAAGTTATCAAACAATGTCTTTAACAGTGTCTCCACCGTTCCGTTCCGGAACGTCCGTTCTTCCATTCCGTTCCCGTTTTGGAACGGGAACGTATACCCGTTCCTCATTTTAAGAACGGAACGGACGGAACGGGTACGGATTTAAAAAGAACGGAACGGAACGCGTTCCTTTTGAGATTTTAGACGTTCCGTTCCTTTACATGTTTTTGCCGTTTTTCTCCATTAATTTGGGTACAAAATTGTGACTTAAGAATTGCAAAAAAACTTTAATTCCATTCTTCTTGCTGTTTTTATTTAAAAGTGACCTTTTGCCCTTTTGCATTCCAAAAATATCTTATATTGCTTTTTATAGTAGAACAAAAACCTTGTCTTTCAAAATTTTTGCACCTCCAAAAACAAAAAATGTAGTATTTTTGCAATAACGGGAACGGAACGGGAACGTATACCCGTTCCTGACGTGCGGAACGGAACAAACGGGAACGGGTTGGGTAAAAATTTGGAACGGAACGGACGGAACGGATAAAGCCGGAGAAGGAACGGAACGGAACGCGTTCCAAAAAAAAGTGGAACTTTGGAGACACTGGTCTTTAAGTAAAAAAAAATAATTTGACATCTTTTTAATTACTCTTTTTTCGTCAAATTTTTAAATACACTTGTTTTTGTTGCTCAAAAATTGTTTGTTTGTAACTCTTTTTTCTATTCTGTTCTTATAAATTCCAGTAATCTTTTATTACAGAATTAAACACAGTATTTAATCGGGAGGATAAGTTAATAAATAAAAACATAAATATGTAATTAACAAGTACAATACTCCTACGAGCAATGTTGTTGCATTGTTGGAAATAAATTGCAATGGTTTTTGAATTAATTCATGTACGGTAATTGAAATTACAAGTGCCATAAGCAATAATGCAAATTTAAAATCTGAAAACGAAATTATTTTTATTTTTAATAAAAATAATAAAACTCTTACGAGGTAAACGAATAATTCCAATTTGGTTAGCGAAGAAAATAATTGATAAACTGGTAAGATAAATTGAATAAAATGCATTGCTAATATAGCAGATGAATTTATCAAATAAATTATTGGATTGTTTTGTTGGATATGACAGAATCATTGTTGCAGTAGACAACGATACTACGATTCTTACCAAAATATTTAAAATATTTGAATGAAGTGGAATTAAAATTCCACCAAATAATAATAGCAAACTGCTAATATAAACTTTGTTATTTTCCATTAATATCATTTTGAGTTTATTTAAACATGTCAAATTTAAAACATTTTGATGTTTTTGATTTTTAATCAATAAAAAAGTACCGGTGCCAATTAAATATTGCCAAAGATTTGGAAAGAATAAAACGTAATAATTTGTTTTTAAA
Organism: Panagrolaimus sp. LJ2414; assembly: GCA_024447195.1. Classification (NCBI taxonomy): domain Eukaryota; kingdom Metazoa; phylum Nematoda; class Chromadorea; order Rhabditida; family Panagrolaimidae; genus Panagrolaimus; species Panagrolaimus sp. LJ2414. The sequence continues at coordinate 123,746 of JAMRXY010000042.1, forward strand.
GTGTAAAAACATTGAAGTAAAAAAGAGGAAAATAATATTGCAAGAAAGAAGGAAACAGATTGTTGAGTTTGTAAATTGAAGTAAGAAATAAAAGGTGCAAATAAGCAAAATATCAATTGATTACACAGCAACCAGGTGTGCAAAAAATATGCACTTTCTTCCATCTAAAAAAAAGAATGACGTCATTTCACTTTTTTAAAAAATTCTTGCAAACCAAATTAAAAAGATTATATTTTTGAAACCAAATGTTTAAATTTTGAACAAAAGACATCGCAAGCATTCCATCTCCAGAAATATTGATGAAATAAGATGTTCCAAGTAAATAAGAACTGATAATCATAATAATCAGAACAGAAATTAAATGGAATGGAATTAACATTTTTATGTGTTTAAAATAGAACTTTTTCAATCTTTTAATTGTGCTTAAAGGTTTATTGGATGTCATTGCAAAGCCAGATGTCACAAAGAATCTTAAAAAAGGGGTACTTTATTTTTAGTCTTGAAGCCAATGATTATTCGACATAGCATAAAAGTTAACCCAACAGTTTTTTATCAATTTATTTAAAAAAAAAGAATGATAAAAATACTTTGCGATGTTGATTGACTTTTGATAACTTACATATCAATTCCGAGATAACCATTGGGAAATACTTTTGGCCATAAATAATAAATTACAAGTGATGCAATACTTAAAGCTTGAGCTTGATGAAAGCCATTATTTTTGCGTTGATTTTCTGCTGCCAACATTGTTTTAAATGACCCAATGTGAAACAATAATTAAATTTAAAAGATTAACCTTGTCAACATTTTTAATTTAATTTTTTAAAACTGGAATTAAAGTGAAATATAATTAAAATATAAAATCAATAAAATTTCACTCATTTCTCTTTTTTCTTCAGTATTGAAAAAAACCAGAAATTTATGCTGCGTGACATAGACGCTTGCTCCTCTTTCAGCAAGTGAATCAAAAAATGACCAAGAAAATCTTGATTAAAAAAATATTGAATGATTAGTTTGTCTTAATAAATATTTCAATTTGAAGAAACAAAGTATTGAAAAACAAAACAAATGTTAATTTATGTTAAAGCAATAAAGAATCGATAGAAGCGCGGTGTTATGGTCATCTGATTAGAATTACGGTAGAATAAACTTAAATCAACAAACAAAAAAATTTATATGCTACTTGTTTTTTAACTATTTCAACATTATTAGTATACTTCAGCTTTGGATTTTACGGTTTAGTTGTCTCGTAAATTCTAGGAATAAATAGGTTTCATTTATAGAAGATTTGATGGACTTAAAAATGTGACAGTCACACATTGTGACTTTTTTAGATCCTTTTATTTTGTCTTTTGTGGGATTGCCAAATTTTTGTACCTGAATTTTTCTTTTATTTAAAACATTATTTTATTTTGTGAGTCATTTATTTCTCTTCGTTTTTCCTTTTTTTGCAATTTGCATCAATGCTATGTTTGTTGCTGCATATTTTTTTCTTTAGTCGAAGCAGATTTTTCTTTTACAAGTCTTTGTTCAGTGCTGTTTTTAAAAACCGCAGTCATTTTTATAAATAAATTGCAACTGAAATAGACGCTTTTGAATATTTTGTAAATTTCTGTGACAAAAAAATGAAGGAGTTAAAATTAAATAGGTTGTAGGATGCAGACCTACCGGTTCTTCCCTCATAAAATTGAAAATGCAAAGTTGATTTGTCAAAAACATTTTTAAAAATATTTTAAATTCATTTGAAGCTATTGGAAGTCATCAAAAAAAAACCGAATTTTTGCATCACTTAACTTTAATTTTCTTAATTCTGAATTTTTGTCATTAAAACTGAATAATTTAACTTGCATTTTACTACAATCTTTTTTATGAACATTTATGTGTTTGAAAATTTTAATAATAAGGTTCAAAAGTTGTTAAACTTAATAATTACGAGTTTTCCAATGTTCGTGCCACAAAAAAGATATTTTGTTACTTGACTACTTTATTGGAAAACAGGAAGATATCGGAAGATAGGAGATCTTTAAATGTTAAAACAAAACAACTCTTATTAGAATCAAAAAATATTTAGATTCACTTTGAAAAAGACTAAAGAAAAGTACAATCCTCTGTTATTTAAAACATTATTTTATTTTATGAATCATATATATATATATACATTTCTCTTCTTCTTTTTTTCTTTTCCAATTACATTATTCATGATGTTGAATTTTTTGTTACAGCAGCGTTTTCTTTTGCAAGTCTTTTTTCAGTGTTGTTTTTAAAAACCGCAGCTCATGTTGATGATGCTTCATTTTTTAAAAATAAAATACAACTAAAATAAACGCTTTTGAATATTTTATAAATTATTATACAAAAAAATTAATGAGTTTGAATTAATTAATCTAATGCAAAATGATAAATAACTAAGACTTAGGTAGACGAAAATACCTCCCTTCGTTATTAATTAAAAAAGTAGTTGAAATTTTTTATTTCAATTTAAATATAAAAAAAATGAAACAGTGTCTTCGAGTTAATATGTTTTTAACTACTTTTATAACTCATTTTTTGGTATGTTTTACAAAATATATTTTTTTGTACATTTTTGTTACTCAACCAAGAATAGTACCACAACAATTAATGTTAGCAGCTTTATAAATGTTTGATTTATTCCCATCTGAAGATGACAGAAATCTTTTATATCTTCAAGAAGGATGCTTTTTAATGACATTGTTAAAAAATACATATTTTGTAAAATTAATAAATTTGTGTCAAAAATTACCAATTTATTTCAAGTGTCATTTAAGAACAAATTTACTTTAAAATTTTTTTTATTAGATATAATTAAATCGTAGCAAATCTAATAAAAATTTTACCCCATAAACATATTTTAGTTCCCACCTTAAATTTTTTGTTTTCAAATTGCAAATATATGATTTTCAAATGCTTCTGTAGTATTAAAAATAAGAAGTAAAAAAAGCTAAACTTTGCATTTGTGGCATTGTAATTGCATCTTTTATATGTTTTTCTTCGAAAGAAATACAAATATTCTTCCATTTTTTATAAGAAACGGAAGTAAAATATATTACTTTAATGGAAGCTATGGTGGTTTTATTATTTAATATTGTAAATGAAATATTAGCAATATTCGCATTTGTATTATTTCTTTGTTCTTACAATAAAGGTGCAATAAAAATAAAACTTATTCCACGAAATTTGAGGTAGTTAGTTATATATTTTAATAATTCATTCTACTTTGCATAAATGAATAAATTAGATAGAAAAATCTTTTTAGTCATTTGAAAGGCTTTTAATCAGAATATTTTTATATAGATGTTTAATGATAATGTTTATTTTTAGATGTTTTTTGATTACTTCATTCATTTTTTGCAATCTTTTTCAAACTATTGTATCCATTGTATTTTTTGGATATTTCATTGTCTTTCGGGTTGAAAATGATGTAATATTTAAAACCCTCAGATTGTTGCAAGGTGTTTCATCTCAACATGTACGCGGAAGTTTATTAATCGCAGTTATTGAACGAATTATTGCTACAGTTTTTGTTGAAAAATACAGCTCTTATTCAAAAACTTATTCTACTTTTGTCATTTTAACTTTTTCAACGTGTTTTTTAACTTTTGTTCATTTTTCATTTACGATTGGTTGTAAGTGTTTTGCACATTCTCTAAAACCTAAAAAGCTTAAATATAGAATTAATAATTGCTTTAACAGGGATATATTTTGAAAACGTGATATACATTTATTTTGGCAACGGCTTAGCAATTCTAACCCACTTTTTTACTTTAATTGTGGCAAGAGTTTTGTATACAAAGAATCAGCAAATGTACAAATTATTAGCTTACCGTGTAACCCTAAAAACAAGATATCAAGTAATTGAATTATTTAATCTCGATCTATTTGACCTTTAATTTTCAGATATTTGAAAATATAAAAGTGATAAAAGTAATGTGGTCAATAATTGTAATTTTCACATTTGTTGCCCCAATTGGTGTAATTTTAACGTTAATTTACAACATTGCTTTAAATTCACCGGCACCGGGAGGATTGTTTTTTGTGGTAAGCTTAAAGATAATTTATTTGACTTGTTATCATCAGTTTTTAGACTTATAATTTGGCGTTCATCATTATTTTTATTTATTTGCAACGAAATATTTTTAAATCTTCAAAGACGGCACCTTTTATGAAGACAAAAGATGCATTACCAGTGATCAGCGCATTAGGAAAACAAATGCCAACAACATATTCTACAGATATTTATTTTACTGAATTGCAAAAACGATGGGATTCTTTTAATTCGTAAAAAGAGAGGAAACAAAATTTATTTTTTCTAAACTCTTTCTGAGAAAAGCACTGCAAAGAATATGTGAAAAAATCCATTAAAATAAAGCATTTTTATTTTCTTTATAAAATACATATCTGGGATTCAAAGAAAGAGAAAAATATATATATAACATTTGCAAATGCACTTGTACATTCAATAAGTTATTTTCCTTTCTTCCACCAAGTATATGCTGCTGCAGCACCCGCGCCAATTGCAGCTCCTTTTGCCATTTTGCTTACATATCCCCGATTTTGTCGATTAAGCGAAGCAGCATCATTTGATCTTGGCATTGGCTCTGAAGTAAAATCAGCTTGACGTTTTACAGGAAATATGGCAGATGAAGCAGGTGAAATAAGAAGAGCCAAAAATAAAAAGATAATAATGGTTTTTGAGAACATTTTTTTAGCACAGATAACTTTTAGAAAGCTGATTTCTATTCTTCTGCAGATTTGGCTTTTATAGGGTAATCCTTGATATGATGTTTACAAGTTTAAAAGATCAATGATGACTGTAAAAACAACAACTTACAAAAATATTTACATCTTTTCGTTTTTAAAAAGTCATGTATATTTTTCTTGAGTCAATAAAAACTTTACTTTTCACTTTCAACTCAAAAGTGTTTATTTACTTTTTTCTTGAGACAGCAACATTTAATTGCGAAAACATTATTAAAACTTATGCAACTAGCGATGCTTTTTCATTTGAAAACATAATTTTATGAACAAACCAGCAAAAAACTATCACGAACGAAGAATGTGGAGGAGCGAAGATAACTTTAAAATAAGATAAAAGATTTAAATACCATTTATGATGAAATAAAAAACTGAAATAAACAATTAAAATTGAATTAATAATATGACAGTGATATCTTACAATGAATGACCTCGATGGAGATCATCATGTGACTTTACAATCACGTGGTGCAACACAATAAATAATCTAATCTAATTGAATTCATTAAACACAATTTTTAAAATGTTATGCTTATGAAATAAATTCCATAAAAAGGCTAAATACTTTTTAAAACAATGAAATTTTCGCAAAAATAAAAGAAAATCACGTTAAATGATTATCAAAAACATTGAAATAAAAACAACACTTTTAATCAGATAAAAATTTCAAAGTTTAAAGATGAGTTTTTGTGTCCCTTTCGACAGCCGTGTTTTGATTTAGTTAAGGTGAAACAGGAATTTTGTTTAACTCTTTTTAGAAGAAAAAAGTTGTTGTCATGCCTCAATTTCATAATAATAGATTTAAATCTCTGTTGTTTTTTTGATTTTTTACATTTTTAGTACGTTGCAACTATTTTCAGACTCAAAAAGTTTTATTATTTTTATTTGTTTAAACAGAAGGATGTCGCTTAAAACTTATCGTCTGCCTTTTAGATTTTATTCTTCGTCATTTTTAAACTGTTATTCCTATTCAAAAGTGCCAATTCAATCATGTACATTTTTTCGGCAAAAGCATTCCATCGTTCAACAAAAATCTCAGAAGAACGTCTCCACTGTATCTGTGCCATTGTCTATAAATTCACAAGATGAAAAAGTTCGAGAAATTAAACAATGTTCAAATGATTTGGATTCATCCTTTGAAAACACCAGAGAAGCTTTTAAAGTAATTTGCAGTATCTCGATTATTAAATAGAAATGATTCAATTTCTAAATTTCATTTTCAGAGCAAAACAAATTTTGAAATTATTCGCGGACTTTTTGTTTTTCATTTATGTTCGGTTGATTTCCTTGTTCGAAATAATCAAAGAATATTGCAATTAATGCGAAAGTTTCTTGGTGCTGCAATATTTAAACGAATTTTAAAGTTATCTTTTTATGGACATTTTGTTGCTGGAGAAAATACTAAAGAAGTTTGTTAAAAGATGCATTCTATTTTGGAAACAGCTTTAATCTGTTTTTTTAGCTTTTACCGATTGTTCAAAAAATGAGAAAATTTGGTGTTCAATCAATCATGGATTACAGTGTTGAATCGGATAGTTTACAAAAGATTGAAGAAAAAGCTTCAAGTGAAATCGTATGTGAAAAAAAGATTTTGAAGGTAAATATAAACTTAAATTTTATATTAATTTATAACCAAAAATATACATTTAATAGATAACTGAAAAAGAATTTGATAAAATTATGAAAATTTTTTTAAAATGTATCGATACAGTTGCAAATGCAACAAAAAGAGAAGGTTTTGCAGCCATTAAATTAACGGCATTGGGTCGTCCCCAACTTTTTATAAAACATTCTGAAATGATTGTTCAACTTCAAACATTTTTCAAAGCGATTACTGGTTCAACAGATAATGACATATTTTTGAATAAAATTAGTAAAGAAGAATTTTTAAAGCGACTTGAAGAATTCCAAATTAAAATTGATAATCAAATATTTGAAGATTGGTTTAAAATGTTAGATACGGATGAAGATGGATTTATTGATTATTATGATTGGGAGGCCTTGGTTAATGAAAAGAAAGAATTAATTCAGATGTTCACTTCTTTTAATGTTAAAACTGGTAGAATTGAGCCACTGATTCAACAGTTTACAGAAATTGAAGAAAAAGAAGTATGTGCTTTTTAGAAAGATAACAAAGACAAAAAAATCACATTTTTAGTTTTCAAATATGATGAATCGTTTAATTCATCTTGCAGATTATGCAAAAGAAAAGGGCGTTGGAATAATGATTGACGCAGAACAAACATATTATCAGCCTGCAATATCCCAGATTACAATTGATTTGATGAAGAGATATAATCATGATTCATGCCAAATTATGAATACTTATCAGGCATATCTCAAAACAACTTTATCAAACATTGAAATAGATCTTCGATTATCTCAACGTGAAAACTTTTATTTTGGTTGTAAACTTGTTCGTGGCGCGTATATGGAAGAAGAAAGTAAACGGGCAGCAGATCGGGGATATGAAAGTCCAATAAATCCAAGTTATGATGCCACAAATGAAATGTATAATAAATGTTTGCAAAGAATTATCAAAGAGCATCACAACGAAAGCAATAAAAATAGAATTTCTGTAATGGTTGCCTCACACAACGAAGAATCAATTCGACATGCAATTCAAATTTTAAAAGATGAAGTCATTGCTCCAAGCGAAAACGTCATCTATTTTGCACAATTGTATGGAATGTGTGATCAGGTAATATATTAATTTTTAATTTGTCAAATAACCAATCTTGCGTGTTTTTTAATGGTCTAAGCAATTGCCTTGCAAAGTATGTATATTTATAAAAGTTGTGAATTTATAGATTTCATTTTCACTTGGCCAAGCGGGTTATTCTGCATTTAAATATGTTCCGTATGGTCCAGTTGAAGAAGTACTCCCATATCTTTCACGACGCGCACTTGAAAACGGATCAATGCTTCAAAATCTTGAAAAAGAAAGAAAGTTGTTGTGGAAAGAATTAAAACGTCGAATTTTTTCTGGTCATGTTATTCACAGAGTATCTCTTTCATAACCCTTTGTAAATATTTAAATTCAACATAAAAACTGTTATAACCAATGTCGAAATTATATATCATTCTTCATAAAATGTTTCCAAGTATTTTACTTTTTTGTTTTCGGTGACTGTGCATAGAGTCAGAGAGACTCCGTGCGGCTTTTTACCTTTGACCTATGGAATGAGTCGACTACGACTTCGACATATGAGCCTGCGTGGCAACAATACTGATGTCTCCTTTTCTTTTTTATAAACAGAATAGGCGATTTTGAACAAGTTGAATTAATGAAATTAGAAAGGAATACATTCATAATTTTATTTTATGGTATTTAAAAAGGGTTATGGCAAAATTAATTATACAAAACTAGAAAAAAAACTCTTATTCACATGCAGGTCCTGATTTAAAAATATGCGCAAAATTAATTAAAGGAAACATAACTGCTGTTCCAATGATGGACCCGATTTGCATAAATATTCCACACCAAAGTAATCTTGAATCACTTTCAGGATTATCATCACGAATAACAGCAGTAAAAACTGTTCTGAGATATGATTGTAAAGCTGAAGAAACAATTGCGGCAAAAACTGAAAAGAATCCACCCCAAAATGAATGATGTAAAAATGGGTATGGACTTTGAAAAGCCAAAAGAACAATATAACCACAAAATCCAGTTTCAATTAAAGTAAGAGTTGTAAGAGATCGAAGGGAAGTTGGTTGATACCAAATTGGAATAAAGCATGCAAGGGCATGGGTTACATTTTTAATGGCCAATGCAAGGTGATAAGTCAGCTAAAAGATTATAAAGGGTTTGATCACCATCTATATGAAATGATTTTGATGGTTACCTGACTATAGGGTAATGCAGCATAACTTTGAGCATCTGGTACAACACCATTCATTTGTACACAAATAAATGCTAAATAACATAAAAGAATGCAGTATCTGGTAAAGCTTTTGCGATCACTTTTATCTTGTTTAGAAAAACTTGGAGATTGAATTTGTGGAAGAACATCTGATGGTAGATCTGAAGTAGCGAGTTGAACATCATGTTTTTCTAAAAAATAAAGTTATTATATACCTTTGTAAAAAAGCGTCATTATTGAAATTCAGTACAAGTAAAAGTTATATTTTGTACCTTTATCAAAATCCCATTCTTGTGTTGAAGTTGGTGCAGTTTTGAACTGAATTAAATGTCTTCCCCAATGAAGTATAGCAAATGATACGACTGAAAGCAATAACCACCCAAACATAATAAAATTATAAACTGCAACACTAAAAGTTGGTGGCAAATAATGTGGTTCAATGTCACCAGTAGTTAAATTTTTGATACAATCATAGCTTCCAGTTCCTAAAAGTCGTTTCTAATGTTTATAACTAACGAAAAAAATTAGAAAAAATTCAGTCTGAGATTTATTTTACTATCATGAATTTTGTACCGAATTTGCGTACTGACCTTGAATTAATGAAAATGCACTTGGTATTAAAGCACTTAAACCCATTCCATGAAAATATGCCGTAAGATATGTTGGATGAAATGTTGCCATATATGGCATAAATAAGACATTTGATGTTGTGTTTACAAGTGCCATAAAAAACATAATTATTATCAAACTTATTGATCTTTCTTCTCCAAAAACATAAGCTGTTTTATCCCAGAAAAATGTCGTCAATAAACTGCATACTGTAATTACAACAAGCATTCCAAGAATAAAAGGTGCTTTAGGGAATTCAAAAGTTGTACATTTTTTCATTATTACAAAAATCAATGGTCCTATTGAACCTATCTAAATTTAAAATACACAATGCACCCATAGAAATTATTTAGAATTTACTTGAACAACAGCACTTAAGTATGATGGTAAATTCCATCCCTCTGGTAAATCCACAACCATCAGGGATAATTCTTGCCAAACTGAATTTGTTGATAGCCATGACGATGAACCAAATATCGCCACAAGAATATACATCCGTAAGTTGAACATTTTTTGAGTAAACGGAAGCGAAAAAAATTAAGTTTAAAAATAAAAGGATTACCTAAAATTCTTAAATGAATGAAGTTTTTATATTATAATATTTGACAGCTTTTATAGGATTTTTTCCCCCTAAAACCCTAATCTTAGACAATCAAAAAAGCATTTTTTCTTTTTTTTTAAAATTGCTCATGAAGCATATTAATTTTAAACTTTGCACTTTCCGCGATAATTCTATACCTTTGAATGATATCTAAAAATTCATTCTGCAAAAGAGATGATAAAAGCTTTGAAACATTGACAAATGAACCTTTAAAGGTATTATAACGGTGAGTGCAACGAGCAATCATTGAAAGAGAACTTATTTTCATTGAGCATTCAATGTTGTATTTTTCACAAACAAATAGACAGACATTCGTCATGTTCCGCACAAAAAATTTATTATCTGAAGATTAAGGAGCTAATCTCGATAAAATTTTTAATTGTTAAAATTTGTAATTTTAATTAACAGCACAAAAACGCATCTTTTGAAGATTGGATTTTATGTTTAAAGAGAAAGATACAAAGGAATAAATAAATAACAAAATCAATTGTCATCACCATGTTTTTAAGTATTTTGATGCAAAGTAGAACCGTTATTTTGTGGTAGCACACATTTTTAAAAAGTATATTTTTATTAAAATTAAAATTTTTAAATAACAATTTAGAAGATACAAAAAAGTATTACTTTATTTTTTACAATATTTTACGTGGAATAACTTTCATTTTGAGTTCTACAAATCCCAATGTGGCTTTTGTAATTTCTTTGGTCTAAAAATTTCCAATAAGTAATTTTCAGTGTTACATTGATATTACCTGAGTTTCATCACAAAATTCAAATTTGTATTCTAAAAGCAAGCGGACCAAAGTTGCTTTTGTTTCATAAATAGCTAAATTTTTTCCAGGACAAATTCGAAGTCCTGCCCCAAATGTAAGCCAAGCCATTGGATGACGATTTTTGCTGTTTTCAGGAAGGAATCGATCTGGATTAAATTTTGCAGCATCTTTTCCCCAAACGCTTTCATCTTTGGTTATGGCAGGTACATTTGGAAGAATGCAGGTCCCTCTATCAATTTGTATTGTAGATCCATCAGATTTACGTAAAACAGTTGGTTCGATAGCTCGACGAGCTGTGACACTAAAAAAATTTATAGTTCTTTTTATTTAATTATAAGGAATCATTTACAGATAAGCAGATGGATGTAAACGTGTGGCTTCTTTAACAAAACGTTCTAAGTATTCAAGGCTTTTAACACTATCATAATTAATATCATCCTTAAAATTTTTCCTTTTGTTATTATTACGTATTTAATCTAATCTTTACCACAGTTGCAATATGATTATTAATTTCTTCCAATACTTTTTGTTCAAATTCAGGATGCAAAGCAAGTTCATATAAGCAATAAGTGATTAATGTGGCAGTTGTGTCACCACCAGCAACCAGAAAAGCATGCGATGATCCAATTAATTCATCTCTGGTAAGCTTTTTAGGTATTTTTGTATCGAAATCAGGCTTATTTGTTGTATCTAAATCATCTTCTTGAGCTTCCCGAAGAAAATCCAAAAAATCTTGATGCCGTTTAGCTTTTTCATCAGCAGTTTCATTTTCACGAGCAGATATAACTCTCTAAAACACATATTTATTTCATTGCAATATGCAAATTTTATTAAGCATACCCCAATTTTAGATCTCATTTCTTGAGCAAATCGAATATTCGTAAAGAAATGTAATATTTGAAGGTATTTTGTAACAAATAAAAAATCATATGTACCAGCAAAAAATGATGCAACAAAATTGTGAACTGTTTCACCCCGTTCAAAGGCATTCATAATTTTTCGAAGAAATTCACTTTTTCCAAATTCTTCGTCAATTCCCATTGCTGAACGGGAAATGACAGCAAAAGTCATATCTAATATTAATCTAAACCGAGAATAAAATTTAAAATGGGGATAAAAATTTATTATTACTCACGGTTTAACATTGATAACTCCATTTTCTTTTTCCCTTAAAACTTCAATAAGTTCTTCGTGTGCTTTTTTCATAATTGGATCGACAGATTTTATTTTCGAAATTGTTAAAGATGCCGAAAAAAGTGCTCTTAAGCGTTTCCATCGATTTCCTTGACCCAGAAAAACATTCATTTGTGGGCCATTTTCTTGATCCAAAGCAACCGAAGGATGAATCATTCGAGCTTGAAAAGTGTGAAATTGTTTAATAAAAACTTCATTGAGAATATCCAAATCTGCGGTAACGATAACACGATGAGCTCCAAGAAGGATACCAAAATTGGGACCATATTTTTTGTGCCATTTAGAGAGAGTTTGCCATTGTTGGTGGTCTTTTTCGAATTCTTCAAAATTGCCTAGGTACGTTGAAGTTATCGGGGGTTGAGGAATATTAAGACGTTGGAAATACGCAGATCGATGTTTGAGGTAAAAACTTAAAAGAAAAATGTCAAGTCTGATAAAAAAATTAAAATCTTACAAATATGCCACTCCCAAAGGCAATGAAATTATTAAAGTCCATGTAACAATTTTAAATAACAAAAAAATCAGAGCATAAAGCAGTGATAAAAACATCTTAGTATTTCTCACAAAATAATTTTGTTTTACTTTTATACATTTTTACTTACAACCAACAACAGTCAAAACAGTACGTATTTTTCTTTGTTTAAATAAGTGATGTTATGTGATTGTCTTGTACCTTTGAGTGCAAAATTTGTGACTGATCTTTTTTAAATGAAAAAGAGGCACCTGCAAGTGTGTGTTTTTGGTTCTTTTTGTTTCGTGTTTTTTTGTTTCTTGAATAAAATGCACCAATGAAAACCAAATGTCAAAACAAAACAAAAGGTTGATTTCTTATTTTATACATCAAAATCGAAACTTTTCCACCGTTCAAATAGCGTCGAATCTGATTTCCAAGAATGTTTAAATTTTATGAGGAAAGACCATAAATTAGACTCTTTAAAGCATTAACGCTTTATCGTGTTATAAATTTTTTTATTATTAATGATGGATTTTGTGAAAACAAAAAACCAATCAAATTCCTGACGTAAGAGATTTTATGAGGAAACATGTTAAAAATTAATTGCGTTGGTTAAATGTAGCGACTATAATAACAAAAAAAAGAGATTAAATACTGAAAAACATATCAACAAAACAAATCAGTTCTTTATTTTAATAATATCCTCGCTTTGGATTATAAAACATTGGTCGAATAAAAAAAGGATAGTCATTTGAGTTAGTAAAATTTTTATTAGTTCTCTAAAAGTATTTTAAAAATGAATAAAAATTTATTGGGTGGTATTTTGATTTTTGTGATTTTTCTTAGTGCCTCTGGGGTACCCATTCGTGATGATGATGATCGTAAGTTGTTTGTAGTAAAATTTTGTTGTTTCCATATTACTGTTATCTTTGATAATTCATAAGATTTATAATTTATGGAACATGTGATGCGGCGTCATTTCTAAAAATTTTCAAATCGTGAAATCAACAAAAAAAACTTTCTAATAAAAACCTTTAGCATGTGAACCAATGGAATGTCCAGAGGGTGAAACATGCATTCATATAACACCAATGTGTGCAAAAGGTGCAGCAAAATGTAATCTTAAAGCAATTTGCATTCCATCACAATATGCTCAACAACAATCTAATTCTAATAACGTACAAACCCTCAACAATAACAATGCTCCACGTCGTGCGCGAGATTTACTTGATGGATTTGATCGTAAGCTATATATACTTTTTGATACACAAAAATTAGTCTTAAATTTTTAGCATGTGATGAAATGGAATGTGAAAACCATGAAAAATGCACTTCTGTAGTTCCATTTTGCCCTGAAGACTCAATTTGTCATCCAAAAGGTGTATGCGTTGCTGCGGTCGATGAACTTTTTTAACAAGTCATCATGATTAAAACTGTCTGACAAAAAAGTTATCGATTTTTGAATAAAGTTTTTTATTTGAGTAACTTTTAAAATTGAAAAATTCATATTTATTTTTTTAAATACATAAAGTCTGGTTGCTATATTTTGGTTTATGAAATCTTAATAATAAATTAATCTTTGGTTGAAAATAAAATAGTATTATTTTTATACTCCGAAAAGCTGCATTTTTAAAAATTATTGAGAATAAAGTTACGTGCATGTTCACAAATGTCTGAAGGCACAATTAAATCAACCATTTGTGCTTCATTGAGTTTTATACTAGTTGTAACAATTTTTGTTAAATTATTTGATAAATTTTTATTACAGATTTGTGCATGAGTTGTGTAAATTACCTGATTTAATTGAATTCTATTATTATTATTCATATTTTACGTTAACAATATCATGGCTTATCACACCGCTTCTGTTTTATATTACTAGAATTAAGGCGGGCCTTCGGCCCGCTCGCAAAATGTTTTTTTGTTTTACCACAAACACAAAAATTATCATTAATCTTAAATCATGCTTCACAAAATTTTTTTTACTGTTTACGGTATACCGTTTATAATATCGTTTTTAATATGTTGTAGAGCTAATTTGCTTATCATCGAAATTAGCCTGTGATTTTGTTCACCATTTCTTCGCTCTTTCAGCTACATAAATTTGTTGCTTTTTACACGCAATTCGCTTCCCTTTGCCTCTCTATCTGCTCTGATCTCCATTTCCGATCGTTTTTTGCTTTTTTCTATTTATCTCTGCTTCATGAAAGATTACTTATAATTTGATCAGCAGAAGTTCTTTCTGTCCTTTTTTGATCACTTTTTTACAAAAAGCTAATTAAATAAAATGTTTCACAGAAGTTATCAAAGATATGTATTCATGTTATTAGATTCTTAAACTTCTTTCAAAAGAAGCTAACTACTGTCAATACTAATGTTTGCAGCAATAGTTTAAGTAAAAAACAAATTAAAAAAGAATAACACAAATAAGTTTGCTTAACTTTTTTAACCACAAAAAAAAGTCGTCAAAGAAAAATTTTTTGTCATCAAAAATGTTCATTGACGCTTGCGACATTTTGCCAATAAAAGCGCTTCTTTTAAAATAAAATGACAGAGACAACCGAACATTGTCTCTTTTACGGGTAGATTTTAACGAAATCTGATAAACTAACAAATTTTAAATGGCTTGTTTTAAATCATTCATTTTGGTGTTTATTCTTTGAAACATATTTTGCTTTGTTTAAACCAATTTTTCTTACACCTGCGGCAGCAGGGTTTCCCTTAGGGTTTCTTCGAAACGGAAATTTACAAAGTACATCGATAATTGCAATTATTGGAATATTTTTAGCAGTTAATAGTGTAACAGCTTTATTTGCAACCATTCTTAATAGATATCTTGAGGCATTTCCTTCAACCCTAACAAACTGGTATAATTTTAAAATGGGTGCCTTAATAGCTTTGGGGTTTACTGCATTCTTTTACACACTCATTACAATAATGTTTTTTCCAATTTTATTTCAAAATGAAACAACTCTTCGAACATGGGCTGAAGAATATGATACATCTTTATTAGAATATTTTAAAGAACCAGCCTTTTTTGTTCTTCCATATTCTGAGAAAGCATTATTGGCAATTTTTATATCAATGATAGCAACAATAATCGCATCATTAATTTTATCGACAGTATTTGTATTTCTTGTTCGATCCCACCAAACCTTAACTGTAACAAAACTCAAACAATCATTGATTATAAGTTCTATTGTTCAAATTTTGCTTACATGTTTATTTCTTTTTTTACCCGCTACAATGTTAGTTTTTGCGTTGTATTTCAAAATTCCTAACAGTGCAAATCTTATTATTTTTGTTATGTGTGCAATTTTAACACATTGTTTGATTGAATTTATTGCAACTTTGTATTTTATAACACCTTATCGGAAAGCTGTTATCAATATTTTTGCGAAAGCTGCCTTTTCCCGAAACGCGATAAATCCTAGTATTCAAAATAGTTAACAAAAATTTTTTGACTTTTTTTCTTCTAAAGATGTGATCTTTCTTTTTTTCAATTGTTTTTTAATTGTTAAGTACTGTAAATAAATTATGACCTTATGAATTGTGATTCACTAATTTTACATGTTTCGAGGTTTTCCCCTGGGGATACTTTTAATTATCTAAAAGATTTGTATCCAGGTGTTTATTAGAAAGTGTGAGCTGGTCAATGCTTGACGACTGCTTTAATTTTAAAAAACATAAAATTTCATTGTTAAATGTATTAGGTGCTTTTTTCAGAAATAAACAAGCAACTTTTAAATGTTTTTATTTTTCTGTTTTAAAGTAAAGGAAGCAAATTAACTTTTATTTCCTCTATTAATAAAATTCCCAAAGGAATGGTAATGCGGGGTTTTATTTAACGAGATAACTTTCTCGTAAACTCAATTTTAAGCACTTAAAAAAGGGTAAAACAACGATTAAAAGTTAAAAATTAAAATTAAATTTAAAATCACTTTTACAGGTGATAAAAAATGAATTTCAATTAATTTGAATAAAAAATAAATTTCTAGAAAAACCGTTAAAATAAGAAAAATACAGTTTTTTTTGGCCGTGATGTCAGTAGAAAAAATATTTTATCCATCTGAAATAGTTCAAAGTTTTTATTACTATTATTCATATTTGATACTATTCTTGTGTTGGCTGATATCACCTTTGCAATTTTTTGTTATTATCACAAAATCAACAAATCTTGGTAATTTTAAATGGCTGGTATTAAATCATTCATTTTGGTGTTTGGCATTTCAAACAATGTATTCCATTACAAAACCGGTCATTCTCTTTCCAGCAATAGCAGGGTTTCCATTGGGAATCCCAAGGAATGGAAGCGAAAAAACATCTGGAATTTTGTTTTTGCTTGGATTTGTATTAATTATTAATATGTGCCAATCTTTGTCAGCTACAATAATTAATCGATATATTTTAACTTTTCCTTCAAAAATAACAAAATGGTTTAATTTTAAAAGAAGTGTTAAACTAATGATATTTTTAATTTTTTTAAATTATGTAGCTCCAGCGATTATGGTTTTTTCTATTGTTAAAAAAGAGAGGGTTGAAATTCTGGATTTTGCTTTAAAACAAAATCCATCCTTGGAAATATTTTTTAATGAATCTGCTTTTTCTGCACTACCGTATAATACGGCTAGAACAGGATATTTAATAACTTTGGCAATACTTTCAATATTTTTCTTTGGGGGTATTTTTATTATTGGATTGTTTTCTTATTACGTTAAATCTCACAACAAATTATCTTTTGCAAAGCTTCAACTAACTTTAATTACTAGTGTTATTATTGAGCTTGCTGTTTTTAATGTTTTTCTTATTCTTCCATGCATTTGTTTTGTTGTTTTTATTTGTTTTCAAATATCCAATACTGTTAATATTAGTTGTTTATTATTTTGTCTTGTTTTAACTCATTCTTTTTTGCAATCTATTGTTACATTGTACTTTATTACACCATATCGAAAGTACATTTCTGGATTATTTTGTTTCTCTAATAACAAAGTAAAACCTATGTTTATTTTTACTAATGTTTCGATTTCTACTCCACAAACTTAATCATAAACATTTATTTGAATTTAATAAAACTTTGACAAAATTTTATCAATTTTATGTTCTATGCCCTAAAAATACATTTTTAATATCAAATAAAATCATTAAATATCCATGAATCACTTGTTTTTATTCAGAAAAATCAAACAAAACAACATTAGAAATGAATAATATTACAAAAAAAATTGCTTTGTTTTTAAATACAAATTTTTTGAAAACAACAAAAACAAAAAAAAAATAAATTAATTGAGTGTTCATTTTACATTCTTTTCGCAGACATTTTGTGCTTGCAAATGACTTTTTGCAACATTTTTTGTGCAAAAACTTGGTTTTACATTTTTGCAAACGTCGTTTTTGTTTTAAATTTTTGAAATGTTTGTTGAACCCATTTTATTGTATTTTAGAGATCATTTGTTTTTTGCTGTTTTTTTGATTAAAAATGACAATGTCTGTTTTTATTTTTAAAATATTGTTTGATCCAAAATAAAGCTATGCAAATAAACACTTTATTATTTTATCTAATTCAGAATTGTTTAAAAGGAATCTAAAAAATTACATTTTTCAACATTATTAAAAGATTAATAATAAAAATGTCTGTATTCTTTAGATGTTCAATCGTTTGCTTATTAATTGGGTACCTTTTTCTGTTACAAAAAAATTAAATCGGCTAAAATTATTTGTAGAATTTTTGCCTGTGTGACACCTATTACGACAACTCCCTCTTCTTCTACGAGTACCTCCACCTCAACAACCACATCAACCTCGACAACGACTTCAGCTTCAACAACAACACCAACGTGTGGTGAATGGTCAGAGTGGTCTTGTGCATGTTGTGGAGGGTGTCCAACAGGTAGATGCAAACGAGTAAGTATTCATACTTTGTGCAAAACGTTGGTATACAATCTATAGAAATATTCATTGCATTTGAATATTTTAGAGTTGTCCAGCAACTGCTGATTGTCCTCAACCATCATGCGAGGGTGAAGCGGAGAAATCACAAAGTGACTCGTGTACTTCACCTTCTGAAACCTGCAAATTTCCATTACCTGATTGTTGTGATGGGCAAGAAGCTTATGTAAATTTTCAAGCGGAAGCTAGATGGTGCAAAGCAGCATCTTCAAAATAAATTTCATGTATATATTATTTTACTGAAAAAGATAGTTCGTAAAATAAAATAAATAAATTATAAGAATAAATTTATTTTGTTATTAAGAAGCACGAAACACTTTTGAATAAGGCAGATTTTTGAGAGACTGGTTCACGTTAGTATTAGTATTTCAATATATAAAAATAATACCACGAATTTATTTATGAGAAAAATCATGCCAAAAATTATTATGATAAGAAAAAAAGCAAAAATGTAGTATGATTCAAATGCCTTGACTAATTTCAGATTTTAAAAGATTTAATTAAATGATTATCCAGTTTGTTCAATTTAGATATTTGTAATGGAGTCTTTTTGTGACTTTTCAACGTTTTTTTAAGAAATTTGGGTTATTCAAAAATCAACAATCAAAATAAATTATACATTCTTTGGCCAAACTGAGTAAATATTATTGTTATCAAAAATGTGTTAATCCACGAGTAAGCTAAACAAATAAAGAGTGTTTTTTCGAAGAAAAACTTCCTCGTTATAAATAACCTAAATATGGTTAAAAGTCACCACATTTAGGTGATCAGATGATGAAAATATTATTCCTTTGGTTTTATTTAATTTTTTTGATGTTCAAGTTAGTTAAAATTTTTTCTATGTTAGGCTTTTACGGTAATGCTTTAGAATTTATGCATCTGAATTGAAATTCCCAGCAGCTCAATATTTTCCTCCAAACAAAACGAAATTAACAACTGTTTCTGTGTTTACAGTATGCGGTATTTGGTCTGATTGGTTTTGTGAATGTTGCGGCGGATGTTCAACACAACGATGCATTCGAGTTGAAACTTGTGCTTTATTTTCATTTGAAAATATTTAAATTCACGGTTTTAGACTTGTCAAAAAACAAATGCAAATGGATGTGGTACCAAAACATGCGACGGTCTTGCAAGTAAAAATGAAACCAGTCCATGTACTTCCCCTTCAGTGTCATGCAAATTTCCTTTACCAGTATGTTGCGATGGTCAACAAGCTTATATCAACAAAATAGCAAAAGCTCGATGGTGTAAACCAAAGAAAAAGACATAAATTTCATTGGTTCTAATTATTAAATTTCGTATTTGTGTTTTTCGTGACTTCTTGAATCTTTGATAAAGTTCCAAAGTTTTCAAATGCAAAAACATTTATTTTCATAATAAAATGGTTTTAACAAACTGTTTAATAAGCATTTATGAAGTTCAGATATTTATTCTTAACAATAATATTACTTTAACGAAAATCGTTTATTTTTAAAAAATACCAAAGTCATCAAAATTTTGAAACAACCTTAGCAACATAAGACCGACCACCAACAAACCAAAAACATCAAAACATTTTAAAAAATTTCAAACCAGCTGTTGCTTGGATATGAAAAATCTTCCTTAGAGATTGTTGCCAAAATATTTGTTGTTTTTCTCTGTGTTAGAGCTATCACATAAATAAGGAATCTAAAACAGACAGAAATACTTTTCTGATTCGTATTGTTTTGCATTTATTTAAAAATTTTAACCTATTATACTAATTGAACTTTCAAATTTTAGAGTTAAACACTAGTCAACAATGTCTCATCCTGAATACCTTGTTGAACAGCATTTATTTCCAGCAACGCATGTTGAAAATAATTCACGACGACGCCGTCGAGGAAGTGTCTCATATGATACAGAAGTTTTGATCGTTGATGATAAAGCTTCATCGGATCATATCAAAGAAGCTCGGCGATTGAGTAAAGCAGCAGAAGAAATTTTGGAAGATACAAATAAAGATTTTAAGAAAGCCGAAAAAGCTCAAGCAATAGCTTATGAAAAAGTTGCAGAAGCAAACGCAAAAACTGCAAAAGCAATGGAGAAACAAAAGTACGGACAAAATCTTTTAGCAATGGCCGGTAAGTTCTATGCTTCCAGACTTTTTTTTAAAAAAAGAGTCATTTTAGAAGAAGAAATGAAACAAGCTGGATCAAATTTGCAGGATCAAGTGTTTGTTAATCCTCTTCGATCAACCCATACAAGCATTGCCACAAGCACCAGTCGTCCCAGTCACACCAAAAGTGGACATCAACAACAACATTCAGTAAAAACAGTTAATCGTGATAAACATGGTAATCAATGGACGACAACTCAACAGCGATCACTTGATCGGTTTTAATTTTTTAAAATTTTTCATCGACTCTTTTTTTATTAAGAAATGCCTTTGGGCGATGAATAAAACTTTTGATTCCCCAGTTTGCTTTTTGAAAACTGTTATGTGTGATGTAGCTTCAAATCAGTTTAAGTACATAACCTTTGATCTATATTTTATCTGAATGAGTATTTGATAGCAATTTGATAATTATTTATTTGATAAATTTTACAAAACAAATATTTTTTATCGAAAAAAAATCGTCGGAGATCAAAGACAGACAGCGAATTTCTATTGACAATGAAGAGAAGTAAAAACAACGAAAGTTTTTTTACTTTCCACCTCTTCCACCACGACCACCACCACCACGGCCGCCTCCGCCGCCACCGCGACCTCCGCCGCCGCCACCGCCGCCGCCACCACCACCTAAAATGATCCTTATTAATAAAAATTTAAAGGTAAACCAAGCATACCGCCGTTGCCCCAGCCTCCGCTATTACCGCCACCAAAGCCACCACCAGGACCTCCTCCGAATCCGCCGCCATTGCCACCACCGAATCCACCGCCATTGCCCCATCCACCTCCGCGGCCTCCACCCCATCCACCTCCGCGACCACCCCATCCGCGGTTCCAGCCGCCTCCCCATGGTCTCCAGGGAGAAAACATTGGTGGACCCCAAAATTGACCGGCAACATTTGCCAACAAAAAGCTTACAGCGAATAATGTAAACAGTAATTTCATTGTTGTTTTTTCGATTTCCAAAGGAGTAAAAAAGTGGAACGAAAAATATCAAACAATATAAGGAAGGTTAGAAAAAATCATACCTTTTTATACTTTTTTTTCTTCATCAACTGATGGTGCTCACGTGCAATTTTTTAAACTATTTTTCATTAAAATTCTTCTCTTTTTGATTCAGCAATAATTTACTTTAACAAAAAACATGTTAGAGAAAAGAAAAACAAAAGGAGAGAGAAAAAAAGAAGCGAGAAAAAAAGAAGCGGGAAGTAATTTATTTCATTGCGTAAAGATCAGAAATTCGCTAAAAAGGGTAATTGAATTTTGTGGGTTTTGGTTTGGAAAAGGAGAGAGAATTTGATGAATGACAAAGACTGAATTTTGTAAACAAAATGACTGCGTTTGATATTGGGTTTAAACATTTTTGTTCAACATTAAACTCTCGCTGATAACTAAAAATGACGATTTTTACACTCTTTTTATTAATGTTAAAGTTGTTACACTTTTACTATACTTTTTTGACATAAAATATAAAATAATAATGTCTTTAGTGTAAAAACACAGATCTTTACCATTAAAAAAACAGTGAAAAAAATATCACATTACGTTTGAGTTTATTATTTAATAAACTTAACTTTTCCACCTAAATAATAAAAGGGAAATGATTTATGTTTTTCCATAATTTGCTGTTTAAGAAATCATGGAGAAATTCAAAAACAACTGAACAAAAATGTACTTGTTCTCATTTTTTAATTAAAATATAAACGTTACTGCGGAAACAACTGGCATTGTAGTGCATTTTGTTTTTAAAAGTTATAAAAAAAGCTTTTGTTTTTCACTTTCATAACTTCAAAAGATTAATTTTTAAAATAATAAGAATAACAACTTCGATGAAAACAAAGTTAATAAAATTTAAGAAAATTTATTATTTCTTTTTCGAAAACCAAATTTTGTGCAATTTTGAGTGAGTATTTTTCAAAACTGTTTTTGCCCATGAATGTTTCCGTCAAATTTTGTGATAAATTTTTATTTTTATTATTCATATTTGATACTAATTTTATGTTGGTTAATTGCACCTTTACAATTTTATGTTATTTTAACACAATCAAAACGGCTGAAGAATTTTAAATGGTTAGTATTGAATCATTCAATTTGGTGTTTGGCAACGATGACCTTATTTGCACTTGTAAAACCGATTTTGTTATTCCCGGCAATTGCTGGATTTCCAATGGGTCTTTCAAGAAATTCAACGTTTCAAACAACTGCAATTTTATATTTTGTTGCTTCTATTTTTATTGTAAATATGGCACAAGCTTTGGGAGGTGCTATCCTTAATCGATATTTATTTGCATTTCCGTCAGTCCTAACGAAATGGTTTTCTTTTAAAACTGGAATAAAATTACTAATATTTACGATATTGTTGAACTACGGCGGGCCCTTGATATTGCTATATCCAATATTACAAATGAACAGAAATGAAATAATAAATACCGCGTTAGCCCAAGACAAAAATTTAGTTGAATATTTTAATGAAACTGCATTTTTGGCTTTACCATTTGATTCTGCTAAAACTGCATATTTTGCTTCATTTACTGCATTTGTTTTAACACTTTTTGTTGCATTATTCATTATTATATTTCTTACTTATTACGTAAGATCTCATAAATCAATAATTTTTTCTAAACTTCAACGTTCTCTGATTATCAGCGCCATTATTGAACTTGCTGTTTCAGTGATTTTTCTTGTAATTCCATTGATTGTATTTGCAATTATCGTGTGCTTTCAGCTGCCCCAAACTGAAAATTGGAGTATTTATATTTTTACTTTTATTCTTACCCATTCTTTGCTGCAATCTTTAATAACATTATATTTTATAACACCATATCGAAAATTTATATGTAAATTATTTAAAATCCTTTGTACAAATCCAAAACATGATTTTAATCATAATCGCGTGTATTCAATTTATTAATTAATAAATAGACAATAAAGTTTTGAGGTAAATTCAATGTGTTTGCTTTTTACAGAAAACGAAATAAACTTTTATTTTGGAAGTTTATTATCACAAAACTAAATGAAATCTTTGTTAGTGGTTTATAAAAACAGTTGTGTAATAACTTTTTTGGATATCGCTTTTGCTTAGGGTTGTCATGGGGTGGCGCGCCCGGGCGCAGAGGTGTTGCCGTCCGGGCGCGCCCGATGGTTGCGCCCGGTCCAAAATCCAAATGATGGTAATTTTTTCCGAAAAATTGGCAAAGCAATAAATTATTTCCTTATATAATTTTCATTTTTAAGCCAAAAAACGATAAGTGGAATAATTAGCTATGTTGTCTTTAATTTTTAGTATGTGTTACAGTATCCTGAGGATACTGTAACACATGTAATTTAAGAAATTCACGTTTTTTTATATTTAAAAATAAGTAACGACAAAAATAAGTAAATTCATGCTTAAATAATGCTGTTTATAGCTAAAATACCCCTTTTTGGCATTTTTATACTGTACATATTAGTAAATTTGAATTTTGAGGTCACGGGCGCATGCGCCCGGGCGGGCGCGCCCACCTTTTTCGGAAAATCGGGCGCGCCAGCAACCCTACTTTTGCTTTATCTGTTTATGTCGCAACTAGGAAGTATTTATAAAAATTCTTGGAGCTGTTGATTCCTGTGAATTTCTGATAATTATTACTTCTTTATCCATAATTTTTTCAGTATATAATTATTCGTTTCCAAATATCACCAATAACTAAAATTATTGTTTTTAATTTGTGCTTACTAATTTTGTCTGCTTTTTCGTTTGCAAAAAATTATGTATACACCTATTTTTAACATTTTAGATTCCAAAAAATAGAGTTGAAAAATAACAATTATGAGGTAAAAGAGTTAAAAACTAAAATTGCTTTTTTGCACGTTTCTCTTTTTATATTCGAAGATCTTTTCTTGAATAGATTTTTGTTTAAATCTTCGACTCTGAATCTTTTCGTGATTTTGTTATGTTTGTTATTGTTTTGCTAACTTAAGTCGTAATAAAGCTGTAACACTTCCTTCAGAATAAGGTCGTTAAAACAAATAATAACGACCTTATTCTGGGGTTGAAAGAAAACAACAGAAAAGCAATTAAGAATCTGCAAAAAAACAAGGGGCGGATTTTCTTAGCAGAATTTATTACATCCTTCTTGTTTCATCTATCGCTTTCGTTTAACTACTAAATTTATGGGTATCGTTAATATTATTAAGAGGTTTTTTAAGTATTTCAGTCATAGAAAATTTCCAAAGCTAACATTAAATATAAGTCAAAGTTTTTTTTAGAAAGAAACCAAATTCTGTTTTTCAGGGTAAAGAATCAGCCTTTTGGGTGTATTGATCGAAATAATGCCGTTACCTGCTTGGCAAATTCCATTTGTAACATTTGCATTTATTAGCATATTTGCTTATGTCATCATTATCGGAATTATTGTAACAAAACGAAAAATTCTCCTGTATTTCAACGGCTCATATTTTACTTTAATTCTTTCTCAATCCATTGCAGAATGGGCAATGTTTTTACAGTTTATGATTTTTTACAGAGGCCGAAAATTTGGATATCTTGACGTCTTTCTCAAAGAACCGTCAAATGCGTGGGATTATGTTCCAAGATTTTCGACATTTCTTCATTATTACTTAAAAATTGTTATTTATATTGGACAGGTGTATTTTGCAATTAATCGCTTCACAGCTATTTACAAACCAATGAATTATGAAAAAGTAAGCAACTTTTATTGATTATTTATAGGAAAATAAAAACACAACTCAGGGATACTGTAAGTTACACGTGTTTTATCAAAGTATTTAACACTTGAACATTCGTCTGAAATTTTCTTCTTAAAAACATAAGATATTTTGTAATCCATTATTAAGAAAGATTGAATAATCTGTAATAAAAAAGAAAATTACAGCTTTGGACAAAAAAGAGAATGTGGTGTTTGCGGCTATTACAGTATACCATCCCATTATTTTTTACATGCCCGGTAGCCTTTAATTACACATTTAAAATTTATTATGAATATAATGTTGAGCAACATGCCTTGCGTTTAATCCAGGATGATTTCTCTGCAGCTCTTGTGGCTTACATTGATGGGGGAGCTTCATTATTGGCTACAATTTTTTGTTCAGTTTTATATACTGTTGTAATTTTGAAAGCTTCAAGAGATATGATGCAATATGTAAAAGACCATTTTTGAAGCATAATGAATCATTACAAATTTCAGGGTTTGCAAAAGAAAAGAATTGTTGAAATTCGACTTGCTTTTTGTGGAATATCTTTGTTTATTGTGTTGCTGTTAAACAATATTGTACAATTAATGACTTGCTATGGAGCTTATTTTAATAGCCGAAGTATTAATCTTATTGTTAATGATTTAAGGTAAGATTCATGTTTACAAGTGGAGTGTTTTGTTACAGTCCTGTCAACAATTACATAACGAAATCATATAAATAATTTTAGTTATCCTGTGATAGATTTGTTGTATTCTGTAACTCCGTGGGCATTAATATTTACAAGTACAGAAATCCAGCGACATCTTACTCCTTGTATTCGTCGGAAAACAACACCTGGAACATTCCTGATAAGATCAGGAATCGATAATCCTACAACAACTACAAATTTTCACACTCGAAATAATATAGTTTCGTAATTATTTATTTAAAATCATTTGTATCATTATTTGTTTAAATAAGCTAATATTTAGCTAAATTAAATGTTTTGTAAGACAGATGTCTAGAATATTTATTTATTTTTCATATAAAACAATTTTTGCTAATTAATCGCATTCTTTATACTTCTTGAAAGAATAATTTCGATAGGTGGTTGAGATAATGATTTTTGTGATACTGGTTTAAGTGTTTTCTGTGACATACTTTTTACTTGACAGGTACTAATTTCACTATTAGCATTGCTTTTACAGAAGAAAAACGAAAAATACTCTTTTCGAACAGTTGCACTAAAACAATAAATAAAGATATGTTGAAATAAATGACGCCTTCGAACCTTAAAATCAGCAAAGATATGCTGCATATCTTTGCTGATTTTAAGGTTGTTGCCCAACTTCGGTAAATTTTATTGCAGCACGCTTTTTTGTATTTTTTGAGTTGTTTCAAACACGAGCGATTCTCGACACGAAAACATGTGTCTTCCCTAACAAAAAAGAGAAAGAAAAAAGGAGGTGTTTCACATTCTTTTTTCACTCATCTCGTTACCTCTTTTTTTACCTCAAAAAAAGAATCATCATGTCTGAAGTATGTTTTTATATTTTGTTGCCTTCTTATATTAATTAATACACCATTTTTAGAGCTCTTCTGCTGGTTTTTTTGCTGATGTAAAAACTGAAAGTTTTTCTTCTTCAAATCAATCTCACTTTTCTTCTTTCTCTCAGGTGTGTTTTTGTGGCTTCTTCATTGACTTCTTTTAATAATTAATACACCATTTTTAGACTTCTTCTGCTGCTGCTGTAAAGAAAGCTTCGTATCAATGTGGAACATGCAACAAGATTTTATTCTCTCGCTCAGGTAATTCTTTATATGCTTATCATTGCTGGATATATAACATGCAATTTTCAGCTTTTCGAAATCACCTTCAACGAACTCATGCTCGTGAAAATCGTCATCAATGTGATAAATGTGATAAGTCTTACAAACATGCATCAGGTCTCTGTCAACATGTTAGAAATGTCCATGGAAAAGAACTTATTAAATGCAAGAAATGTCAAAAAGAATGTAATAATCGCGGTAATCTCAAGCGGCATGTTCGTACTCATTTCCGAAAAGCTAAAGAAGATTTTAATAAGTTTTGGATGGATAACTATGTGTAAGTACTTGTTTGTATATAATATCTAATCTCTAGAATGTGTATCTTTGCAGACATACTGAAAAGCAAGCCAAAGCTTTTGAAAGACTTCAACAACGAGCAAAACTCCAAACTACTCCTGAACCTGATGCAACTCAATCATTGGCTGCGTATGTTTTTATATAAAACTATTTTATCATTGTAAACACACACGATTTTAGGCCTTTGATGTACAAAGCTAGTACGGTTGACGAATTACAAGCACCTAAATTGCCTCGTAACGTTCATCTTCGACTTGGATCAACCATTTTACCCAGCCTTACTCGCTTTCGTGAAGGAAAACTTTTTCCTCTTTCATCTGCGGACTCTCTTGAACCTCCTTCTATTGCTGATCCTGGTAGATATTGTGAAATGTGCATGAAAATGGTACCTGACATGGCAGCACATCTTCGAATTCATCAAATTGCTTTAGCTGAACTTGAGCGTTTCCCCATCTTTCCAGAACCTTATACTTCTCTTTTTTAAAGTTATTTTGTTTTATCTTTATTGTTAATATAGTTGATAAATGATTGTTACGTTTTCAAATCGTGTTTACCCTATACATTAAATGATATATGTTTGAGATATCCTAATTCGTAAGAAAGGATAATCTATAGTTAACTAGTTGTCGTTAATTTTTTACTGTAGTACTGAAATTATAAATTGGAACAACATGATAAAATTCCCAACGCGAAAGGTTGTTTTAGTTTGGGGGGTTTTTGATAGCGATGGACGAAGCTTCGGAGCTCATTTCATGTTTTAATAACTTCAGAATCTTTTAATATTTTGCCTCATTTGATTCTTTAGTACATACAGTACATAAAAATGATTGGAGCGATAAATCATGTTCGAGTGTTGAATAGTGCCAGTACATCGTTTACATGTTCAAGTAAGTTTTTTGTTGTGCTATTTAGTTTGTGGTTTAACATTTAATTTAAACTTTTTAACATCGAGCATTTCTTCCAAATTGGTATGTGAATTAAGCGATTGAAACTCATCCATGTATTTGTTTTATTACTTGTTTTATTTTTCAGGAACTATAGCTCCAAATTATTTGCTTTTCGACATCGTTTACATGGTGAAGATAAAGAAAATGAACATTTTATTAAAGCTTTAACAAATCCAACCTTCTTACTCGAAAATATATTGCTGATGATGCAGCATTTGCTCAACCATCTCTCGAAAAAGACATTGAATCTCGTGAAGATAATATTCAACTTGCTCAAGAAGGTTTTTAGATTTTAACTTTGCTAAAACTTTTATATTGTGAATATTTCAGGAAATGAACTACTTCATAGCATTATAACAGCATATTTTTCTTTGCAATTTCCAAATGCTCCATCAGAATTTATTGAAGCTATTACAAATTCGTTAATCAATGGTGAGATTCTTGCTGAAGCTGCAACATCACTTGGAATGCAACATTTAGTTCGAATTGGAGAATTTCCACCATATTCTTCAACATTGGCCGATCTTTTAAAGCATGCTTGGTTATTCTTTCACCAGAACGTCGACAAAAGGCTATCCTAATAATTTCACAAGCTATTTACCTTCCACTTGAAGATGTTCTACCATTTAGAAATCCACTTGGAATTGTTACAGATTATGCAAAGAAATATTTAAAAGCTGAAAATGTTGAACCAGGATTGATGCATAAATTCTGCCAGTGGTATAAATTCTGCCATGCCACTTTATTACGTTGGTATTTTTGCTGATCAAAAGCTAATTGGAGAATGTAAGTACAGTTGTAACGTTTTGGTTTTAGTTTGATGCAAATGTAGTTTTACAAATTTCACAGTAAATTAACATTTTAGGTGCTGGTGAAACTCTTTCAACAGCTGTTGATCTTGCATCCAAAGCTTCACTGTTACGGTTATGGAGTGCTTTACCTGAAACTTTAATGCTTAATGTTCAATTTAATCAACAAGATTTATCAAAAGTTGCCAAAAATCATTCAATTTTTGATGTTATTGGTGAAAGGTAATTTTTTACATATGTAATATCTTTCATTAACTCTTAATCGTAATTTTTAGTGCTGATCTGTCATGCTATTCTGATGAAGAATTAAATTATGATCCATTAGATATTGTTAATGTTGTGAGTAATTATCAAACAATTGAAAAAGAATTGGGAAAACCACGAATTAAACGTCGTCGACATAAATTCTCTCTTGTTTCAATTGTACGCCGAAGTTTCTGTTACTTGGTTAAGCCAAGAGTTTATACTATTTAGATTAATTTTAGTGTTTTCTAATATTTTTTGTTTTGTTAAATAGGATTTTATGTTGATTTTTTCTTTTAGTGGTAATAAATATTTTTTTAGCAGTTTAGTTTTTTTAAAGAACTTTGTTATTATATCGTCCTCGATCTACATGCATTTGTCATCCCTTGAAAAACCGTAATAACGAGCTAGCTACAGTCGAAGCTCGCGAACTTCGAATGTATTTAAATACAATTACAGTAACCACTTTTTGCATATATGTAAATATTTATTAACAAATAAAGTTTGTTTTTTCATGTTTTAAATACATTTGATTGAGACACTTGTTTTCTGTCAGTGTAAGAAAAACCCTTTTCTATTAAAAATAGTTTGATAGCTTTTTTATTACTGATTAAGTTGATTAAATATTGTTAGGACAATTTCTCCTACACAAAAAAAATTTGATCCCAAATATACATACAGTATAGCTGTTATTGGATTGAAACTTTGCTATACTGTATATTTGGGATCAAATTTTATTTTAACAATGCTATCACAACTTTGTAATTATCCCAAAGTGGTTGGTACTGGGTTTTTGTGGTTGAAACTTTGCTCAAAATTTTTATTTAGCATATATTTTATGGTAAACACTCAAAAACGTTCATATCTTAGAAGTTTTATGAAGTTTGAAAATCATGAAAAATGACTAAAAATGAGGTATTTTCAAAAATTCGTAAAAAATTTAAATTGGACCAAATATCATTGTTTATGTGTTAATTTATTGCAGACACATGTAGTTTAAACTAATAAATCACAAGAAAAAAGATTTTCAACCAAAAAATCAGTTTTGTGATTTTTTGTAATTTGGTGTTAATTTTGGTAAAAAACAGATATTTTAAGTTGATCCCAAATGTACATACTTGATGTCGGTGAGCTAAAAGTTTCCAAAAATGCTACAAATACATTATATTTGATCATAAAAATCACCGGGGGGCGAATGATAGTCTTTTTCAAAAGTTCTGAATTTTCGTTTATGTTGGAGATATTAAATTTTGTTGAAGTCGACAAAAGTAGCACATGGAAAATTTTTTCGCTACCTCATCGATTTTCAAGATTATGGTATTTTTGGATGCCCAATCAGTTAAAGTTTATATAAAAATATAAATGGCCGTTGCGTAAGTCGTTGGGGGGATTCCAGAGCCCAAATACCGTAATTTTAGGCCGTTTTTGAACTTTCCGGGGGCACCACGTTTAGGGCTTTCGAATAGTATCATTTTTGAGATTTTCTGAAAACATGGCTTCTGAATCCAGATTCTGGGTCATGGATTCTGAATCTCAGAATCCAGCAGAATAATCTTCAATATTATGACGAAATTCGAATTCCTGGACCCAAATTACCCTAGGAACATATTTTCAGCCGATTCTGAGACAAAAAATTTTTCCTGATGCCAAATATCGCCAAAAATTCTCAAATGTTATAAAAAACGTCCTATATAATATTCCCTTTTCTTCCCCAAATCTATTTATTCTTTCAAAAATGCATTTAATGTTTATCCATTTCTTTCATTTCAAATAAATGCAGAGATGTGCACTGTTTTTTCAAAGTTTAGCTAAAAATATAATTTTGGTAACATTGAATCAGTGTTTTCGTTTTTTGCCAATCACCGCCGTCGCCGTCGCCGCCGCCGTCGACGGCGACGGCGACGGCGCTGAAATACTGCCGTCAGCGCCGTCAACTAAGATTTTTTCAGAATTAACTAATTTTTGGCCGATATAAGTAATTAACCATGGGAAATTCATATAAATGCTACGAATTTGTCTTGAAAATTTTTTTGGTTAAAAATAGAAGAAAAAAAACTTAGAAAAAGCATTACTTAGGCAAAAACGCTTTAACCCATGTTCTTTACATCTTTACAGTAATATATATATTGGTATAAAGAATCCTTTTAAGACTAGAACATTTTCAAGAAATAAATTTTTTTCGAAAAAAATATTTTTGTATTGGTCCCCCATGTGGAAAAACTATTTTATCAAGGTTGACGGCGCCGTCACCGTTGACGGCGACGGCACTCTTTTCAAATCACCGCCGTCGCCGTCGCCGTCACCGTCGCCGTCAACGGCGCCGTCAGCGGCGCCGTCTCGCCGTCGACGGCGACGGCGCGAATACACTGCATTGAATGCAGAATTTTTTTCTGACCAAGGAGTAAATCTGAGTCAAACATTTGAAATAATAATGATGTTCGGGTTCAAGAACAAACAATCAAACAGCAGTTTTGACTTCTTTTTTTGCGACAACCGTTGAGCTATATAATTTGCATATAAACAGTCTCTATTATGTTCAACAATTTTTTATGCAAAGTTACGACCGAAGCTGTAAAAAAATATTTCATTGATTATTTATTTAAGACGACACACCTAAAAAAGGCTTCGTTTTTTTTGCTTTTTGACTGTTGTGAAATATAATATTTTGTTGTCAAGGAAAGAAATAGCTTAAATAAATTTTGCTTGTCGATTTTCTTTAATGCCTCGATTTCCAAAAATTGATAATTCTACACTTTTAGTATTTGTTTTAATTTGTGTTTGTTTGTATGTATCATTTTTCATTAAGCCAAATATTTATTATATAACTTCATCGCATCAACCCTCTCCGGAATTATTAATTGCAAAAGCAAAATTTGAAGGATGCTACAAAGAAGCTGCAAAAATATATTCTTCTGATTCAAACAAATTCTTTACCGAATTTTCACAATGCATAAAAACTTATATTCCAATTTCGGAATCTCAAATGGATAAAATTTTTAACGGTGCTGGAGACGAAAGAAAAGTATTTTTGCCTTTAGTTGAAGGTTTTCCAGAAGACAAATGCAAATGGCTTACAATTGGAATTGGTGGATCAAAACTTGCTGAAGAAAAATTCCACAAAAAATATCCAAAATGTAAAATATTTGGCGCCGAACCTGGAAATGCTGGAAAATTTGCAGACGTTGGAACATTGATTTCAAACGGTGTGGGTAAGTTCTATTTAATTAATACCAATCTTCACACGTTTAAAGGGAGCGGAACCTTTGGTACTTTTTTATTTCTCTAACGTTTTTTTTCGTTTGAATTTTCCTGACGATCAGGCAAAAGAACAAAAGAAAAAAACCCTGATCGTCATGAAAATTCAACGAAAAAAAACGAAAGAGAAATAAAAAAGTATCAAAGGTTCCGCCTCCTTTAACGTAGTATTTAATTTTCACTTTTTACCTTTGCAAAAATGGGGGTTTTAAAATACACTTTTTCATACAAAAATGGAGAAAAATAAGTGTTGTTCAGTGAAATAAAAGTTGATTGATTTATTTATGTATGTAGATAAGAGAGCTATGATAAAAACACTCTTGAAAAAAATTTAAAGTTTAATTCGATGTTTTAGGAACTGAAGATGGTGAAATTGAACTCAGTGTTTTTGAAAACAAAAAATACTCAATTGTCAAAAGAAAAGTTTTGTCATTAACAAATTTGCTGGATAATTTTGTTCATTCTCGTTTAATTCATTATTTGACGATTGATATTGAAGGATATGAACATATAATTTTGGCAGAACTGGTTGGAAATGGAAAATTTGCCAAAGATGGTGTAAAAATTTGTCAAATTGATGCTGAATTGCATAACCCAAAATACACAATGGTCCATCCTTTGGTGAAAAGCTTAAATCAAGTTCAATTTATTCTTGATTTTCTGAATGGAACATCTCCGTTTATTCCAATTTTTAATGTGCCTTTTACTTTCAACCCCCATCAAAAAGTTTCATTTATTAATGTCGTCGATCCCGAATGTGAAAGTGCTTTCAAATTTAGTTCGTATTTTGAAAAATAAAAAATGATTATTTTATTTTTGACATAGTAATTTAAATTTTGCAGATTTCATATTTTAAACAAAGCATAGAATAAAAGCATTGAATGAAAATATATTTTATTGCTACATTTGTTAAATGCGGCGATGAACATAAGGGCTATTTGAGCCGCCAGAGCTTCTTCCATAATTTCCGCCTCGAGGTGGACATGGACAATACTAAAAAATGAATTAATTTATGTATTTTATCATTTTACACGTTTACCTCTGCATCTTTTCCGGGATTTCCTTTAGCACCATCACTTCCTGCAGCTCCATCACTTCCTGCAGCTCCAGTAAACCCTGGTGGTCCAGGAACTCCAGGAGGCCCTGGTTTTCCTGGGGCTCCATCAGATCCTTGATCACCAACTGCTCCTTCGTCTCCAAGGTCGCCAGGTAATCCACGATGTCCTTTCCGCGGACTATAAAATGATTATGATTAATATAAATTTAGAAGATAATAAAGCTATGAGATAGAACATTTTTTTTAAAAAATACTCTGCTA
The DNA here is from genome assembly GCA_024447195.1 of Panagrolaimus sp. LJ2414. Taxonomy (NCBI): domain Eukaryota; kingdom Metazoa; phylum Nematoda; class Chromadorea; order Rhabditida; family Panagrolaimidae; genus Panagrolaimus; species Panagrolaimus sp. LJ2414. The sequence goes on from JAMRXY010000042.1 coordinate 157,463, forward strand.
ACATTTTTTGAGAAATCAAAAATACACATACATTGGTTTTTCTGCATCGGGTCCTTTTTCACCAGGCTTTCCAGGCTTTCCATCATCTCCAGCGGGGCCAGGTGGTCCCATTTCACCAGGGGTGCCGGGGAAGCCATCGGTTCCGGGGAAACCAGGTGATCCTTTGGGGCCACGCATTCCGCGAATACCAGATCGACCAGCTTGACCAGGAGGGCCTGGTGGACCAGCAGGGCAATGGAATGTGCTAAATATAAAAAATCTTCACGTAATCACATACGATAGTTTACTTACCCAGTGGTGGGTTGTTGATATGTATTTTCAGCATCTTGCCCGTCTTTGCCTGATAGCCCTGGCAAACCATCTAAACCATCTGGGGCGGCTTCTCCAGGAGGTCCATCAGGGCCAGGTGGGCATTTATTTTCCGCTTGAGATTTGCAATTGCAAGCTCCTCCTCCGTTGTTTCCGCCAGCTGTAATAACATTTAAAGGATTACTTGCAAGTGAAGCCGTTGGAAGAGAGGGAATGTGGCTTGGTTGTGGATTCGTGCCAGATGCACCATAACCCCCGTAAGATTGACGTCGAACACGGTTTGCTGGAGTTCCCGCACCAAGCTTTAACATATCGGACCAAAGATCATCAGATAATACTTTAAAACTATCCATTTCATTATCAAGTTCGTTCCATATACTTTGAACATCTCGATAGACAGCAATCAAACCAAGCAAACAAATTAGAATTGTGGAACCAGAAAATATTAAAGCTCCCGTTGTTGCTTTCGTCAACGACATTTTTTTGGAACAATGACAAAAGTAAATGAGTTATTTTTTCTTTTATAGGCCTTTTATTTTTCCGTTTATTCCCCTCAGGCATTCCATTTATTGCTGCAAACATAAAAAATCCCGAGTCTTTTTTTAATCAATTATCCGGATTTTTTCTCGTAACCAGGTCATTTATGTTTTTTTAAAATCAAATGCATTTTTTGTGTCAAACAAGTTTTTTTGAAATTGTAAAAGTTTATTCGTCCATTTACATTAAAAGAGTAGCAACAGACATTAATGTCTTTTCAGCTGCATTTCATCGTTTTTAAATACGGACACGACGATAGCCAGCACCAGCGTCACCACCATTGCCTCCATTGTTGCCATAATCTCCGGCACCAGATCCAGATCCACCACGAGATCCTCCAGCGCGTCCTCCGTGAGATCCACGGCCACCACCGTTACGATCTGGACAGGGACAGTATTCAGCATCTTTACCAACGGAACCGGCAGGTCCTTCAGATCCTTGCTCGCCATCAGGTCCGGCAGGTCCTTGGAAGCCAGGAGCTCCAGCGGGTCCAGCGGGACCGGGTTTACCTGGAGCGCCAGCTGGGCCTTGGTCTCCTTCTGGTCCTTCGTCTCCTTGAGCTCCGGGGTTGCCACGTGGTCCTTTTCTTGCGATTGGTTTGTCGGCATCATTTCCTTTTTCTCCAGCTTTACCTGGCTTGCCATTATCTCCTGAATCAAATCCGTATTAAAATTCATCATGTTAGACAATGTAACTTACCAGGAGCACCAGGTGGTCCTTGCTCTCCAGGAGTTCCTGGGAAGCCATCATTTCCAGGGAAACCGGGTGAACCTTTAGGTCCTCGCATTCCACGAATACCAGGTCGACCAGCAGGTCCAGCTGGACCAGGAGGTCCTGCAGGGCAGTGGAATGTACCAGATGGAGGTTCTTGATGAATATCTTCAGCACCTTGTCCATCTTTACCATCTTGTCCAGGAAGACCATCTAAGCCATCTGGGCCAGCTTCACCAGCAGGTCCATCAGGGCCAGGTGGGCATGTGGATTTAGCTTCACAACGACATTGTTGACCGTTTGGTGCTCCATTGTTTCCGCTTGGGCCACCATTTCCAGGGAAATTTGGATGTTGCCCAACTCCAGGAAGAGAAGGTTGTCCACCACTGGGTCCTCCGCTTGGTCCACCACCATATCCACTGGGTTGTGATCCAGAAGCTCCATATCCACCATATGATTGACGTCGAACACGGTTGGCTGGAGTTGCAGCGCCCATTTTTACCATATCGCGCCAAAGATCATCGGCTAATACTTTAAAGCCATCCATTTCGGCATCAAGTTCACTCCAAATTGATTGAACATCAGAGTAAATTGAACTAATAGCAAAAAGGCAAGCAAGAAGGGTTACCCCCGAAAAAGTAATTGCGCCAACGGTTGCTTTGTTGACCGACATTTTTGTGGAAAGTGTCGACCGACTGGTGAAGATTCTTTGATTATTGAAGTCTTTTTATATCAGCTATAATCTTATAAATGATACCCATTTGGGAGGAGTTAATTAATGCAATGATATCCCTTTTTGATAAGTATTTTTTGCTGGATTGTTGTCGTCATCAGATAAACCGCACTTGCAGTGTCATCTTTTTTTTTTAAAAAAGTGGGCTGCGTTCTAGTTTTTTTTTGCGCAAAGAAAAAAACAGAGGAGAATGATGGATGAAAAAATTTAATTAAAGAGAGTGAAAAAACGGGTTAAATTCTGCAACGTCAGGATTATCCTGAACAAAAAATAGGTTTTTAAAAATCCAATGTTTGGCAAGGATAAAATACAATTCATACAATTAAGAAAGATGCTTAAATTACTGTAAAACCATTTATAAAAATCAACATATTAGTTGATGGAGTATTGTTAACCTTAAGCCAACGTATCTGTTTTTTAATCAATGGTTAAAATAGTTTACATTACAGCTGCTGCCATCATTTAGCATTAAAACGAAATAAAACAATTTTTTCTTTAATTTAAGCTTTTCTTCTAAAACATGGCATTAGTTTTTCTCAGAACAGCCCATAAAAGAAATTCAATAAACTTTTTTATTGCTTGTTTTTGGTTTTTGAATTACAAAAAAACATTAAAACGCAAAAACTGACAAAAATTTCTGTAAAGTTTTGTTTGTGATTGTTTAAATGAATGCATCAGAAATAATTTTTCCATCCCACTTTGTTGTTATTTTTTATTATTATTACACGTATTTGATTTTACTGCTTTGTTGGTTCATTGCACCACTAAAATTCTATGTCATTTTGACACAATCAAAAACTCTTCGCAGCTTTAAATGGCTTGTTTTAAACCATTTTGTTTGGTGTTTAGCTGTTCAAACTTTATTTGCGATTGTTAAGCCCGTTCTACTTTTTCCTGCCGTTGCAGGATTTCCATTGGGATATCCAGAAAATGGAGATTTTAAAAGTACGGCAACTTTGTACTTTCTTGCAACAATGCTTATTATTAATAAAGGCCTGGCTTTAACTGCAACCCTTTTTAATCGATATCTTTTGGCTTTCCCATCGGTGATCACAAAATGGTTTACATTTAAAAAAGTCGCGATATTTATGGTGGGATTCACGCTGCTTAATTACAGCACACTTTCATATTTTAAAATTATACCGTTCTTTAAAATGAACAGAGAAGCAATCCTTCAAACTGCCGTAAAACAGAATCCATCTTTGGCAAAATATTTTAATGAGACCGGATTTTTGGCACTTGAATTAACTTCAGCCAAAAGCGGATTCTTCCTTTCATTGGGGGCATTTGTGGTAGCATTTTTCTTTGCTTTATTCACAATGATATTCTTTACATATCATGTTAAATCTCATAAAACTTTAATTATCACTAAACTCCAACGATCCTTGATTATCAGTGCCATTGCAGAACTTGCAGTTGCAAATATTTTTATTGTTATTCCTTTAATAATCTTTTTAAGCATTATTTGTTTTGAAATCCCAAATACCGGTAACTGGAGTATTTTTGTTTTTTCGCTTCTTTTAACCCATTCATTTCTTCAATCATTAATTACACTATATTTTATTACACCCTATCGAAAATTTATTTCAAACGTTTTAATCACATATTTTTCTAACAAAAAATATGATGCTGCCCCAAATATTGTTATTTCAGTTTATTAATACATAAATGTGGCTTCCGTTAATCTTTTACTTTTCAATATCCATCAATTAAGCAATGCATAAGAAACATTTTCAATCTAAAACAACACAAATTAAAGCACAAAAACATTTGTTCAGGTGTACCTCAAAAAATAATTAAAATGCAAAAACAGGTGAAATACAACTTTTAAAAACTAAGTTCCTCAATTGAAAATTTTTAGTTTTTACTGAAAATATAAAAATCGGAGACTTTATTTAATCAACTTTTCATCTTTAATAAAACAAAATATTAAAAAGATAGAAGACATAAAATTAAGTATTATAAATAATATTTGCATATTGTCCTTTTTGTTAAGCTACAATCAATGTTTATCAATCTTTTGTCAGTTAAAACTCCACATGGTCCTCCCAATATTGGGTATCCTTCTGCCCACGGAGGATAATCCCATTGAGTTCCATCTTTCCATTGCCATGTTTTTCCGCTATCAACAGAAAAGGCTCCTGCCCAGATACTTGAGTTGGAAATATATGCAAATTCTAAATTGTTCAAAATGCACAAAGGTTATTAAAACAGATATTTGAAATTTACCCTGTAAAAATTGCATTTCTTCAAAATTATGAATTGATGGAAGATGGGCACTAAAATTTGACCAACAATAATGATCTGCTTGAGTCCATGTTAGGGGATCCAGGATTTTATCAATTCCATAACAGGCGTTTGTTGGCTCAAAATATATGAAAGGATGATTACACTTCAAGGGGATTAAAGTTGTTGCTTCAAATAAACTTTCTGCAGATTTACAAATAAATGGTCGTCTAATTACAAAATCTACGGATTTCCAAAATCCGTTAATTAATGAAAATACTGCAGCATCGTGCCCATTTTCTTGATTCGGTTCATTTTGAGCCCAATCTTCAAAATCCAATGCAGTTCTATCTAACCAAAAATATGCATCCTCAAACCGCTGTAATCCAATCCAAAATTCAGTTTCTGATGTTTGATTAAAATATTGTTGACCTTTTTCTGCAAAAAAGAAGGATCAAATATATACATAAAATATTTTGAGCAAACTTACGCTGCAACAAAGTATTTATAAATGCATCATGAATTGAAGTCAAATGACCTCCTAATAAATTGCACTGAGTTTCCGCACTTTCAAAATCTATAGAAGTCGAATTGAAAAAATAACAAAAATCTTGCCAATAAAAGCTTTCATTTGGGCATGATGATGCAACAATTAATTTAATGTAAAACACAAAAAATAAAAATTTTAGCATATTTTTGTTTGTTTTAATAGATTTATAAGTAAAATTTTATTTCCTTAAATACTTCTTGTAAATGTAATCAAAAATTCCTGATAAGAGAAAGTTCACTCGACCAAAATCAAAAAGATGATACTATAAACAGCAAGTGGAAGCAGTTGTGGTAAATACATTAATTATTCTGTCTTCAAAGAATATGTTGGAAGACAAAGGTTGATTTCAAGGTGATGACTTTTTTACATGCATAACTCAAAATGAAAATGGTCACAATAATGAAACTTTTTTAATTGTGTTTAGTTTCATTTCTTTCATTTTGATGACTATATATTTTTAGTTAATTGATCAAATATAATTATTTTATGCTAAACAAATGTTAGGTCAATTATTTACTACCCAAATATGGCAGTTTAATCGCTTCCAATAAGATTTTTGACAACTCGAAAGTTGTTTTCCGCTGATGATATTTCAAGGACTTGAAAAATGATGTTTTGCTATTAGGGACGATCAAGCAAAAAATAAAAGTTATATTAAAAAAATAAATTTTGTATTTTCAAATACTTTAGAATCTCCTAGAATTCTGATTTCCGATGTGAAACTTTCTTTTTAAAATCAAAAAGTTCTAGCAAATCTCCGGCGAGCACTTTTTATTTTCATAGTAAGAAACAATCAAAGGAAGAGCACCGCTACGTCGCCTTTTTTTTGTTTATACCAAATCATTGATTGACAGTGAATAAATGAAACAGATAAATAAATGTATTTTATTAATAAAAGAGTGTTAATTATGGTTTTTATTACACGCATTGGGGTAATCGGGAAGTTCTGTCCGCTGTTTGATGGGTAAATATTTTGAGGTACAGTAGCTGGTGTAGGTTCGAATTTTTCATGAAGAAGTTGGTAAAAGGGTGTGAACATGGATTTTGTGGTATATGGGATTTTCAGTAATTAGTAAGGGTTTAAAAAAACAACGGACACAAATTTTCGATCCCCCCAATATAATGCTTTTAATGCAACCGCAAAAGAATCGAACTCAAACTAAGTTTTTGACACGCTCGGCCCTAATCAAACCTTTTTTCCCCTTATTCCCGCCATTGTTTTCGTTTTTAATAATAATACCGCCGAAATCACCACCTTCATCGACATCCTTTGATCGTCGGCAAACCTCTTTGTACTTTTTGAATTACCACCGGCGATGCGTCGTTAAAAACTGGCAAACGACTGAGGTTTCATTTTTTTCTTTTTTTCAAATTTTCTATTATTCTTTTTTTCTGACCATGAAAAACGAGTTTTTTCATCGTCACTATTTATTATAGTGTAAAAAATCAAGAGAAAAGCTCACTTTCTGCTAGTGAAAGCGACGGTCCTAAATATTCTTTATAACATTTCCTTTTTGTTACATTATTTAAAAAAACATAGAGCAAGAAAAATTCCGTGAATCACAAAAACTCTTTCGAAAAAATGTAAAGCAGACGCCTCTTTTGATTTCTTTTCATTGCTAGATAAATATTGATGACTAAAAACATGGTTTTTTTGAATTTTTTAAAAATTTTGCATGTGAGATATAATGTTTTTCTATATAGAGGACTTAAAGTATAAAAGTATTCCAGATTTTTAAAATGAACATATTGGAATACTTTCGCATTATAAATAAAAATATGATTTTTAATTTTACAAATTTAAAAAATATAAAAATATTTAGTTCCAAGATAAAAAGTAATTTTCTCAGTCCTGTAATAATGCCATTTTCATATGTGAAAATTTACTACAGTTTCTCTACCGATCATACTAATTTGATCTTTAGTTTTTATGTGAATACTCTACATATGTTTTTAAATTTAAATTAAACAGAATTATGCCACTTCTGATATTAAGATTTTGGCAATAAAAAACAGATGCATATTTTTAAAAGCATATTCTTTAAAGATATTTATTTTAAAACACCTGTTTAAAGGCAGATTTGAGTATTCAAAAAGTTTATATGACAACTTTATAATTAAAGGAAAAATATGAATTGTCGACATATTACTCCTCCATTACCAATATTTATAAATTTTTATTTTTATTACTCTTATTTTACATTATTTTTAAGCATTGCAATAACTCCTTTACAATTATATATTATTTTAACAAAATCCACAAAAATCAGAGGCTTCAAATGGTTAATTTTAAATCATTCATTTTGGTGTTTATCTTTTGAAATTTTTATGGCAACTGTAAAACCAGTATTTTTTCCTCCAGCAATAAGTGGCTTTCCTACCGTACTTTTAAGGGATGGAAATTTTCACACAACTGCAATTGCAACTTTTGGTTGCTTGGGTATGCTTTTCAATAGTATGGCAGCATTAGGCGCAACAATGATAAATCGATATTTACTTGTGTTCCCTTCAACAAATAAATACAGTAAAAAATTAAGTGTAATTATCATTGGATTTTATTTAATATTTACTTATTTAAATCTTATTTATATTTTTTATCCATTTTTTATTTATAAACGTGATGAATATTATAAAATGGCACTTGATTATGATCCATGTTTAAAGCCATATCTACAAAATGAACCCTCGTTCATGTTTATTTCACATGAAATTGCACATAATGGCTTCCTTTTAGGATTTATTTTGATTCTATTACTTTTATTGGGAACAATTTTTCTTGGAATTTTTTTTATTTGTCTCATTGGAAAACATAAAGGTGGAAGTATTGCAAAGCGACAAAGATATTTAATTATCAGTGCACTTGTTCAACTTTCAATAACAGTATTCTTTAACATTATTCCAGTTGTTGGATTTATTACTGTTCTTTGTTTTGAAATCTCGCATACCGAAAATCTTATGCTTATTTTGTTTAGCATTATTGCAACTCATGCATTTCTGGAATCTCTTGCAACGTTGTATTTCGTTACTCCTTATCGGAAAGCAATTTTATTAATGTATCGTCAAATTATTCCGCCCCCACCTATCTCACTTCAAATGCCTGCAATTAGTCGTTCTTCTGCAAATATCATTATTGATACACATCATTAATACTAGATGCAGCACCTGCACATAAAAACGAAATATATAATTGGATCATGTTCGTTAGTCGAAATGGAAAATTTAATAGATATGTTTGTACACCAAATCACTTTCATAGTCTCATTAATTTTTTTTCCACAATGCTGTAACAGTTACATGATTAAATTTTCAAAGAAATAAATGTTAATATTACGAGACTAAAATAATTACTTTTCATCTTGGAAATTAAATATCGTTATATTTTTAATAGTTTGTAAAATTTAAAGTCATATTTTTATTTTTAATGGTAAAGAATCAGCTTTGCTGATTTCATTAGCAATGAACCATGTCAAAACCACACATACTTTTATCTTTTAATAAAAAAACTATATATTTTATATGCAAAATTTTTAAAAAATTCAAAAAATCACATTTTTAGTCACCAATATCTATCTAGCAGTGAAAAGAAATCGAAAGAGACTATGCATTACATTTTTTCTTTTCAGCAAGAAAATGTTTTAAAATGGTTTTTATGATTCACGAAATTTTTGGTCTCTCTTCTTTAAAAGTAGCCAAAAAGAAAAAATATTTGTGATCAGCATATAATATTTAAAAAAAGCAAAGAAAAATTTTGGACAATATACACTGTATATTTTCCAAAATTTTTGTATGCTTTTTTAAAACATCTTGTGACGCATTACATGTTTTTAATGGTATGGTCATTTTAAAATTTAACAGAAAACACTTAGTCAAAATATTGATTCTTGTTGATGTTTTTGTCATATTTTTTTGTTGGTTTTTTCCATGTACGTAGCTTTTTAATAAGATGTTTTTTTAAATAATATTCAAAATGCAAATAATCACGAAATATTAAGAAAGTGCTTTTACTAGGGTTGTCCATTTCCCCGCAAATTAAAAAAGAGGCGAAACTTCCCAGAGTTACAGTATTCCAAGCTACACTAATATTTTACCGAAAACAGCAATACAACATACAAAAGAGGACTGTTAAAGGACGAGACCCATCGTGAATAAACTTTTGATACGCGATTTTGATTGCAGTTCTCGACGCGAAAACACCTTCATTGGAGCTTGTTTTTTTGTTCACTGCAGCTGCAAAAAAGGAAAGAAAAAAGCAGCTCCAATGAGTCCCTGATTTTTGTAAAAAAAGTTTATTCACGATGGATCTCCTCCTTTAAATATTAAATTCAGACATATTTGGAAATTCGCAGTGTTTTTTATGCATTTCTGTCCCATTCATAAATGTTTTATGTGAAATCGTAAAATGTTACTTTAACATTTCTTGTGAAATGGAAATCATTTCCCGTGAAGAATCGGGAAGTCTTCCGGGAAATGGAAATTCACAACCCTAATTTTTGCCCAAATGTTTTGATTTCCTCGTCTTATAGATCTGATATCTGCAGATGCTTCACTTTGTTGTAAAATGGAAAATTCATTGCATTTTTGAAATTAACTTTTTTTTATCAAGTAAAGCTAATTGCAGAATTCGATAAACTGGATTTATTTTAGATTAATTTGTTTTTAAACATTAAAATGTTGAAAACATACGTTGGATTTTTCAAAAAAAATGTTTTTCCACTTGCACTTTTTAATCATATAAACTTAAAATAATGTAATTTTATTTTTAAATGAAATTTATGTTTTTTTAATGTTTGGTAAATTTTGCGGAACATAAAATAAAGATTAACATACTTATAAAAGTTCATTGATATTATTCGAAAAAATTGTTTTGGTCGCATTTTTAACTTTGTTTTAATAAACAAAAAATGGCGCTTGTATATTTTACCAATGATTATGAAAAATTTTACAATTGTACATTTTATGACTATCACAGTAAACCTTTTGAGGAGCGATCCTCTCTCATTGTTGGATGGCTTTACATTATTACCTTTTTTATTATTTGGGTAAGTTTATTCAAATATTTCAAATATAAATAAAAGACTTTTTTCAAGTTTAAAGGGGTAGGCGCATCGCCTGTAGTTTTTTTGATGCAAAGTCGATTGCATTTCTCGACGCGAAAACACCTTTCATTGGAGCTTGTTTTTTTCTTCACTGCAGCTGCAAAAAAAGAAAGAAAAAAGCAGCTCCAATGAGTCCCTGATTTTTGTAAAAAAAAGTTCATAGTCGCATCAAAAAAACTACAGGCGATGCGCCTCCCCCTTTAAATTGAGTTTGTATTTTGCATTTAATTAATATTTTTAGTTTCTCTACGTTCCCTTCATTTTTGTCATGTATGACAAAGAATTGCAAAAGCATTCTTGCTATAAATTAATGGTATATCTTGCAATTCTGGATCTCAACACTAGTCTTTATACAGGTTTATGGGCTGGAATTGTAAGTATCACTGGTGGAGTATATTGTCATTGGCCACATTTATCTTATTGGATTGGTATCCTGAATGGCATGGCATGGAAAGCCCAAAGCATTGCAATTGTTTTATTAGCATTCAATAGGTGTCTTGAAGCTTTAAGTATTAAATGGAGCACTCGATTATTTTATGGTAAAAAGACATACATTTGGATGTTATTACCGTTTGTATGGAGCTTGCATGATATTGTATTTGGACCTCCAGCAATGTTTAATCCGATTTATATGATTATTGTTTATAATCCACATGCAGGATATTTTGATAATGATAACCTTTTTGTAAGTTATTATTTATAAATGAGGATCAAATAACCTTATACCTTTTAGTACACTGATATGTCGGTATTTTTTAATAATATTTTTGTTTCCGTCACGGTGCCATTAATTTATGGCCTTTTTGGGTTTTTAATTTCTATTAAAACAAAACATACAGCTGAAACTAAGACAGCAATACAGGTGAATAATTTTGTTATATTTGTTGATCTCTTAATTATTAAATTAATTTTTTAAAAAATGAATTTTTTAAGACAAAAGTATTTGGACAAATTTTTCTCATTTCAATCTTTTTATTTATGATTAGTGTCGGCTTTTTGATTATTCAATTTATTCAATTACCACCAAGTTTTAATCCATGGTTACAGTATTTGTTTCTGTTGTTTGATGGTAGGTTCTTTATTTCGGCATACTCCTTTTTCAAGTTTATGTAATTTTTTAATTTTTTTTAAAACTTGGTCTTTCTAAATTTAATAATGGTTTATTTAGTTATTGTTAAATTCTGAGATATTACTAAAATAGGTTATTTAAGGTCAACCAGCAATTATCTATTTAACACTTAATGCAACAATGAGAAAACGGGTAATCCGATTATTCTGCAACCAATGGTCTCAAACTACTGTTACTGCACCAATCATTCAATTAACTGCTAACAATAACAACACTTTGATTTAAGTTTGATGACAATTTTAAGAGCTTTTTCGGCAATTCAAGCTATGTTGTCCCTTCTGCGTGCCCTATCACGTTATCTTTGATTTGTAAATAATAATATATATTGGTAGAAAATTAATTGTTTTGTAAATTTTTATTTTGACATGTTTGGAAAAAAGAAAAATCTATTTTCACATACAATTTTGAAAAACAATAAACACATAAATGTATAAACAAAATTATAAAATTATTTTTATTTTTAAGAGTAATAACAAGCTTTTACCAAATTTTAAGCAACTCAAAATTTGGAAAATTTTGTAAATATTTTCAAAAACAAAAAAAACCACCTGCAAAAAACTGTAATCCCCCCCAATACAGACCACACAAAAGTTTAATAAAACTTGGTGCAAAAGTTTTGCACTTGTTTATGAATGCGCAGGATAAACTAATGACACAAAATATACATTAAAAAGTCATTTTTTCAACGTTTCTAATGGCATAATTTTTCAAACTTAATTTTTTCAGATAAATCATTCATCATATCATAAACTGGGTCAGAAAATTTGAAGCATACTGGTATCTTTCTATTGTAATTTTCAAACAATTTAATATTGACAGAAATTCCTCCCCCAGAAAATACCAGAGATGTGCTAAAGAAATATGATATTGATATTAATTATGTATTTATTTTTTATTACCAACTATTATCAAATTTCATTTTGATAGACATACCTTACAAAATGTAGTCAACTTTGCAAATTGATCTTTGAATATAATGTTAATGAGGAAATAATTGCATCATCATTGCATTTCTATCAATGATGTTTTCGCAATATTCTAGCAAACAAAACTTTACTATCAAATTTAAAACGTTGAAATTAAAATTTTTGGCTTTTTGGAACGTTTTCATGGCATTGACAGACTTCCTTTTATTCCCCAGATGAATATTAAAAAGGAAGCATTTTCAACGAATTTTTTCGTTTTAAAGAGGTTTTATTTTCTTCCCCGCATTTTAAAAAGACGTTATTTTTACATGCGGAATTTTTCCTTTTTTTCGAAACATGTGCGCGTTTTATAATTGGTTTACTTTGTTTTTTTTATATATTTTTTATAGCTGAAATATCGGTTGTTTTTTTTCCAAAGTGTTGAAAAATTTCAAGCTGTTTGAGTTGGGACATGTTATGTTTTCGTTGTTTTGAAATTTGCAGTTTTCTTAAATTTTTTCTACTTTAATAAGGAAATTTCTAATCTAAGTGTCATCTTTCTTCGAAACTCTTTCCCCCCTTCTTTTCCGTTCATTTTTTAAGATCCATATTTTTTCCAAGTTTTTAATCTTAGAATGCACTTAAGTCCTTTGAAAGAAGGAAAGCATAAATGTCATCATAATTAGAATATCGATATTTGACAGTCACATATTTTATAAATTTCATTTTATTGGAAAATATAGCTGCTGAAGATTTAAAAGATTTAATCAAAATACGCGACTTTGTTCTTTGAAAGCTGCTTATTTATCCAAACTAATTTATTAAATCTTTTGCAAAGATGTTTGTTCATTCATTTATCTTCTTTAAGAATTTTAAGACTTTTCTGTTTCACATTTCAATGATCATATGTATATATATATATATATTCATTTTCATTCTTGTGTTTTACAAGATATTACAATTTTTTCTAAAAATCATTGGTAATTTTTATGTGACAGAAAAGAACAAAAAAAAATTTTTGTATTTTACAAGAAAAATGATCCAAGATTAATTACTTATTTCAGCTGCTTTAAAAGCAGTTGGCAAATTTTTTGTGCTTTTTATTTGAAAAACTTTGGCATTGCCAAATCTGTCACAAACATTTTAACAAAAATTGCTTTTCGAATCTTTCAATTTTAGACGTTGGCGTATTTTTGCCAATTTTTTTGTCAAAAATTAAAAAGAAAAATATTTACACAGTATTTTTTAAAACAAATTAAAATACTTTTTTTCAAAAGCTTACGTTGCCGATATTTAATTGTTATTCTTATGTTTTAACAGTCTTAAAAACCCGTAACATCTAATTAAGCTTTAGTGTGATTACTGTCAAAGTTGTGTCGTATGCTGATTTACCTTTAAACAAAATAAAAGTATTAATTTTCTCTCAAAAATTGGTAACCTTAAAATTATTATAACTAATAATTTGCTCCTTTTCTTATTTTACAAAATGCCATATTATTGGTAAAAAGATTTTTTGAGAAAGATTTATAACTTTTTTCCTGCCGATAAATAACAAAATGAAGCCTTTTTTAGCCATAAGTTTTTTTTTCTGCACTTACAACTTTACTAATGGTTTTTTTCTGCTTTTTTAAATATGGAAAAAACTTCGACTACTTCGTTAGAGATTAGTTCCTTCATTCTTAATTCTGTCCCAGAAGACATGCTCTTAAATGAACTTTGTTTTTTATCTGCAGCGTTAAATGTTTTTTCAAAAACCTCGTTGCTCTTTTTTCTTCATCATTTTTTGGCATAGGTGGAGCTATTTTTTGTTTTCGAAAAAAAGACAAAAACTTATCATCTAAATATTTTTGCGTGACTTTAACAATGTTATTCGTAATTTCATTATTTTCAATTTTAGTTTTGCAGGATTCAACAATGTTGAATGGTACGATGTTTGTTTCGAATGTAATAAATCAAACTACATCAGTTACATCTCCACCATTTTATCTTCCAGCTACTTCTTATCCAATATCTACAATAATGCCACAAAATCTGACATCACATTCATTAAATTTTTCATCTACTTTATCCCCAATTGATCCATCTTTAACAGTACAAACCTACATGGTTTTTGCCAGAAATATTTATGTTTGGCTTGTTCCTTTCATGGTTTTTATTCTTACGGTAATGTAAATTTACGTATGAGCATAATTTAATTAAAATTGTACTTTTTCAGCTTGCTGTCATCGGAAATGGTTTAATCGTGATTTCATCGCCATGGCTTAGTCATCCAATAAGTCCTTATCATCGACTATGTGTCAGTCTGGCAGCTGCTGACACATGGGCGGCTTCACTTGTTGTTACGGGTTTGTTTTTGCTCGTTTGAAATTATGTCAAACAAATTGTCACAAACGTTCGGAAATATGTAATATCGTATTGTCAAAAATACCCCTATTTTTGCAACAAAAGCTAGCAATTTTATAAAAACACGTTTTTTAAAAGTGCATGTCATTTTAAAAGGTTGACAGAAGACTAATTTAACTGTCAAAGTTGTATTACAAAGAGTAAAGACTGAATGAATGCCCAAAATATCCAAAAACCCCTCGGGGCTTTCGTGCAAAAAAACAAAAATGAAAATTACTTTTCCAGGTGAATGCTGCCAAAAATAACTCGAAAGGAAAATACTTAACAAAAAATACCACGCATTTTTGGCAAAGTAATTTTCTAAAGTTCAAAAAAAGCTCCAAAATTCTTGTGTTTTGATCCCTTTGAGGTTTAAACTATTTTATTTTTTTATGATTCATTTAAAAATTTTTAGGCTTAATTGTGAATAGCTACATGCCTGTTGTAATTGGTATTCATAAGAGAACGGAATGTCTGGCTGCTTTTCTTGAAATTTTTCGCATATCTGGAATGTTAACATCTAATTTGCATATTTGCGCATTAACAATACTTCAGTTTGTTGGAATCGTATATCCCTTACAATATAAAGCTATGCTAACTGCAAAACGTCAGAGATTCCTTATTTTTTTCCTTTGGGCAGTCCCTTTGGTTTTCATTTTTACGTGGTTTATCGCAACTCCAAATGACGGACTTCGACATCCAAATTGCAAGCTCACTTTCTATGGACAACTGCCTTTTCGATTAAGTGTTTTCGTGAGCTTCATTGTGCCTTTGTTGGCAACATTCGCACTCTATGGAAATATTTTATTTACACTTTTAAAAGAAAAAGCTAAATGTTGGAATGATTTAAGGTTTGCCTCGTTGCTTTATTTATTTTATTTTTAAAACGTAATTTTATTTTAGAAGATCCATGCATGATAATTATAGAAGACGAGTTAAATCAAATCTAAAATTAGTATGGACAACTTTGCTCATTTTATCAACATTCACTTTTTCATGGGGTGTTTGTGTACTGTATTTTGTTCTTGTCTGCAATGATGGCTGTGCTTTTATTTATCGATATTCAATCACTTTTCGAGTTGGATTTTTGATAAGTTCAACTGTAAATTTCTTGGTAAATGCTTTTTGCAACAAATAATTTCAAAATTACCATTACACATTTTAAAGGTTATGGTAAAATTGGTTTTGAATCCATTAATTTATGCATTACGAATGAAACATATCAGAAAAAGTGTTATCGCATTTTTACAAAGCAGTTGTTGCTTCTGTTTCAACACCGCAAGCAATGGTTTATATTATTCTGTGAACACCCAAAATGGCATGCATTCACCTGAAAGCCATCGAAAAGTTTACAAACAACAAAGTCTTCAACATATATAAATTGCGATAGAATAATTTTGGAAATATAATACTGGTAAAAATGTATATGAAACCTATGTGATAATAAAGTTTTAATTTTTTTTCGCATTCGTTTTTGCTGATCATATACCCGCACTTATGTTTAATTACGTCTTAAACTACTTTTTAGGGATTTAACAAAAAAAATTTGTGATGAAAAAACTGAACCAAAAAGATTCATTGGATTTAGGGACTGTCCAGATCTGACGTCGGGTAAAAAGTCAGAAATTTGAAACCCCCCTCCCCCTAAATCGGGTAGCGTCAGATCGGGCAAAAAACCCCCCTCCCCCTCACGTCAGATAAATCGTCAGATTTTCAAACAATTTTTAGAAAACAAAAGCTTGAAAAATTTTATTCTTAAACGATTTTTTTTCAATTTTCAGCTTTACTAATACTTTTTAATAAGCGCAGATCAGATCGAAAGTTTCACTAATAATAGTAAAAAGAAATGTTTCACTTGATTATTTTCTTTGGGACATTCTAAAAGTTTTTGCATTTAGTATTTTTGTCGCAGTTTTCATAATTTTCATAAGAGCCCAAAAATGTAACCGTAATTTAATATCTTTTAAAAAAACCAAACTATATTTAATAAATGGCAGTTAAGGTTTTAAAAAATTCCAACATAAATGTGGACTTTCAAAAGCATTGTCAAAGTTGCAGTTTGAAGGTCATACACACAATATGCTTTCCGCTATTTTTTTATCTCTATCAAGAAAAGAAAGAAATTACAAGTATTTATTACCATTTAAACTTGATAAAATATCATGCACTGATACTTTTTATATGATATATTATAACAAAAATCGACAGAAAAATCAGCATTTTTCTGACGTCAGATTTACTCGATAACCCCCCTCCCCCTCACGTCAGATTTGGTCAGATTTGAGGAAAACCCCCCTCCCCCTAAAACACCCGACGTCAGATCTGGACAGTCCCTTATTATAAATTCTAAAAATAAATTATTTATGATGTTCTTTTGAGCTGTATATTTAACATGAAAAAAGTAAAACATCTTTTTAATGCTTTTTTGAAAAACAAATGCGTTAATTTTTGATAAGTTTTAATTGTAATTATGGTAACAAGTGGATTGACAACTGGTATCCTAAAATATGATACATATATGATTTAATTTTGTTTAAAATCTTATATACCAGCAACATATCGAATTAATTACCATTCCTAAACCAGGAACGTTAATAAGAATAATTCCAAATGTAATAGCGCTTCCCACAGGAATCAATATAAAAATTAACGGTATTATGGCCTAAAGATATCCACTGTTGAATGATAGATGAAAAAGCGTCAATTTTTGCGGAAAACAAATTACCGAAATATTTTTATAATTTAAATTTCCTTTTAAACATACCTGCATTATCATAGTTTTTGTCATTTGAGCGTGCATTCGCTGAGTTGTCGAAGAAAATAAATTTGACCTTGTTTTCAAAATTATTTGAACTTTCAAAAAGCAATACAAAGTAATTCCATATGATGCAAAGACCAAAATATAACCAAGTGCGGAATTCAATTGCATTGGTAATTGATTCATTTTCGCAACCAGGAAAAATGGAACACTTTGAAAATAGTACTGGTCATTTTCTAAAAGTAAATAATTATCTTTCAAAGCAACTGTTTCAAATAATTCAATATAAATCCATATTCCTGCAAGACAAAATGATGCCATAAATGATACCATGAGCAATATTAAATATGCAAATGTTGTTAAATTTCTTTCTTTAACAATAATAAAATATCGATAGAAAAATTGTGCTGGAATTGTTGTGACACAACAAAATAGAGAAAAAGTCCACAAAATAAGTAAAGAAGCAGAAAATGAATACGGTAATATTTTCAGTAAATCACTACCAATTATATAGAAGGTACCGTATTTGTAATCCGTTTGCTGCAAGAAAAAAATCATTCTTTGTGTGTCATCAAATGATAAAAATTTGGCTTCAAGATATATGTAACTTACGCCTTTGACAATACCATTCACAACATTAAATTGAAAATCAACAACCCAATTTTGTAACAGAATTATTTTATACGCTGACATTATTTTTGGTGTTTTGTAACTAATTAAATAAAACAAATATATATTTAATGAAAAACCGACGAAAGATAAGATATTTGCTGTCATTAAAAATATCTGACGCAAATCAATGCTTGGTTTATTAGTATTCATTTCCTTTTGTTATTTTTGAAATATGAAAGAGACAAAAAATTAAGTTTTAGCTAAATCAAATGCAACATTTTTTTGCATTTGTATTGTTTATCTTTAAATCTTAAAGTCATGCTTTTTATTAAAAACGTGTAAAATAATTAACGGATTTTATTTTTAAAACATCAAAGGATAAATTAGTTATTTTTTATTGTAATCATGAATAAATATAGCACTATACACAAAATACAAAATCCCCTTTTACAGTTTTTCTGTGAAATTTTTCATACTGTATATCTTTGTTAAATAATTATGAAAAATGGTCTTTGGTAATATAAACAATTTACAAAATCTTGTTAAGTAATTTTGTACTAAAAATGTGGTCAATCCACTTTTCTCATTTTTGGGCGTTGATTAGTTTTTAAAAAACACATTCCTCGAAAATAAAAAGGTTAATCTGATGAAAGAAAGTAAAAATTTAAAGTTTAATGAAAACAATAAACACCATTTTTTAGTCAACACTTTTATATTGAAAATATAATCGATGTTTCTTGTTCTCTTTCTGTCTAGTTCAAAAAAAAAGTCATTAATTTATAATCACCAGAAGATTGTTTCAGTACATCTTCTACGGGAACAAATCAAAATACAAACAATTATTTTTTTCAAAGATTTCAAAAAAAAAAAACAAACGATTGATTAAAAACAAGTTTGCTGTACTTTTTTAGTATTTAAAGGTTATGATTAAGCAATTTTCAAAAGTGTTTTGATGACACATCCCAAAATGTTAAATCAAATTATTTTTATTTTTGCTTTTATTGCTTTTATTAATGCGGATGATGGTGGATTATCTGATATCCCTTTTAATGGAACACCAGATGACGTGGAAGATGCATTTCGAACAAAAATGGCTGTTGAATTAGCTGAAAAAGGAAAGATTCCGGTGCCCAGTAAAAAGAATTTGCCAGCTGTTATTGCTGCAGGTAGTATTAAAGTTGGTGGAAGTGGAAGTAGTAGACCTGCTGAAATGAATATAGCTGGGGCCGGGTCATTTGGTGATGGAACATCTCTGTCACTTGAAAAGACTGGAAAATTAAATGCTTATTCATCATCATCTCTTTTTAGAAGATAAATTCTCAGAAAATTTTAACTATAATTTTATTTATTTATTTTAAATTGACATGTAGTAATAATAAATCTTTAATATACAATTTTAAAGCCTCTTAAACCCCGACAATAATTGTGCCTTTTGATTCTCATGTTTTCTATGGCAACCATGCCGGAACAGTTTCTAATTTGTTTAAAACTGAAATCACTTCTTTTCGACTTCATAAAACACTTTTAATTTATTTCGCAGAAATTGAAATTTTTAAAACTTTTGTTTTGGATTTGGTTTTTAATAAAGCCATGAAAACGATGAATGAAAATCTAAAATTTTAAGATTATCATTTTTAGCAATACTTTTACCAAAGCTTACTGATTCAAAGCATGACACAATTGCCAATTAAATGTGACTGAAGCAAATCCTGTCCAAAGATTTGTAGCAAATCGGGACAAAACATACGTCGAAAAGACCATCAACAAATAGAAACACGATGTTAAAAATGTCTAAAAATAACATAATTTATTATTATTCAATATTTAGTGACAATAAACAATTTTTATAAATGTTGCTTCTCAAACGAGAAAACTTACTTGGGTAACAAATCGAATATCATTAATTAATTTTGCAGTTCTTTTAATGAGTCGAAATCGAATGTACCAAAATGTTACACAATCACAAATTAACGAAGTAACCATCGTTATTACCGTACACCCAGTATCAATATAAAATGCAGTCGTTTCAGCGCATACCGTACCTTGCACCATCCAAATATAAGTTTCTAAATTGAAATAAAATGTGCATTCATTTGAAAAAAATGGTATAATTTGTGCAATGCAAATTAATAAAGCTGCAAAAATTAATATTCGTGAAAATTTTATAGTAAACCATTGCCGATATTTAAATGAATGAACTATCGCGAAATATCGGTTAACCGATTTTAATAAATGCAAATACATTGCATTGTAATAAAACACATTGATTAATTGTCCAAGGATGAGATTTGCAGTGCTTTGATTATATGATTTGTCGCTGAAAAATTTGCCTAATTAAGAGAAACTTAAATAAAGTTTTGTTTTGTCTTCAATTTCGGTTAGATGATAAAACATTAATGACTTACAAATTTAGAATTATAGCCGTCCAAATTGAAAAAATCCCCAATACAGCACCCTCTGATATTGTATGAGCTGCACAAAGTTGGCCAAAGGCATTGTGAAGAATTGGTTTTTTGATAACATATCGCAGAGATATAAAACTGCAAATTAATCCAAAGCTTCCAATCTAAAAGTTTAAATAACATTTATTAACTTTGTCTATATAAACCAAAAGATAGAATTTCTGGTAATTACCGTAAAAATTATTAAAAATACCAAAAAATCAACAGACATATTTCTTTCGTAATAAAATAACTTTTAAAAAACAGTGTGATTAGTCGTCAGTTGAAGTCGGAACTTAAAATATTAAGTACTGTTTAGTTGACAACAAAGATTGCCTAATCACATAGAAGTGAAATGGCTTAATTATGAATTTTACTCTGGTTTCGCATTTTTTGCTATGGAATTATAAAAGTCAAAAGGCAACAAAATTGTCCTTTCTACTTGTACATAATTAAAACCATGAGATAAAGTGCGCCATATATTTAAAAAAATGTCAGGAATTGTCAGCAGAAATTGGCAGTTAGTCAGTTTTTCAAAGTGTTAAGAACTTTTAAAAAAACATTGTAAACATATTTTTAAAAGATCCCAATAAAATTTTACTTCCCCGATATTGGAGTTTTAAGGTGTATAATTATAAATTAAAAACTTTTTTAATAAACGGCTAATTGTGACTGTTTTAAAGCGACAGCTGCATCTAGTTATAACTTTTTAGAAATGAGTTGTAAAACTTTTTTCCTCCCAAATGCATATTTAAATTTAGCTACTTAACACAAATAGCTTAAATTTGTCGCTCTTAAAAAATGGCATTAGTATTATTGTTTTCTAATAAATATTCTGAGTATTATAACTGCAGTTTTTATAATTATCAAGATGTACCGTACCCTGAGAGATCATCGATATTCTTTGGATGTTTATTTATTTTAACATTTGTTGCAATTTGGGTAAGTTTTAATATTAAAAATGGTATTTGAACTTAAAAAATAATAGGTTTCAGATATTTTATGTTCCATGCATTATTGCAATGTGTAAAAAAGACTTGATTAAACATTCTTGTTACAAAATAATGATTTACGTGGCAATCCTAGATCTTAATAAAAGTATCTACGTTGGTTTATATCCTGGCATAATCAATATCACTGGAAATGTTTACTGTCATTGGCCAACTTTTGCTTATATAATGGGTGTTTTGAATTCGTTTGCATGGAAAGTTCAAAGCATCGCTACCGTACTTTTAGCATTCAATCGATGCATAGAAGCATTTAATGGACATTTAAGTCAGACTTTGTTTAATGGAAAAAAATTAGCATTTTGGATGTTGCTACCATTGGTTTGGGGTGGAAAAGATTTACTTTGGGGTCCTCCGGGATTGTATAATCCGATATTGTTCACTTTAACATACAATCCACACGAAGGTTACTTCCATGATTCCTTACAGTACGCTGATCCAGTCATTTTATACAACAATGTCTTTGTTGCTGTGGCAATTTTTACAATTTATAGTGCAGTTGGAATTTACATTGTCGCGAAAACTAAACAGAAAACTGGAATAATTAAACACGTAAGTCAAGTTCTTTCAAACAATATTATTATCTTTCTTCTGAAAGAATTTAGCATAAAAAAACTTTCATTTAAAACTTAACAGATCTTTTCAGACAAAGGTATTTGGGCAAATTCTTATAATATCATTTTGTTTTCTATTTACAATGACGGCGTTTATGATAACACAATTTATTCGACCCCCGTCATATTTAAATCCTTGGATTTCATACTCTTTTCTAATCTTAGATGGTAAGTTTTTAAATTTAAATTGTTAAGGGTTGCTGAACGATAACAATTTAGATTATGATATAAAATAGGGAATCGGAGAAAAGTGACAAGTACTTTATTTTTACATTTTTTTAAATTTAGGTTTGCCGGCAATGGTTTATCTCACAATGAATAAAACTATTCGTCAAAGCGTATATGAAATATGTGGATTTACTTCATTACAAAAAAATTGTAATATATCTAAAACGTCGACTTGGACTTAAACTGACTATGTTAATACGTTTAAACTGACTATGTTAATACGTCTTCGACATAATTATCTAAACTTATATCGAAATTCGATTTTTTACAAAGTAAATAAAAGTTTTTATTTTACGAGATTCATAATACATTGGAAAATGGCATTTTACAAACATAATTTACAAAAAAGAATTTATTTGTGAAGACAATCGCGTCCTTCTCCTGCAAATTTTCCAGCCAATTCAAGTGTGCCAGCATCATAGATTCTTTTGGATGAGCCGCCACTGCTGATATAATTTTTTGGGATATTGATGCTAACTTTTCGTTGGCATGGCAATAAATCTTCACAATCATGATAAATATTGAATTTGGGAGTGATACGAGAAACTTCACGGGCAGTACCAGAGATTTCAAAGTTACCTTGAGCATCGGTACGTCCAGATGCAATTTTATCATCCATTGTGAATGCTATAATTTAGCTAATTAAAATATAGTTGAGATAAGGGTTAAAACTTACTATCATGATCATAAAGCTTTACAAGAACTCCACCAGCAGGTTTTCCATTGCATTTTAAATGGCCTCGCACTCCAATAGATTGTTGTGGTCGAACACCCACACTTGAGGCATCAATAATTCCAACAGCAATAAGAGCAACGACAAAAACGATAAACGCTTTATTCATTTTGGATAAACTCTGTCAAAAAAATGAAACAAAAGTTAAAAATATAAAAATGTCTATTCGCTTTTATATATCCAAAAGGGGCGGATAAATGTGTAACAAAGATTGAAGGAAAAGAGACACATAAATAAACAACAAAGGGATTTTTTAGAGTTGAAAATGAAAAACATATGGCTAATTTAAAACAATCAAAAAACATGTCTTTCATGTTTTTTGCTCTTTTGGATGAATGAAAGATTAAAGCTTATATAATAATGCTATTTTCTAAAACATTATTTTATATCGTAGCTAATCAACTTTATTTTTAAAAAAAGGAAAATGTGTATCAATTTATTTGTACATTTATTTTTTGAACAAAGAACTGTTTTTTTCCTGACAACATTTTAAACGAATTTTATAGTTGAATGCAGACAAAATGTTTTTCAAAACATTTAAAATGTCAAATAAATTGATATTTTAAGCAAAGTTTATTTTATTACATAGTTCATTTGATGACATTTAAAAGCGTTTTATACACGAAAATTAAAATAAAAATAAAAATTATACCAATTCAAGTTAATGCAAGCAATCACGACTTTCTCCGGCGAATTTTCCAGCTAATTCCATTGTACCGGCATCATAAATTCGTCTATTTGTTTCTCCGCGGGTAATATAACTCTTAGGAATTTCAAGAGAAACTTTGCGTTGACATGGTAACCAATCTTCGCAGTCATGATAGATATTAAACTTTGGTGTAATTCGAGAAACTTCGTGTGCTGTACCTGAGATTTCGAAATAGCCTTGGGAATTTGTACGACCAGAGGCAATTTTGTCATCAAGAGTAAAGGCTAAAAAGTAGGACATGCAAACTTATATCATTCTTTTGGTCACTTTTAAATTCAAGTGTTATTCAAAAACTTACTATCATGATCGTAGAGTTTTACGAGAACTCCAGACGCAGGTCTTCCATTGCATTTCAACATGCCTCGAACACCAATACTTTGTGATGGCCGAGCTTTAATGTATTCTTTGCCATGAATAACTGCAGCAAAAACAACAACAATGATAATTAAAAATTTATTCATTTTGCGAATAAAACTTCTAAAAATTAAAGCTGAATTAAAAAAGTTTGAAATTTAAAAGCGGAACAAAATTTTTACAGCCCGATACTTTGAATTCAAAGCAACCAGAAACAAATGAAAAAAAGGCAAAACAAATGTTTATATCTAAATATAAACAAACAGTGAAACAGACAACAAAATAAATGATTTTTTGAATAAAGGCAAGCAACAGTTGTCAAATTTATAACAATCAAAGAACATTGCTTTTAAGATCTTTGCACTTTAAGCCGGAAGAAAACTGCTTTCATTTCAATAAAAAAATCATTTAACAATAACGCATAGGTGTTTAAAAACGAACTTTATACTTTTGGTATTCTCAAAAAAGTTTAAATTTATCTGAAAGATATGGAAGTTGTGAAGAATTCTAATGCATACAAATGTTAAAATAACAGAAATTTATTTAAATTGTGAGGCTCATATTATAACATAAAATGGCATTGTTTTGTACAAGAAATACAAATTAAAAGCATAAAAGATTAAAGTTAATGCAAGCAATCGCGTCCTTCTCCAGGGAATTTTCCAGCTAATTCCATGGTACCAGCATCATAGACATTTTTACTGTTACTTCCACGAGTAATGTAATTCTTTGGAATATTGATTGAGACCTTGCGTTGACATGGCTAAAAAATAGGTTTCATTTTTTGGAGTTAAAATGGACAACAAACATACCATCCAATCTTCACAATCATGATAGATATTGAATTTAGGGGTAATTCTAGAGACTTCACGAGCAGTTCCGGAGATTTCAAAACGACCTTGAGAATCCGTACGACCAGAGGCAATTTTGTCGTCAAGGGTAAAGGCTAAAATGTAATTTTAACTAACAGGTCAATTCACTTATGCTTTAAAAACTTACTATCATGGTCATAGAGTTTTACGAGGACACCAGATGCAGGTCTGCCATTACATTTCAAGACACCTCGAACACCAATTGCTTGTTCAGGACGAACCCCAACACTGGCAGCTTGAATGGCACCGATGACAATGAGTACAACAACAAGAGAAAGAATAACTTTGTTCATTTTCAAATAACTAAAAATTAGTTATAATTATCAATGATTCTCAGAAAGAGGCAACAATGGCAAAAGAATAAAACGCTCTGAAAAAAACAAATATTTTATTTCATAAATAGCCCAAAAAACGAAGAATCCCTCGAAGTGGAAACAAATATTTTTTGCCTCAAAATATAAACAAAAAATAGAAATAAATCAACAAAAGGATTTTTTTATTTCGTACATAATAGAAATGTAAAAACATGTGGCCAATTTAAAGCAATCAAAAAACACCCCTTTCAATGTTTTTTGCTCTTCCGATTGAAAGATAATCGCTTTTTTGTTTATCCCATTTTTTCCACCCATTTTTCGCACATCTGTTTTGTATTAAACATCCGATCAAAAAAATAACAGCCAAACAATTTTAAAAATGAAAAAGATTCTGTTGGAGGGTGAATCATAAAATAAGCAGAATTGCTGAAAAAAGACAAGAGTTCACAATTATGAAATATCAGAAAAAATTATTAGTCAGACTTTAATAACATAAGCTTTGAACTTTTTGTTTTGAAAGTTATCACATTAGCATAAAATTTGTAAAACTATTAAAACAGCGGAAAATATATGGAACACCACGGTGTGCTGAGATGGTCCCTGGAAAAATTAAAAAAAAAATTTTTTCCATATCAAATTTTTGAACCCAAATTCAGAGAAACTGAAGCAATTTAAACGAATTTTGTAAAAACAGAAAAAAGGTCATCATCTCATTAATATATGGGACTAAGAAAATTTAAAAAGTTGCATTCAGAATGCAAGAAATTTTTTTCAAGAATCCAAAAAAGTGGTAGCACTAGATTCGCCTCGATTCCAAAAATATTAAAAAACTTAATTTCGCGGGATTCTGAAACCAGAATCAATATTTAAAAAATTTGTTCTTTTTTTTAATTTTCTTAGCCCCATATATGAATGAGATGATGACCTTTTTTTCTATTTTTACAGAATTCATTTATCAGATAAATTGTTTCAGTTTCTCTGAATTTGGGTTCAAAAATTTGATAGGGAAAAAAAGTTTTTTCAATTTTTTCCAGGGCCGCTGTGAACACTTTTTGATGTTGACATCAGAAAAACATTAGCTGTTCAACATTTTATTTAAACACAGAACATTTTGATCTAATGAATTACTGTAACTTTGCATGAAGGTTATTTTCAAATTTTGTGAATATCTTGTAACTCATTAAATTACAAGATTTCATTATGTAAAAACTTATCATTAGCATATTTATTATTTCAAAACTGTTTTTAAAATAAAAATTATTTTTTATGATTTGATTTACACAATAATTAATTTGAAAAAAATTGTTATTTTTAATTTAAATTGTTTCAAACATTTTTCTTTGGCAAGATGTTGCAATTTGACAACTGCCGTAGAAATCTTTTTCGCTTCTGGGATAAAAAAAAGCAGTGATTCATTATTCTTTATCATTGATTACCGTATAATATTTCCAAAAATAATGGCATTACAACCACGAGATCCGTATGCTTTTCCGGGTGGTGCTGGAAGACATATGCTTGTCAGAACAAATTTATTTGATATGAAATTTAATCGAGGCACAAACGATCGACGCAAAAGCATTGGAACTTTTGAAGTCATTGCAACTCAGAAAACTAAAGATGGGCCTATGTATTTGTTATTTTTATTCTTTCATCAAATAAATTATAAATATATTTAGAGTTCACGTCCAATCCAAAAAGCTTTATTCATTATTCAAAAATAATTATGCTGCTGAACTTCGAGATTATGAAACTGTTGAAGGATATCCTACTGAACATGGTCTTTTGGTTTATACTGTTCCGTCTTATCCAAATGATAATTTTCCTGAAAAGGTATGTGTTTATTTATTTCATTTAACTGATAAACGTTTTATCTTGTTTTTAGCAAGATCAACAGAATAGATTTATACGGATAAAAGCTGAATTTCGCGGGGATGTCAAGCTCGATGAATGGAAAAATTTCGACAACGAGCTTCGAAGATTTTTAAAAAGAGCTGCACTGCAAAGCATCGCACAGTAAGTTTTTGCAAAACACTATTTCATTTTGAAGCTTGAATGTTTCAGACTTTTTCATAATCATGGTTTTACAATGATGAAAAAAGCAATTTATACTTTTGAAACTGACCCTCGACGTGCTCATTTCCCTAAACGACCTCTAAATAATATTTTTGATTTGGTCAGTGGCTTTAAAATTGGATTCGAAACAAATGTTCCTAAATTTGATGGTTCTTCACGAAATATGATTTCACTTGATTGTTGGTTTGATTTTATGGTGATGAAAAATTTATTTTTATTATTTTAGTGACTCAAACAGTTTGCACTCGAACAGATGTTCCAATTCTTGAGTGTTACATTGATCTTTGTACATTCCCTTATGATCCTCAAAGAGTGCTTCAGCCTGGTGATCTTGAAGGCGGAATGCTGAGCTCCACTAGTGTTTCTTTATTAAATGGTGTACTTGCAAGTAAACTGATCATATTATAATATTTGTAATGAATGACTTTCATTTTTAGATCTTGATGTTTATATTCGCGGGGAAGAGCAACGAGGTGGTCGAAATGTTTTGTATAAATTTGGTGAAATTTGCAATCGATCTGCTACACATTTTACTGTAGAAGATGGTAGAACTATTGTTCGATTTTGTGAAGATAGATTTCGAATAAGACTGAAATATCCAACGATGAATGCAGTGAAACTTAAATTTAAGAATCGTTTTAAACATGTACCGTTGGAACTTGTATGCCTCTCCGATCGACCTCAAAGAGTTGGTGTTGCTGCGTTAAACATTTTAAAAGAATTAAATCAACAAGTTAAAGAAGTATGCCATTTTTTATAAAATGTCTTTTACACATTTATTTTAGCTTGCTGCAGTTGTTCCCGGACCACGATTTCGATTCATTGAAGACATTGCTGGAAAGTTACATGCTGAATTGATTGATTTTCCTGAAAGAAATTTGTTGAAAAGTATTGGAATAGACATTGATGATAGGCCTATTGAAGTTAATGCTCGACTTCTTGATGTACCTCGTGATACGTATTCAATGGCTCCGGGTACTCTTGCACTACCATTCAAAGAAGCTGTTGATTATGTTATTGTTGATTTTCATCGTCTTAATACAAATCGTGATGATTCAATTGAAAAGGATGTTGATATTCTTATGGAAAAGTTGTATAATATTGGGTAGATTTTGTGACTGTTGTTCTTTTTTATATACGTATTTTTAGACTTTACATGGCCGGCAGAAGATGCGTAAAATTTTTTCAATGTTATCCTCGTGATGCTGCAACTGATTTGAATAATGTTGTAAATTGGTATGAAAATGTTGGGAAGGTTGAGTATGAATCCAAACTGCTCTTTATTGTTGTCATTGATAATGAATCTAATAATGATTTATACCGTATGTTTATTATTTTGATTTTTGAATACCTTTGCATATTAAATTATTGCAGAAGTTATTAAGCAAAAATTGGATTATAATGGAATCATTAATCAAGTAATTACTGTTGGTGTTTTACGAAATGTAAAAATTTCATATCGAAGGGATGCTCGTGAAACAAGTGAAGATTTCACATATAATATTGCCTTGAATATTAATGCAAAACTTGGTGGTATTAACTGCAATCCTTCTAATGATCCTTTGGATTTGTAAGTTTTTTTGTTTAAAAAGCATCATTTATTGCACTATATCAAATTTCTTTAATTCATATATGCTTTTTAGATGGAACCCTAATGAACTTATTATGTTTATTGGAATTGATACAAGACTTTCAACACAGAAAAACAAACTTGGAATTGTTGGTATTACTACAAGTATTGATAACAAAGGAACAAGGTGGATTTTTTCTTTTCTAAAAATCCGTTAATTCTTTCTTTTTACAGATACAATGCTTTTGCTATTATGACAAATGGAGTTCAAAAATATTGTTCAAATTATAAAGAAATTCTTTATCAATCTTTTAATGCATATGAAGGGGTAGATGGAAAACTTTCATTTCCTTCAAAACTCGTCATTTTTCGTGCAGGAATGAATGAATTTGATTTGGCACAAGGTGAAGGACTTCTGGAGATAAGTCATATCAAAAATGTTATTCTTCAATATATGGACGAATTTCGGTTACAGAATGATAAACCAAATATTACTTACATTGGATATAATCGATCTCATGGAGTTAGATTTTATGATTTAACTATGGAGAATCGAATTCGACCATTAAGATCTGATATTGATCCTGAAGGAATCAAATTGAATGTACCACCTGGAACTGTTGTTGATAGCGAAATTACAAATCCAGATTGTTTTTATTTTGTATCACATGAAACTTTTATGGTATGTTTCCTTATCCTCATTCTGTTATCACATTGTCATCTTTTTAGGGTACAACAAAACCTGCAAAATACCGAATCGTTCTTGATGAGAATCGTTTTAAAGCGGATAATTTATTGGCAATTGTGTATCAACTTTGTCGATTGATGCCTCAAACAAAACGATCATTCCGACGACCTGCACCTATTGGATTAGCATCAAAGCTATTGGAACGTTGTGTTACTGTTCAACCGAATTTATTTGATGAAATGGGAAGAGAAGAACCGTTTTTTATCAATTCTAACATTGTTAACCGTCCTTTTTATATTTAAATTTGTTTTTGTGCTGTGTTCGTGGTTGAGGTTTAATTTTTTTGATTTGAAAGAATTTTTTTACATTATGTTAAATAAATAATTTGAAATTTAAAGAAATGTGATTGCATTGTATTTATTTTTTCTGACTTTGTTTTTGATATGCATTTTTGCTTCAACAAACTTTAATAAAAGGAAAATGCATTGTTAAAAAAATTAAAACAATTTTTTGGTGTAAAAAATATTTAATTTATAAAATGTAAAAGGAAAAACCATACTTCAAATTTATAACAAAAATGTTTATCCTTTGTTGTTTAACTAATTGGGCCATGACAAAGGTATTGCCAATTATTTCGAATGACTACAAAAAGGCTTGTTGCACAAGCAATTTTTTATTCAATTAAAAGTGGAGAAAGATTGAAAAAGCTGATATAAAGCTTTTTGAATTTCTGCCATGTGGTTATTTGGCATTGGCATCTTGGTAAATGCTTATCTTTGTTTGGATTTTGCAAAAAACATTACATTTTAGTTATTCCTTGAATCATCATGGTGTTATCATTCACCCGTTTTGGGGCCCAAAATGTTTATGGGACAACCGTTCACTGGTTTTAGAAGACAATTATTTGATGACAGAAAGGTAAAAAAAGTAAAATGATAGATTAAAATCTTTGTGTGCTTAAGATAGTTGAATATGATTCTGAAGTGGAGGCTAAGCAATTCCCTCAAAAATTGGATCATTTTGATTCCACAAATGATCTTTTTTGGAATCAGGTTTGCTTATGAAACAAAAACAGGTTGTTAAAATTAGTTACAGAGATATTGGAATAACATGAAATTTTCAAAACCAAATGGTCCACAGTTTTTTATAATGGGGCAAGAAATGCCACAGGGCGCATTCGCTGTAACAGATGAAACAGCTCCATTTATGATTTGGGCAAAAAATGTTAGTGCTGGAGTTTGGACACTTGAACACAGATTTTATGGTGAAAGTCGGCCATTTGAGTATGTGAAGATACACTTTTAAATTGGAGAAAAATAAATTTTACATTTGCAGGAAACAAACTGTTGAAAACTTAAAATATCTCTCCAGCAGACAATATTTGGCAGATGTTGCAAATTTTATTCAAACACAAAATCATAATTTAAATTTGACAGATCCAAAATGGGTCGTTTTTGGTGGTTCTTATGCTGGATCTTTGGCATTATGGTTTCGGGAATTATATCCTGAACTTGCTGCTGGAGCAGTTGGAAGTTCGGGGCCTGTTCAACCGGTGCTGGATTTTTACGGTAAATTTGGTAATTTAGATAAATTTATAATTTTGAAAAAAATTTACAGAATTCTTTCAATTTGTTGAAAATTCGATTACAACTCGGGATCAAAAATGTGCAAAAAAGACGAAAGCAGCTTTTCAACAATTACAAAATTATATGGAATTCACGCTTGGAAGAAAAAAGCTTGATGAGATTTTTCAGTAATTTAATGACACTTTTTCTCTTCAAAACATTGTTCTTTTTCAGCAATGATGATGACCTTAAAATGCTAAATCTTACCTCGGATAATATGGAAAATTTTTATTTGACAATTATTGGATACTTTGAACAGGCAGTTCAATATGATTGTGGCAAAAATGTAAGCATATGATATAACACAAAGATAATTTTCACAGTTTTTATTGTTTTGCAGTGTCCATTCGGAATTAATAACCTTTGTGAAATCATGAATGATGACACAAATAGTTTGCTTGTAAACCTTGGACAAGTTGTTAAACTTTTGCCACAGCTGATGGATTTTAACATTGGTTCGCAGCATAAATACTCGGATATGGTTAATTTTTTGAAATATGATGGATATGATAATAGAATTCATGCAGCATATCGTTCATGGACTTGGCAAACTTGTAATGAATTTGGATTTTATACAACCACAGATGGAGGACAAAGTTTTTTTGGCAGTAAAGTTACGACAAAGTAAATGATAATACATTTGATGATGATCCAAGAGAAAATAAATTTTTTTTCAGTTATTTCATTGATCTTTGTATGGATGTCTTTGGGGAAGAATTTAATGTTGATCATATTAAAGCTGGAATTGAAAAAACTTTGAAACTTTATGGTGGGGCAGAAAATTATTTCGGCACAAATGTTGTTGCCCCAAGGGGTTCACTTGATCCTTGGAGTGCGTTAGCTCTCAAAACTTCAAGTGATCCTTCTGTCATCCCATATCTCGTTGAAGGCGGATCACATTGTTCTGATATGGGTTCACCATCTGAGAATGATAATGAATCATTAAAAAATCTGAGGGCATTGATCATTGAAAATATTAAAAAATGGATTGGTGATTATAAAATTTAAATGTGTCACAAAAATTTTTATAAATTTTCAGGTGTTTCTCCGATCAACAATGTTACAACAATGTCGAAAACCACGGAATACGTCGAAAAAAGAAAGAAAGATTTCGTTTCTAAAATAAAATGGAGTAATGTTACAGAGTTTTTTGAGCATGTAAAATATTAATAATTATCTTTTGCAAAACAAAATCAAACATTTTAGACATCACCAAAACGGTCTCGAAATTTCCGAATTCGCACAATGTTACACAGAGAAACGTTAAACAAGAATGTGAAATTAATGAAAATTACTGAAAACAGAATATCGCAACCGGTTGATCATTTTAATAAATCTGATGCAAGAATTTGGAGCCAAAGATTTTGGAACAACTCTGCATTTTATAAGCACGGTGGACCAATTTTTTTGATGATCGGCGGTGAAGATGACGGTGGTGCTCATGAAATCTATGATGCAGACTCGCATTTTCTAGTCATGGCTAAACGATTCCAAGCTGACACATATTACATTGAGCATCGAGGTTACGGCAAAAGCTTGCCCGCAAATGACTCTTCAGTCTCGAATTTGAAATATATTTCAAGTGAGCAAGCTTTGGCGGATATGGCAAATTTCATTGAAGCGATAAATGAAATTCGGCCAAATTCAAAATGGATTACACATGGCGGATCGTATCCTGGATCGCTTTCAGCATGGTTCAGAGAAAAGTATCCAAAAATGACGGTTGGAGCGGTTGCCAGCTCGGCGCCGTTACTTCCAAAAGTTGATTTCTTTGAATATTTACAAGTTGTTCAAAATGTCTTTTATGAATTCAATCCAAAATGTGCTGAAAATTTAAAGGCAGCTTTTGCCGATGTTCAAATTAAGCTTTACAGTATCGAAGGTAGAAAAAAAATTAACAAACTTTTCCATGTTTCGTTGCTGGGAAGAAGCCCTAATATTACTGAAATTCGAAATTTTTTGGATGATTTGATAGGATTTGTTGGAGTCGTTCAATATGGATCTGACCTCAGTTCCTACTGTAAAACCATGACAAATAACAGTAATACTCCAATAGAAAATTTAGCAGCATTAAATAGAAGAGGGAAAATGGATTACGCTGAAGATGTATTAGATGAAGAAAATGATGACCTTTCGTGGAATGGTACGAAAAATTTAAATATATCTTATATCTCGAATATTTTAGCTGGTAGAACTTGGCTGTGGCAAACTTGTACTGAATTTGGATGGTACCAATCTACTGATATGGGAGCAAGAAATATGTTTGGTGCTGCTACTCCCGTGGAGTAAGTTTTGAACAGGATTACAAGAAAATATTGAAGTTTTTAGCTATATTATTGGTGAAGAATGTCTTGAAAGATTTGGCAAAAACATAACTGATATTGCAGCAGGAGTTGAATACTCACTTAAAAATTACGGTGGATTAGATAATTATAATGCTACAAATATTGTTCTCGTAAATGGTTCACATGATCCATGGCATGCTTTGGGATTATATACCAATAATACTTCACCAACTGGAATTACTTCCATCCTTATCAATGGCACATCGCATTGCCGAGATATGGATACTTCGTATCCTGATGATCCTCCCCAACTTAAAGCAGCACGCCAAAAAATTAATGAATTGATTGCAGAATGGCTTAAATAAATTTTTTACAACAAATTGAACTCAGAATTAGTTTAATTAAGAAATGCTTGTGTTAAAAATTCTTTTGCAAGTAAAATTGTCCTTATCTTAGCCACGAAGTGGTGAAAAAATAAATTATGAATATTAAAATGTTTAATTTTTTTAAACAAAAATTGTTTCAAACAATCATTGTGACTAATCAAGTTTTCTTATTGTATGTTTTTAAATGTTTTTCTTTAAATGATTCACAGAAGTATCAAGAAGCCTTTTAAAATGCTTGAACGTTTTAAAGTTTTTTTAAAAACAAAAGTTCATGAACTTTTCTTTCTTTTAAATTTGTTAAAAAAATACAGAACTTACTTCCCTTTATTTTTTGATATTTTTGTATAAAAGATTGACTAATGACATTTCTTTCATGTTTTGATCAATATAAATAGCAACAACTTTTTCAAAAGCAACTTTATACTTGCATTTTTAATTGTTCTCCCACGCCTAACAATATGAGATTCCCAATCACAGCACTTTTCATGCTTTTTGTTTTCTTCATTGCCGGTAAGATCATTGCAGAAACAAATTGAACTTGAAATAACTGCATAAAAAATGCTATTTATAGTTTCTGTCCATGAAGCTGAAGCTCGTGACAATGTTCGAAATGAACCATGTGATGAAGTTTGTCATCGTACAAATCGTGAACAAGAATCATGCTGCAAAGCTCATGGCTTCAAAACTGGTCGATGCAAGGACTTCCAATCTTTCTGTGATGAATAAATTTTAAGCTTCACAAAACGAAATGCTACCGTAATTTCCTTTTTTTGCAAAAGTAACTATTTTTCGGCTACTTTTTTCATAATTATTAAACGCTTCTTACAAAATTTTAATGTACTTTTGTGTAATAATTTTATTGTAACAAATTAAATAAAGTCAAACTGCATAATAAAAAGTGAAAGTGTACTCGAAAAAACTGGCGTTTAAAATTTTGATGAATAATTATCGTATTTGTTGTCATTTTTCTCGGTTGCTTTATGTTGAAGTAAAAACATAATACAAAGAAATTTTTTTAATTTGCAGAACCACTTCAAAATATCTTTTATTTATAAAAAGAAACTACCCTTTTCTTACTTTGAATCAATGCTTTTTTGCTCTTCACAAATTGCATTGGATAAAGAAAAGGCGGAGCAACAGATCAAAGCTGCTTAAAAAAAAAAGAGAAAAAGTGATTTTTCATTGGATTGATGTTTTGATTCCAAAAAAATTTTTCATAAACGAAAAGAAAACGGTTTTTGTAAACGAAGATTATGAAAAACGGTACGCGGAAAACAATTAAAAAGGAGGTGGTTGTTGAACATGAACAACGTCGAAAATCTGCAAATTTGCGTGAACGTCAAAGAACATTGGTAAGGATTTTTTCTTTTTTCCAAATTTGAGAGAGGTACTGTAGATTTTATTCAAGGAAAAAAAACTTTAAAAATTTTTCGGTATTGCTACAACATGTTCTGAAAAAACTGTAATCTTTACAGTTTTTGGATTTCCCAATAGCCAAATATTTCCAATACCTCATTTTTTAGGAATTGAATGATGCATTTAATGAACTTCGACGAAAAATTCCTTCAATGCCTGCCGATAAATTAAGTAAAGTTCATTCATTGCGAATTGCAACTGCTTATATCACATATCTTGTTGAGGTTTGTCTATTTTCATTTCAAAATCCAAATCAAAAAACATATGAATCCTTCCATTTCCAGATGCTCAATGGTCAATGTCAAACAGAATTTATTGATTGCAATTTCAAGTCATCATTTCATGTTTGGAGAAGTCAAAAAGCTCAAGAACATATTTCCTCATCAGCTGGTAATTACAAACCTCAAAATTCAACATATAATTTTATGGAATTATCTGAGAGCAGTTATTTTATGCCAAATGAAATATTTTATAAACAAGGTAATCAATTTTTTATCTTAACTATTTTCTGCAAATGAATACTGTAGGTTTTAAATAAGTAATAACTTAAATTATGAAATTTAAAAGAGCTTAAAAAAACAATTTTAACTGCAAAAAAAATGTTTTAGATTTTAGTTTTTAGTAGTTTACGGTATTTTCTCAGACTCAGAATTTCATATATCTTTTATTAAATTGTTAGACCAAAATTTAATACTTTTTGGCCTGATTTACATTTTGCACTACTTTTTTGGTTTAGATAAAAGGTTGACCTATTTAAATGGGCCAAATTAGCATGCCTTTATCAAAAAATTCTTAATTTTGACTACTGTTTTATAAATTTTTAGAAAGAACAACAAAACAAGAGGATGAAATGAATGAATATTCTTCAAAACTTTTATACAATAATGCCAGCGCTTTTATGGATCAAAAAAGCTGCCGCAAACCTAAGTCAAATGGCAGGCAATAAATCAATGAAAAAGAAGTTCCAAAAAAACAAAAATGTCAGCATCAGTATTTTTTGTTCAAGTGTGATTTTTTTTTGAAAATGTAATTTGATCTCTTTGACATTCATTGCTGCTATTATTATTCTTATTTATTATTATTTTTGTATAATATCATTTTTTCATTATTTTAAGATCTGAGATAGTAATAAAAGATTTAAGCAATGAAAGCTTTTCTCTTTCGAAAAAATCGGATACGATCAAAAAAAAGAGATTTTGAGATCGAATTGTTATTGCAACAAAAAAGAGCCATTATTCAGTTTCCTTTCCTTCGTTTCTTCGATTTCTTTCTCAAAGTTTTTTTTATTTTTATTGCAGCTGCACATATTTTTGCCAGATGTGACGGAAAAAAGATGGAAAAAAACTTTCTTTTTTTTGATGACAAGGAAAAACAAATCATTGCTAATTGGAAAAGAAAGAAAAGCTTTGGATTCAAAAACTTTGAAAAGTTACAGAAAGCAATACATCTTCAGAAATAAAATTTTATTTATATTAAAAAATCTTCAGTGCTATAAAAATTATGATATAGACATTCTGTAATGTAAAAAAAGGTATTGTTTGGTTAAAATAATATAGCATTAAATACTTGTTGAATTATATTATTTCAAATTCAAAAAATTAATGTAAGGTTCTTTCCGCTCCATAATTGCTTCATGTCTTCTAACGCAGATTCCAGAGCATTTTTAACTTCTTCGGAATTATTTTTGAACCAAATGGAAACTTCTGTCAACGGTCCAGAGTTTTGATTAATAAAATGACAAAATAATGCAGGATTAAACGTTTCATCGACCTCACACAACCTTAATTGAAGAAAATTGAATTTACGGCATATTTTAATGGCATTTAAATGTTTAAGAGTAGCAAGGGAATACTTTTCTGCCGCTGTTATATAAGTGAATAATGTAACATTTGGAAGCTTTTGTAGAATTTTATCGATTTGGACATATTGATGACAGGAATCAAGAATGGCAGAAATGAAAAATACAAAATCCTCTACAGTATTTTCAGAAACCAAAGTATCGAATTCGTTGAAAGATATTTTGGCTTTGATAAGTTCCATCTTTTTAACACAGCAGTGATAAATCTTTGATCGAACTGATTTCCCGATTATTTCCAAATAAAAATTATCATTAAGCCAATTAATAATGTTTCGAACTTTGATTTTTATATCTTTTCTTTCATCTTTAATAATAAAAATATCTCCAACAAAATCACATTTTTGAGATGGAACTAAAATTTTTCTTTTAGAAATAAAATTTTTGAATGTTTGATAAAGATTTTCAAGTTCCTTTGAAGATGACGGATTCATCATGATATATTTGATAACATTGTACAAAAGTGATAAATATTGTTTCCGGGGTGATTGATATTTGGAATTTCCTTCACTTATAACTTTCATCAAATCTGTGATATAATTGCTCAATGGATTTGCTCGAGCAGGGGTGAATTGAGCCGGATTTTGTTTAGCATTATTGTTAATATTTGATGGAGAACCTCCTCGTTTGAGAGCATTTGTTAATTGTTGCTTTACAAAATTTTGTAAATTAAAAGCCATCTCTAAATTTAAAAAAATTAAAAACATAATACCACAAATAGCTAATTAAATAAAAATTATGAGTTAAATGAAAAATTACAATACTTATTATTTGCATATATAAACGCTTATTCATTTTTGAAAATACAGAAAGCAAGTTAAAGACAAGGGCCTTTGCAAGAGTGATCGATAGAATAACTTTTTTTGCTTTTTTTTGGGTCTCGGTATCGTCTGCCTGAGTCTCGGGTATCGCACAGCTCTGTTCGATAGAATAACAAGTCAAAAGAAAGATTACATCAAAGACTGGAAAACTGCAGCTTTACAAAAAAACGATAGTGAAACACAAAAATTCTACTAAATATCAAGAGGAGAAATATTAAAATTTATTTCGTTCATATTTTTGGACACTGAATGACATCTTTTCAACCTACTGACCTTGAATGGCGTCACCAAAACCTGAATAAAAATGACCTTCAAATCTGTGTTATTTCTCTTTGCCAAATTTCGTGAGTTACACTTACTTTCTCTTCATCGTGTGCAATAGTTATCTAATGTATCTATTGAAAAATAATCATTTTTGAAGTAAAACACAAATTTTGGATAGCAAAATTATAGACCTGAACAAACAAAACCAACGAAGCCGAGGAATAATACTATAATACTTGTTAAAGATGTTTACACATCTTAGAAAAAACATTGATAATGTTGCTTTCCCAATTATGCTCAATATAAAATTATAATTCATTTATTTTAACAACAAAAATAATTTATTTCATTAAAGCATTCGACGAACGTTTAAGTACAAATAATACCGTATCCTCATTTTTCGATGAAGGCATAATTGTATGAGAATATTTTCGCCATATTCTGTAACCCGTTTCTTTAAGAATTGATGAAACTTTTTGATAGGTTTTTTTATAAATAACAACATATGAATGACGATGAAGCAAATATTCTTCGAAGTTATCCGGATTATACAAGAATTTCACTGGATCAGCATGAAATAGATCTGATTCATCGATATAATTTGATTTATTTGATAAATTTGGTGTACAATCAAGCATATGATGTTCAACAGGCAGTTGATGAAAATATGCATATTGTGGCATAGAATAACATGGAGTTAGTTGAACGATATGAACAATCGAGTTCGAAGGTCTTCGAAGTGAAATATCTTCAACGATATCTTTCGTAGCTTCAAGGACACCACGTTGATGAAATTTACAGAAGAAAATACCAGCAGTGAGATTCACAAGGATATAAAAAAATATAAGACATTGAACAAATTTTTGCATCTTTGTAAACATATATTGAAGAAATAAACCCGCAAATGGCAACAGCAAGGGAATAATAGGAAGCACAAATCGGTGTTCTTTATGAGGAAGCCATGAATGAACTATCATATAAAATACAGCAGTCAAAAATAATATCTTTGGTGGTGACCTTGGTAATTGACGATCAAGTTGATATAAGTATCCACCAATTGCAGCAATATACATTCCTGCAGAAGTGAGCAATAAGCCATCAATCAAATACCAATACCATGGATGTACACCAAAATGAGCAGATCCGTTGGTGAAAAAATTAAACTGAGCAAATGATAGCAAAGGAAATTTGAGAGGACGATGAAAATCAGAATCTAATCCAACTGCAAAAAACACTGGTAACGAACAAGATAAAATTGCAGTACTAAAAAGAAAAAGAATTTTAACAAAAAATTGAATTAAAGTATTACCCCAACAGCGAAAATTTTTCATTACTTCGATAAAGATGATAAAGCCCAAGTAAACCCCAAATAAGAACCGCTGTTGGCCGAATAATGATTGATAAAGTTCCAAGGAT
The DNA here is from genome assembly GCA_024447195.1 of Panagrolaimus sp. LJ2414. Lineage (NCBI taxonomy): Eukaryota > Metazoa > Nematoda > Chromadorea > Rhabditida > Panagrolaimidae > Panagrolaimus > Panagrolaimus sp. LJ2414. Next base: position 197,082 of record JAMRXY010000042.1, read on the forward strand.
CATATATGGAATAAAAGATTTTTGTCTCCGTCGAGCAGCAGGATTATTTGGTGATACTTCATCAGGATATAATGGATACCAATAAAGTGCAATAATTACCAATACACATTCTAAGCTATTTGCTAAAGCTCTGGTTGAACAATAATTAATGAACCAATTTGTAAAGTACAGGATCATGGTTATTGTGTATCCTAAAAGACACAGTTCAGTTTAGTTTATTAACGAGTAGTTTAGGCAATAAACATACCTCTAGGATTTGCAAAAAATATTCTTTCACAAAGCATAAAATAAAATACATCTCCAAGAGCAAAAAAATAAGAATGCAACAAATTTGGTATCACTCGAATAATTAAATTTGTATCACCACCAACAAATTTGTACAATCTGTATAACCATGATACCATTAATGGATGAATTATTGAACGTAGCGGAGGATCTCTTTTCCATTCCCATGTTAAATGAGATCTGTTATATACCATACCATATGCAACTTCTGTACACTAAAACATAAAATTTTGAGCTTTAGATTTTACGAGGTTTTGCTTACTTGAAAGTATTCATCTGGAACGAACCATGTATCCGTAATTAAAAAACACATAAAACGAAAAATTAAACATAGAAAAAACTTTTTTATCTCTTTCATCGCCAGTTTTAACAGAGATGATATGATGTCGTCGTCGTCGATGAAAACGTTGAAGAAAAACTCAACAAAAAAAATGTTTGAACGAACTCTTTGATTCAAGTGAAATGCAATATGCAAACAATGCGGCATGCTGCGCGCACATAAACAGAAAATTTCAATATTGCTGTTCTACCGTATTAAAAAATTCATGTTAAAATGTAGTAATTAAATATACATTTATGTTTGACATATTATTTATACTAATGGTCTGATTTATATTAATGCTTATAGTTAATTAACTTTTTAAAAAATATGTCTGTTCAACCGCTTCACATGAAGCTTCACATCTTGTTAGTGTTTCATAAAAATTTTAAAAAAATGTTCTACATTAAGATTTTTGTAACAGGATATGCCTAAAATATAGTAGTTCTATTTTATTCACCTAAAATACCTAATCAAAGATGCAATCATACATATTTTAATCAATTTTCGTCACTGATCTTTGTTATCATTTCCCCTTTGTACATGCATGTTCTAATGGAAGCAATTTTTTGTGTCATTTTATTGTTTAAGCTTCCTTAAAAAAATGAAGGTCGTAATTTTTTTGTGTCTATTTTTTGTTGGAACTGCATTTGTTTCAGCAATAAAATCAGGAGTTAAGGTACAACAAAATCCTAAAAATGTTCACGTTAATCCGAATGAAGGTTACGACTTCACAGGATGTCCAACAAATAATGACTTCTGGACACAAGGAATAATAACTTCACCATTTTGGCCATCACAGTATCCAAATAATGTTAAATGCTGGTACTACATGCAAGCCGAAATTGGAAGTGTTCTTAAATTTAATTTTACGGATTTTGAAGTTGAAGCTTGCTGTGATTCTGTAACAATTTATGACGGATATGGTGAATTGCAACCCATTTTGGCGCAGTAAGTTGTTTCAATTGTTTATATTAGTTTTGAAAATATCATTTACAGATTTGGAGGTCCAAATAGAACTGCAGATTATCCAACTGGCGTGTTTTATTCAAGCACTCGATATGCTTTAATGACTTTCACAACGGATTTAGTTCAATCTGAAAAAGGTTTTCGATTACAGTACTCATCTGCTACTAGTAAGTTAATAATTTAAATTTAAGTTTTGTGTTTCTCATTTTCAAATTTCCAATGACACTTAATTTTTGATCTCGAAATTTCATGTTTTTTTAGCTTCAACTCCATGTAATCGTGATATCCTTCTTGTCATTAATGGACTTTCATCTTTGGGATCACAAAAAAACTTTTTAAAAGAACTTGATTTTATTGCAAATTATTTAATAAGTAATTGGACAATTGGTCCACAACAAACAAGAGTATTTTTAAATCTTCAAGTTGATATTGATTTTGCCATTGTTTATCCATTTGATTATGTTCCAACACTTGATATTTTGCGACAAACAATTTTAGCATTAACAAATGATGCTCCAGATGTTATGCAAAATAATGGATCAGATTTTGAAAGCTTATTCCGTTACGGTACTGATAATGAAGATGATAATGTATTTGTTCATCGAGAAGGAATTGAACAAATTGAAATTGTTTTTGTTGCACAAAATCCAATGTAACATTTTTTGAGACATAATTTTGAACATTCATTCTTTAATTTTTACAGTGATGACCAAGATTTTTATGAAGCGACAGAATTTGCACATCGATCTCGTGATCTTTATGATACAAAACTTATAACAATTGCTATGGGTCCAAATATTGACGTTAAAAAAGTCGGAACACTTTCATATGGAGAAGGATTTTATTTTGGAGCAGATTACTCAAATTTACCCAGCATTGCCGCAGATGTCAATGCAGCAATTTGTAAATCACGCGTTAAAGGATGTGGAGTTTAAATTTTTGATTTACTGTGATTAATTAACTGAACAAATAAATATTACTGTTACTTTTGCATTTACAAAACTGTTTGGCATCATAAGACTTTTATAATAAACAGAGTACATGTATATTGATATAATGATTCTAACATTTGACCGGAAATCTCAAAACGTATTCAAAACAAGGATTTCATGTTAAAGATATCATGGTAAACGAGATATTTTCCATTATCACTCCGTTTTAAAATAATAGAATACCATCCGGATTTCTTTGGATCTTGTTTGTGATAGAAGAAGCTTTTGTGATGAATGAATTCTCCATTGTTTGAAAAAGTTGTGCCTTCAGGTTTGACATCAAAATTGAATGGCATTTTAATGATTTCTTCATTCTTTTTCAAAATTTCTGAAACTTATATTACTTAAGTAATTTGAACTGAAACAATTTCCAAATTTTCTATTACGCAAATATATTTATTAAATCAGAATTTTTAGGAACAACATTTTTAAATAGCCGCGTGAACAGCGTTTTTTGAAATGATTTTATGTCTAAAGAATTATTTTGATGAGGTATCGACGATGTCTCAATTATATAGAGTTAACCAATACCGTATCTTTTAACTTTAAATAATTGAGATGAAAAGTTTCTTAACCATAAATTACAAATTCTAAAAGATTCCAGGGTTGATTAGATTTTTTGCATACCTTCAAGCCCGTAAGCAACCCATTCACCTTGTGAAATAAGAACAGAATCCGGATGATACATTGAAGTTAAACCTTTTGCATCTTTTGCAGCAAAATGTTTACCAGTTTCAATTTGATACTCTTCATAAATTCTATCAGCTTCTTAAAATTTTTATTTCAATATTAATGCTTTAAAAAATATGAAAGAAAAGGCATACCTTTTTGGGAAAACGACATATTTACTCCCTCAATTTTAAAATGACAAAAACAAGAGCCAGAAAATCACAATGTGAATAACCTTTTTCAGTTTATTGTAGGTACATCAGCGTCAAATTTTTCATTCTTTTTTTGCGATTTTCATGCCGGCAAAAAAAAATCGGCCGCCAGTGACACAGCACTTTTGCATAGTGGAGTAACGCGCGTTTTTAACGTGCAAACAGTCGATGGATCGAACCCCGCCGCATACAAAAAAAATTCGTTGACTTGAAAAAAAAACAAAAAAGTTTTAAAACATTAATAAAAGATATTTAGGTAATAAAAAAATAGTTTGACGATAAATTTAGTGATTTATTAAAGAATTAAAGATTTTTTATGAAGATTTTTAAGACAAATTTTGGTGTTCGTTTTATTATCATGCAAAACATGTTTTTTGGATATTCGAGATAAAAGTTTTCCATAAACCTCTTTTTCGGGTTCCCATGCATGGCCAAAATTCTAATAAATGTAAAATATGTTACCAAAAAATTCGTTAGCAGATGTTTTGGCATCAAAGTGGCCGATCCCAACGTTTGAGATACTGTAATTACAGCAAGATTCTTTTATCAAGATTCAAGAATAAAAAACGGGATCGTCTTTCCCAAGAATCATACAGTAGTCTATACACATGTCACTTTATCTTAAAATTTCCACTACTTTTTTGCTTCATGGTAGTAAGCTTTTTCAATTATTTTGGTAAAACCAAATGCTGTGGTAAGCATTTCCTAAAAAGACAACTGCTGTTACTGTTTTATTGGTCATTGATTTAAGGTTTCCAGAAACAATTTCATCCTTAAATTTCCATGAGTTACAGAACCCCAGCATTGAAAATGATGATAATTCCATACTACTAAATTTTTTTTTTAATTTTTCTTTTTATTTTTGGATTCTCCATATCTGAAAGTATCTGAAGAGACATTGCATAAGCACCTAGGATAACATTTATTTTTTCGTCGGTTGTCTCTATACTAAAAAACCCAATATTCCATCTTTTGATTTACAAGTTAGGCTACCTCCACACCAAATTTCAGAATTTGAGAATGCTTCACTGAAAAATGAAGAGGGTAAAACAATTTGCAATTTACAAAATGTTGCAAATTACAACATTTTTTCTAATTTCAGACAGTATCATAGTATCCTACGATACATTCAATACACTTGCTTGATATAAACAAATCCAAGCTAATCACTTCCTTGTTTTCTAATTTCTATTGCTATTTACCATCACGACACCAGTAGCCTCTTCTATTTTTCATTGATGTTTTATCCAACATAAAAAATTGAAATCAAAACGGATTTAAAAACTTGTCTTTTTAAAACACTGAATATTTTTAAAAGATCATAAAAAATCGTTGTTATAATGCTAAAAATGGCTAAATTAAATATAAATTATTTTTTTTGTTAGCTAAATATCTTTTATTAATGTTTTAAAACTTTTTTGTTTTTTTTCAAGTCAACGAATTTTTTTTGTATGCGGCGGGGTTCGATCCATCGACTGTTTGCACGTTAAAAACGCGCGTTACTCCACTATGCAAAAGTGCTGTGTCACTGGCGGCCGATTTTTTTTTGCCGGCATGGAAAACAGAAGTGCTCGTCGGAGAATCCTCGTAACTTCTGTAATACTGAATGTAAAAAAAATCTGAATACATCATCGGATTTCTCAGATTCTAAACTATTTGACCCACATAAAATTTTTTGCCAAAGCTAAAAAAAATATTTGACGCTGATGTACCTAGTTTATTGATTATTTGTTTCATTCGATTTTTGGTGCATTAAAAAATGTAGTTTGTCGCTTTTCAAAGTCCTAAGGACGTTGTTTAGTTTCAAAAGAGTTGAAAGAAAAGATAATATATCGATTTCAGTCTGACGATCGCATTTCAAAATTTGAATTATAAGACAATCACGGCATATTAAATGCAAAACTGTTGTCATTTTGATTAGACTGTTGCTTCTCATCTCATTTGTATACTTTGAATTAAGAAAATGCAATGTTACCAAAAAAGTTCATGAAAAAATTCTGATTTTAATTTTTTCTTATTTGTGTACAGTGTACCGGTGCATGGTCCATGTGCTACTTTTCAGTATCACATGGTATACCATTATAACTGTGATACTGAAAAGTTGGCAAAAAGTTTAATTTTCTGTAAACAAATATGATAAAATTAAGTGGTTTTATTTACTCATAGTTCATTGCATTTGTTCTTTTGAGAGTTTCATAACAAGCACTGTTTTTTTCTATCCTTTCAAGTGAATCAAGTCAAAACAAAATTTTTTTCTATGGGTTGGGTTGTTGTTTATGTGAAAAAAATCAAAATATTCACATCGTTGTTTTTTTTTAAACTTCTCTTTCGAAACATAAAAGAACCTTTTACTTTCCTGGCTACTGTACAAAGCGTTTTGCGAGTAAACATAGCTTTATGAGCTGAAAATTGCTTTCAAATTGTCCATTTATGCTAATTTTTGGTATAAATAGGTTTTTTCGATTAAAGAGTTCGAATCCGTTGAGATTATTGAAGGTTCATATTTTAATTTTAAGGATTTTCTGCACCTTTGGAGCTACGCATATAAATTTGATATGGCGTGTACGTCTCGTCCAGGTGAATGAATTCTCCAAAAAACTTGCACTTATGGACTTCTAAAAGGGTCAAAACATACAAAAACCGGCAAAAAAATCCTTATTTTGACGTGGCCATTTTTGGGGACAGATTTTTGGGGATCTGTTTTTTGGGGATTTGTTTTTGGGGATCTAGTTTTGAGGACAGATTTTTGGAGACAGATTTTTGGGGACAAGAAATTTGGGGAAAGTTTTTTGGGGACCGCATTTTAGGGATCTGTTTTTTGGGGACAGGATATTTGGGGATTTGATTTTTGGGGACAGATTTTTAGGGATCTAATTTTGGGGATTTGATTTTTGGGGATCTAATTTTAGGGACCGATTTTTGGGGACAGAAATTTGAGGATCTGATTTTTGGGGATTTGATTTCTGGGGACAAAAATTTGGGGATCTGATTTTTGGGGATTTGATTTTTGGGGACAGAAGTTTGGGGAAAGATTTTTGGGGACAGAAGTTTGGGGACAAGAAATTTGGGGACAGAATTTTGGGAATTTGATTTTTGGGGACAGAAATTTGGGGACCGATTTTTGGGGACGGGACATTTGGGGACGAACCCCTAACATCAACCATCAACCCAAAAATTCCTTCCACTTTTTCCTTTTTCAAAAATTTTTCATTTTACCCTCCACAGGACTCGAACTTTTGCATTTTTGTGTTCCATTTTTTTACACTAACCACTCCGCCATACAGCCATGAAACAAAAAGCGGTGATTCTTTCTCTTGTCAAAAGGATTTTTTTTGATGCGTTCAAATCTTTTATTTTTTACTTTTTTGAATGTTTGTTAGTTTGTAAAGCATTAAAATAATAAAACACTAAAATTACAAATATCTGTATTTTTTTATTTAAAAAATAGTAAAAAAACAAAAGATTTAAACGCATCAAAAAAAAATCCTTTTGACAAGAGAAAGAATCACCGCTTTTTGTTTCATGGCTGTATGGCGGAGTGGTTAGTGTAAAAAAATGGAACACAAAAATGCAAAAGTTCGAGTCCTGTGGAGGGTAAAATGAAAAATTTTTGAAAAAGGAAAAAGTGGAAGGAATTTTTGGGTTGATGGTTGATGTTAGGGGTTCGTCCCCAAATGTCCCGTCCCCAAATTTCTGTCCCCAAAAATCAAATTCCCAAAATTCTGTCCTCAAATTTCTGCCCCCAAAAATCGATCCCCAAAAATCAAATCCCCAAAATTAGATCTCCAAAAATCTGTCCTTAAAAATCAAATCCCCAAATGTCTCGTCCCCAAAAAACACATCCCCAAAATGCTGTCCCCAAAATTCCGTCCCTAAATTTCTTGTCCCCAAAATGCTGTCACCAAAAATCTGTCCCCAAATTTCTGTCCCCAAAAATCAAATCCCCAAAAATCAGATCCCCAAATCTCTGTCCCCAAAAATCAAATCCCCAAAAATCAGATCCTCAAATTTCTGTCCCCAAAAATCGATCCCCAAAATGCTGTCCCCAAAAATCATATCCCCAAAAAACAGATCCCCAAAAATGGCCACGTCCTTATTTTAGGTATTTTTCAGATCCCCAAAAAACAGATCCCCAAAAATCTGTCCCCAAAAATGGCCACGTCCTTATTTTAGGTATTTTTGCCCCTCGGTGGAATACCTAAAAAATTGATTTTGGCCGGTTTTTGTATGTTTTGACCCTTTTAGAAATCCATAAGTGCAAGTTTTTTGCAGATTCGATTTTTCCAGAGTTTTTTAAAATAAAAAAGATTTCAGAACCGTTTCCTCTTTGCGTTCGTTTTTTCAAAACAAAACAGTGCATTCAATATCTCCAACATCGATAAAAATTTAAAACTTGCGTTCAAGATTTCGTATAGCCCGATATTTGAGATATTCGATTCTTCTGAAATCTGCTGCAAATAACCTTGAACAAAATAAATTTGTAAACAAATAATAATTGTACATGACAACTATTCTGTTAAATATCGCTGGATTTATAATTTTAATATCATGTAATTTAAAAAGTGTTTGATCAAGCATTTTGGCAAAATGTTGAACAAATGAAAAAAGAAGCGCAATGTTTTTTTGAAAAGCTTTTTTTACATTATTTTTTTACAGGAGATACTTCATTTTAATTTATCAACTTTGTAAAATTTTTTGTTTACATTTCTTTGTAATAACTTTGTACGTACTCGCAGAATTATAATGGATGATGATGATGATATTTTAATTATTTCACCAATAAAGAAGTAAAATTATCTATGTACTGCAGTATTTAACATTCCTCTACTTTTTAGCAAACCATCTTCTTTTTTAACGACAAAGAAAACGACGACAAAGCAACAACTTCCTCGATTAAAATCTGATAAGCTTGAAGTTGGTGATGCTTTACGGGGAGCGCATATGGAATGTCCGATTTGTCGAAAGAATCTTGAAAGCTTATCTGAAATTCGTCGAGCTGTTCATGTTAACACCTGTGTCGATGCATCTGTAAATAAAAAAGCTGTTGAAGAGGCTGCTAAAGAAGCTCAAACTATGTTTACTTGTTCATTTTGCAATGAAACAGTTGCTAAAGGGCCTGTAAGTTGTTTATGCGAATGGTAGGTTAAACATTGAATCCTTTTTAGTATTTGATAGCTCATGCAAATAAATGTGCAAAAACTTTTGATATGCCTGTTTCAAAAATGGTTACTGCATTAGAAACACAAGCCCAAGTTGCAGAAAAGCTTCGTAGAAATGGTTTTAACAAAGCAGCGTAAGCTTTTTACTATGTTTACACTGATCAGATTTGGGGTGCGTTTTTCATGTTTTTCCATAGTCCCGTGGTCCCTTTCTTTTTACCTCCGCGGCTTCAAGAAGGGAAAAGGGGAGGACTTTGCAGCATCAAAATGAGTGAAGTCCTCTTTTGCTTCATTGGATCTCCCTTTTTCTCTTCCGCGAGGAGTATATCAAAATGCTCGTGAACAAGGGAATCAAAATGGTCGAGTCTTAGAACAATGCCTCTTTCTCTTTCTCAAGCTTCTTAAATTTCACGGCTCTTAATTTATCGTTTTTACCATATCTTTTTAGACCTGTTACGACGGAAATGATTCAACGTGCAAAGAAACGTGTTCTTGAAGAACAAGAAGCTGCTAAAAATTCTTCGGATACCGAGCTGGCTCCTCCTTTGAAAAAATCAACTTCATCCAGTCGCAAATTTACTTCGGGCCTTCTAAAGAGTACTGTTTTTGGTAAAAAAGAAAAGCATATCTGTCGGTGTGAAGGTCTGCATCTGATACAGAATCGATTTTGTGGACAATTTAAACGAAAGAAAGAACCATGCCAGGATGACATAAATAATGATTTACTTGAAAAAAATATCTTCAGAAAAAAGCTTGAAAAGGTTTGAGCATGTGACCGTTTTTTTTCTCGTTAATAATAACTTTATTTTAGATTGATAGATTAAGTAGACTGGCTGATGATTTTCGAAGAGCTCTTTTTTCACAAAAAACTGATATCAAAATTTGTACAAAAGATGGATTAAGTATCTCTGCTCATACTTTTGTTTTAAAAGCCCGAACATCGCTTGACGTATGTTTTTCTTTTTTCATATAATTTTTTTCAATTTATGTCTTTTCAGATTAAAGCAAATGCGACAGAAATATCATTGACTGATTTTTCTAGTGAAGTTGTTGAAATGTATCTCTTGTATTTATATTCAGGTGCTACTGATTGGTCGTTGAATGATATGGAGGATATTCGAAAATTAGCTACACTTTATGGTCCAAGTGATTTGCATTTAATGATGACGCATCAAGATGAAGATGTCTTGGACATCCGTGATGATGAAGATGTGATGGCGAAACATGATAGTGATGATCATATGAATGCACAAGAAAGAGATAATGATTTGTTAATATCAACACATCAAAATGAGGCTACCGTATTTTATCAGCAAGAAGAAATTAATGGTACCATAATGAACCAACAAGAAGAAATTATGGTCACACACCAAGGTGATGAAGATGCAATTTTGAAACAGCATGATAACAATATAATAATGTCACCATTTAATGCAAATGCTGAAGTTGCACAAATATTTACACCACCATCTTTAACATTGAGCGCAAAGACTCGTAGAATTGCTGCAAGACTTGGTTCTGGTGTAAAAGTTATTAAAGTATATGATGTTACTCCTATGCCATCATATGAAAAGTATACTGATGATGAATTAAAGGCAAGTTAAATTTATTTGTTGAACCATACAAAGTTAATTACATATATCTTCTTTTTGTAGGCAGCATTAAATGCATTTGGAATTCGTCCATTGGGAAGAAAAAAAGCGATTGAAATGTTAAAAAATATTTATGATGAAGTTCATCCATTTGTTCCTGATCTCTCCACCGCAACTCCAAAAAGACGACCATCTCCGATTCCATTCGATCTTGATCAAGCAGAAACATCAAATGGGTCTCATTCTTCGCATGATAATAATGATGATATTTTGAACGAAAGCATGGAAGACAATCCTGAAGAATCTCTTTATTTTGATGCTGATGATACAATTGGGCCTTCAAGTGGTAGCAGTCCAACGAAAGGACTGAAAAGAATAAACGTCTGTTTCTTTTATTACAATTCCCAGTAAATTTTTTATTTTTTAGGACGTTGAAACTGCAACAAAAGCCATGCTTGAATGGTTAAGATTACCAGAAAATGATGAACTTTACAGTAATTTATTAGCTTATAGAACTGTCAACTTGGTATGTACGGTCTAGTTAAGCATTTATTTTGATATCAACCTTTTTCAGGATGAACTTATGGGCACAATTGGAAGATCGTCACACCCTGTTCAGAAGATTACGAAGAAAATTTTACCTGATGTGTTGGATAAATTGTACATTGGTTTTTACGTTCCTGATAAGAAATGGAAAAGAAGAGCAGGATACAAAAGTGGCTAAAATTGTAATTGCAACATATAATTACAATTTTATTTTGTAATTGTTTTTTAATAAATTATTTTTTGTTATACTTAATGTTGAAATAAACTTTGTTACCATTTTTCTTCCCGATGTTTTGTAAATTGTTTTGATCAGATAAAATATCTCTTAAAAATTTGTTCAATGTATACTGTAAAATAAGTAATACGGTTGTTGTGTTTAAACAGTGCCGCAACTTAAGGGGGATTGGGAGGACTGGTCCCCCCACAGGATTTTAAAGTCATGAAAAAATGCAAAGGGAGTACATGATTTTTTTTCCAGTCCCCCACCTATTTTGGTTAAGTTGTGACACTGTGTTCAAAAACAATCTTTTTTACTTCATAGCTTTTACGTATTACTTGTTTCGATTGTTTGCGCTTTTCAGTTTCAAAGATCTCTAAAATCCGTTAACTTTGCACTGTATTGTAACCGATCACTACTTTCCCCTTTTTTTCATTATGTTTTGCTTCTTTTATGATTCATACACGTCCGTACCTCATTAATTTTTTCAGCTTTGATATGGAACGTGAAGGATCGGCCAAAAACCAAATCCGTCAGAAAGATAGAATTCCATCGAAGCGTCGCCGAGTATCTCTTCCTCGAACAAATTTACCATCGATTAGTTCAGAATTTATGGATGATCGACTGTTGGGTTTTTCCATTCTCTGCTGTCATTTATTCTAATTTGTTTATAGATTTCACATTGCTGAAATTGAAACAAATATCGATTACGATGTGATGCTAAGTGAACCATATTCTAATTGTCCAGACGAAAATATGTCACTGAATGATACAATGCATAATATTCCTGAACTTGATGCGGATCTTTCGTGGAGTCCTTTGCCTCGTTCAAAGGATACCGAAAATTATCAATGTTATGAAGAAATAAATGAGGTTTTGGATACTTCTTTGCTGGTTAAAGCTGCCTTTGAAACTGCTGTCAATGAAGAGAATGCTCCAGAAGCTGGGGTTATTGCTGAAGATCTTGTATTACTTGAACGTGCAAAAATGGACGATACCTTAATTCAAACTTATAATCGAATTGATGATGGAATCTTGGCAACCTTGGAAAATAATTTCTTAGCTGATGCTGATGCATATAAAACTAAACATAAATTCCCACAATCTTTTGCTGATGAAGATACCGCTGCTGCAACATTTGATTCGCATTTTTTAAAGAGAGATTCTCTTATTGATTGTGAAGTCAATGTTTTTGATCATGTCGAAAGTTCGATTCGTCCAACAACTAAATGTTTTGCTCCATTAGATGAATCCATCATGAGAAATACCTATTATGATCATAGTGCTGGATATAAAGATTATGATAAACTTGCAAAGAAAAAGCGAAAGCCAGATTTTCTTTTTAATGGATTAGTCCCCAGAAGTGTATTTCGTTATACAACTTCCACGTTTGAACCTTCTCAAAAAGATGAAGTTGATTTGAAGAAACTGATTTTGGAGTTCAAAGAATTTCTTGCTCATCCTGATAATATTCCATGGCAGTTGAATTCTGATTATACTATTGATACAAAAGTAGAAAACGATGAGTGGGATGTTAAACATCTTGAAGAAATTAATAATTTAAGGAATTTATTCTTGAATGATCAACGTAACTCTGAAGAAGATGATGATGAAATCCGTTTTTTATTTCAAAGTTTAACAATGAAGCTCAAGCTCGATCCAGAAGGAATATATTCTCAAATTAAAGATGATGATGAGAGTGGTATCAGCTTCCTTAATGGTGCTGCACCGCTTGATCCAAATAAATTAAATCCATATTCAAATTATCCATCACTCGAGAAGTACACTGTACCATCCATTGTTCCAAGAGAAACATGCACGGCTACTCTTTCATCACATCCTTGTCGAAAACCTCTTTCACCAAAGCTAATAACAACTCCAGAAGTTAAGGAAGTTAAATCTGGTCTACCATTTGATTTGAAGTCACCAAGATTGCCTTATGAATGTCCAAGAGGTGTACAAGAATATACGTAAGGATTTTTAATTAGTTACTTTTAATATTTTGTTACCATATATAATTATAGGAATCATTTGGTTATCCGGGTTGCTCTCAATCGTTACATTTCGAATAACGATGACTCGTTTGCTCATTTAATTTTATATAAACTTCTTGATGCTCGACCTGATACTTTTTATGCTCAAGAAGCTTTTCGTATTTTTAATCAACCTGCACGTTCAATGACTCACAAAGAAATTCAAACACTTGCTAAAATTGCAAGTGACTATCAATGTTTTGATGCATCTTTGGTATATTTCCATCTTCGCAAAATTTATTTCATACGATTTGTTTTAGCATTATCTTCTGGTTATGGATTATTTCCGCGAAAAGAATTACATTGGAATGGAAGAAGAAATTTCAAATTGGTGTTATTCAATGCGATATGCAGGAATGAACAAATTTTATCATCCATTTCCTGAAACTTCGGAATCTGAAAAATCTACATTTAAAGAAAATAATGAAAACGTATTTTCTGGTGAAAGAAAAGCAGTTCTTTTAACAAGTTCTTTGTATATCTTAACTTTCAATTAGTGAGTTTTTATTATTTTGCAAGTTATCATTGCACATTTGTTTCGTTTAAAGTAAATTCATAAATGTTAATTTTTAGCCAAAAAAGCCGCCGAATCCTTAAACAACTGCAAGCAGCTGATTATGAAGCACTTGAAGATGAAGATATTCTTCACTGGATTTATACGATAGATGCACAATCTCAAATTGGACTTATCAATCCTTACGCACAACATCCTAAAACATTTTTTGAAAAATCTTCCGATTGTAAGTTTATGTTTGTCTTTTTTTCTCTCAATAATATGGTCATGTTTTAGTTTTTTCTCTGGCTACATTCGAGATTATGCATGATATTGCAAGTTTGATTGATTACTTTCAAACACGACTTGAAAATTCAAAAGATGGTGATGCTGCAATTCCAGAAATCGTTAAAGAATCAACTTGTCGATTTCTGATGATGCAATATATTTATCTTCAACATCATACATTATCAGCTAAAGAAAAGGATGTTAAAGAGTAAGAAATGTGATGAGCTATAAATGAAATTTTTATCACTAAAATTTTTCAGGATTCATGAAGTTTTTGATACATTATGTTCTGTTCCATTCCATGAAGGTAAAACCCGAAAACTTGAAAGATTAGCCAAAACTTTAATGCGTTCATATTATTTATCAATTGGCAGAAAAGGATTTGGACCACAGTTATCTTTGTTACCCGAACCTCAGCTAATTCGTGATCCACGTGAAGGGCATTGTGTTGAAGGAACTGTATGTTTTTGCTGCTATTCTTTATCCGAACATTTATCTATTTTGTTATCTTTAGATTGTTGAAAATATCGTGAATGCTTATGAATTAGCTTATTCTGGTAAATTTGATGATGCACTCAAAATTATTGATAAGCTTGAAATTGCAAATGTTAATGGAATTGTTGGGTGTCATAATACTATAATTGCAAAATCCTGCATTGAATTCGATAAATCGTTTTTTAAAAATTCAAGAAACATTTCTGAATTAAAGCTGTTAACATTGTATGAAAAATGTCCACTTGAAGCTTTATTCCGCGATGTTACATTTCAAATTCTTTATGGTGACATTGATCCGTTGATTATTCGTAAAGTGTATCAAGTATTGGGTCATAGCAAATCGATTGAAGTTCTTCCAACAATTCAATTAAGGTTTGTTTTTTGGTCATTTGTGGTTTTTAGCGGGAGAAGCATGCTATAAAAAATGAACGAATTACTGTAGAAATATAATTTCCTTTGTTTTAGATGTCGCATGGCATTAGCTCAAATCTTTATTGAATGTGAAAAATACCGTAATGCAATTGATGAACTTACAAATGCTTTGGAATTATCAACAAAATTGAATCTTTTGTTATTTGTTTCAATGATCCAGCGAAGACTTGCAATTGTTTATATTTTGATGGATAATCTTTCCGGTGCTTACAAAGCTATAGAAAATTGTAAAGCAGTCCAGATTAATGTCGAAGTTCCGTCTTTGGAAGCAGGAATGATTTATTTAACTAAATATCTTATTTATTCAAAATCAAATAAACTTCAAAATGTTAAAGAAATTCGAATTCTTCCAAGTAAATTTTTTGTGCTTCGATATTTTGTTATAGACTTCTTTTTAGATTATGTATTATCTGAATATTTGATGAAAGCTGCAAAATTGCTCAAACCTTTTACACTTGTTTATAAATGGCTGCTCGTTGAAGAATTTAATTTTATGATTTCCATTAATTCATCTTCTGAATCTGCAAAGGATTTTACCGTTAAAAAAGAAGATACTTTCCTTCATCAACATAAAGAAGATTTTATGGAACGGTTTTCTAAACAATTTGATCTCAATGATTTTTGTCTCGGCGCTGCCACATCTGATTTAACGAAGATGTTATCTGATTACAAGCGAAAATATTCACTCCCTTTGTATTTAATTTAAATCTTTTTATTTTGTGATACTTGTTTATTTTTTTCTATATTTTTTAATGTAATTACATGTAATAAATCTTTAACAATGTTTGTTTTTCGAAACTTGTAATACATAAATCTTTTCTGGAATTAAAAATTTCAGGCTACTTGTTAATGAAATTTTATTTAAAATCCACAGACTACAACAATACGAAAAAAAACTTTTGATAAACATTCAATAAGATTATTATTTTGATTTAATCAAGTATGTCAAAAACTCTTTTCTTTCTGCTGGAGATTTTAAAATAACAAATTTTGCCGTAGATTGTGCGAAAATTAAACGATGTTTGTAAATGAAATATTTGCAACATTGATATAATTTTAGATTTCCTTTGAGAGACTTTGGATTTTTAATAATATACTGCATAATTGCTGACGGAATGGAAAAATATTGTAAACAACAGGAATCACATGTAAACATTCTTCAAGAAAATAACAAACGGAAAGTAGTATAAATTAGTTTTTCTAAGAATACCAAACTCGCGATGTAAGGAATAAATATTAGATCTACTAAATCCGGCAGGTTAACCACGACAAGCAAGAAAAGCCCAGTGGACTCGTGGAATTTATTGTTTTTGGCAGAAAAACCAATTAATAATCAATAAAATCAAAAAAAGCACATAAATATGCCTATAAACTTGTTTGTTGGAAAAAATTTTGTTTCAATAATAACTTTTAGGACATATTTATTTTGTTAGTCATACAAAGGCAAAATATGAAATCGTTAAAATTTTTTACTTCACAAAATACGTATACAGTATCTTATAAAATATGCTTTGATTTTATATGTAAAAAGTGAAAATTAAAAAATATTTAAAACAAAAATTTGATGAAAAATACTTATGGTTCTTTGATGGTTGATTGATTAAAAATTATTGAAAGTGATAGTGTCATCATTGGATAAAGGGGAGGGATCTTGTTCAGTTAAGAATTTTCTAGCACCATCGATTATAATTATTGTAAAAATAGAGTAGGCCGTTCCCAAAATCAAAAATAAAACCATTAACATAAAAGCTGACCGGATTTCCGGTTCAGAAAAATTATTCCCCAATGCAAAGAAAATCATTATTCCAATCATAATAAGACTTTCAACAACCGTAACTGCACCCTAAAAATTGTTTTTGATTATACGATTAATTCATTTATGAAATTAGAATTTCATCACTTTTATGCTGACGACAAAATCGTAGTCATCGAAAATAAATGGAATAGACGTAAAAATGTTTTTCTTACTAAAGTGATTACAGCAGAATGCAAATAACTTGGTTGATTTTCATGGATCCCATAAAGCACATATGAATAGACAAAGATAGAAATGACTGCAAAAACTGGTGATGCGTAATTCTTTGATTTCAACGCTGCAGCGACCCTTGAAATTGATCCAATAATTCCAATGATGGAAAGAATTTGGGCCCATGTCTAAAGTTTTGTTATAAAAATAACTAACATCAAAAGCTTACAGTTATATCCATTTTCCAAGTAAAAATGTTTTTTCTGATTAAAATTTGTTTGATGTTTCTTAAAATAAGAACTAAACTTTGGAACAAAAAATAAAAAGTTTAAAAGGATACTGCCGCAATGACTTTTAAAAATACAATTAATGTAAAGAAACAAATTTTAAAGAAAAAGTCGTTTTTCAATTCAAAAGAAAACATTTCTTTTTTTTAAAATCTGATTGTTCGAAAAATGATGAATCACTTTTGATTAATATTTTTTTCTAAAAGTGTTTTGAAAGCACACTTAACCAAAAAAAATTGTAAAAGTTTCATGCTGAAACTGTATGTAAAATCGCAAAGAACTTTATATATTTTTCTGGTAAACAAAATAAATATTACATGAGAAAATTAATTATTTCAGATATGAGTTTCATTCATTACAAGTCAATTTTGAACAAATTCATGCGGATATCATGGTGCAGGATATGCAATTCTCTCATTTAAATCTTTCCGAGCTTTGTTAATTACAATAAACGAAAAAATACCATATGCAGTCGCGATTACAAAAACAACGCAACACACAATAAACATAGTTTTGTAGTCAGGATTTGCAAGCATATTGCTAAGAATTGCCAAAAGTATAAATCCCATCATTAAAAGGATTGAAAGAACAATAGAGATAATCTAAAATAAATATATTTAGATTTGCCAAAAGAAATATAATTATTATCGGAAATTGCATTTTTTAGCAAAAATCATTTTAAAAACAAACTAACCAAAATTATGCATGCTGGAAGTAAATAGCTGGGCCGTTTAACATGAATTCCGAAAATGACGAAAGAGTAAATAAGAATTAACACAATCGCTATCGGCAGAGAGAAATAGTTTTTCGCAACAATTGAAAAAACAATGTGCGAAATTTCTCCTATGATTGCAAAAAATGAGACAAGGAAGGCGCACGTCTAAAATAAAGGACTTTTTCGATGCAAAAAAAGGAAAAAAGAAAACTTACAGTACTTTGCATTCCACAACAACGAGAAGTCATTTTGATAATAGTACAACAATGAAGAATTCAAATTTCAATTAGAAACAGCTGTTATTGTGTTTATTTGAAGAACAAAAATGGCTAAAAATTTTCAATTTTTATGAATTTTTGGTACAGGCACAGTGCCTTTTAAGGACGTATGAATGTTGGCCCCGTTGTTGTTGACTAATTGAACAAAAATAACAGAATCACAAAAAGAAACGAACAAAAGTAGTGTTTCAACTTTTCCGCATGATTTCGTGTTTTTTGGCTAAAGCTCAAACTGTTGAAAGCAATGTTGAATCACGTTTGATTAATCAATCTAGCATTAAAACAACAAAAATATGACCAATTTGGATTGTTTAAGTTGTGAAATTTGTTTTGTTTCATTCGTTTTAAAAATAACTCACCAATTAATAATATGGCCTTCAAAACTTTTTTTTTGACTCAAAAGTAGGGAGCACAGCGTAAAAAATAAATTTTAGATTTAGCATATAAGTTTTAAATATATATTTTGAGTCAAAAGTGAAAAAAATATAACAATGCTTAACAGAACAAAAAAGAGAAGGACAAAAATCTTCAAAGAAAGATTCTAAGCATATAGAATCTTTCTTTGAAGAAATGATATTTTCCCTGCGCACCAAAGTTGTAGATTCAAATTTTGATTAAATTGTTTGTTTTTTGACTAACTTATAAACAATTATACGACCGCAAGTACTCGAACTTTGTTTTGCAAAATAAAATTTTATAAACAAAGAAATGCAAAATAAATATAAAAAGACATAAAAAAACATTCATAAAAACAGTTCGGCAGTAGTTCAGTTGTAAATGTTTTTCAGCATAACGCGTTGGCGAAGCTTTGAGGTTCAGATGAAGTTGATTTAAAAGATTCATTAAAACTGCTTTGGAAAGAATAACCACAATCAAGAATTGATGGATCACTCATTTCAAAAGAACCATTCATTGTTGTCATATTTAAATCAGAATTCAAAGAAGTTGATGGAAATAATTTTTTGAGAACATTTTGAGGTGTTGGTAGTGGTGAAATCGGTGTAAGTTTTCCATCATGGAATTCAAAAAGTTTAGCCAGAATAGGATTTGATAAATCTAGTTCGTTTGCATTATCCGGTTTTGAAGAAGGAATTGCTTCGGTAGATGTCTTTGAAGTTGCCAAAGAAAATTCATCTTTTTCTGAAGGAACCAAATATTCCGGATTATGTACTTGGAGTGAAGAATCTTCGGATGAGCTATCATTTGAAGCTTTACGTCCAACAATAGGCGCACCAAATTCGCTAGTAAATGGCAATGAATAAAGCATTTCTCGAGTTTCTTCCATGAGATCAATAACACTGGCTTGTCCAGAATTTGATAAAATGCTGCTTTGACGGAACATTTTTGAATTGTACGGCTTAAGGATATTTTTAATTTCGATATCATGAAATGCTGGAGGAACATTTTCACCACCAATTGATCCGTCTGGTATAGTTTGACTTGTTGAAACATTTGTAAAATCAGATGAATAAGTTTTTTTGGAAGTTTCAGATTCTTTTACTTGAGAGTCAGTAGTTCGATTGCACGTTGAAAAACAAGTATGAGGAAAACGTGGATGCATTGGAAACATTCCATTGTAATTCAATGTATTCGGGTAAGCATTTGGCATTTCTTTTGTTGAATAATAAGCATAAGGCCAATAAAGATTTGGATACATTGAAGAAAAATTCATTCCAAATTCAGATAAATTCTGACATCCAAAACATTCCGGTGAAAAATCATATGAAGTTGATAAATGCGGATAAACTTTGCAATCAAAAAAGAATGTTAAATTCTCTGTAGCATGCTTTGTTCGGCTGCTTGGCTTGTCGGGAATGGATAAAACCATATTATCTTTATCAGCGCCTAAAAAATGAATAATGTCTTTAATTTTTAGATTTGAAAAAAGATCGTCAAACATACCTTTAATAAAGATTCCATCTTTTTTTTCGATATATAATTTAAACACTGGCATTTTTTTGGAATCGATGCTTCGAATCCAATAAGCTTTAAATTTCATATTTGTATTGCTGTTTTTGACGTGTGATTGATGAAAAATAAATTCACCATAAAAGTAATCACCAAATTTGAGATGTGGTAAAGTATGGAATGGAACAAGAACACAAAGATCAGCAACATAATGATCCCATTTTTGGTAAACGAATTCAAAGCAGAGAACAAAATTCACATATTTTTGATCTTCTCCAATATTTTGAATAACAAAATTATTCTTATCTTTACGAATTATTGATTTAGAGTTATCTAAAAGATAACTTGTATGATTACTTTTTAGACAAAATTTAACAAAACTTACATGAATCAGCGACTTTGATATCTTTGACATTTCCTTTTGTAATAACAATTTTGATGAAGCAATTTGGAGGCTTTAAATCCTTTTCAATAGCAAAAGTTAAACCATTTTTAGAATAAGAAAATGGGATCAAAGATTTTAAGTTCAATTTGATTTTGATTGCAACCGATGGAAGAACGGGAAGAGATTCCATACTTTTTAAAAGACCAAGAGAAAAAAGAAAAAGCAACCAGCAAATTCAAGACTTTGTAATGAATAAAACTGAATTCTAATTAGATTTTTTGGTGGCAAACTAAAATTTCTGGAATATCTTTTTTTACTCTAAGGGTTATACTTTATTGACGTAAAAACAGTTATTTATCAAAACAAATACTTTTTCTCTACAATATGAAGAAGTTTATCAAGAAAGATGGGCTGACCCTTTCTTTCAAGCAGGCCTTCCAATAATATTTAAGTAGATCAATATCGGCAAAAATATTTCTAATACAAACTTTTCATCCATCCCCATCTTTTACTGTTTAAAGAAAAATGCAGTCCATCCATTTTTCAGCACCGTTAAATTTATCTGTGATTAAAAGTCAAATTTACGCAACGGGATCATCCAGATATTACATCGTGCTCAATAACGATAATATCGATTGATTAAAATTTGGCACCTAAGTAGAACAAAAATTGTTTTTGATGTTTAAATTTTTTTTCAATTTGCATTATTTTTGTAATAATGTTTTAAATGTTGTTTTGATGTTAAAATAAAAGTTTTAAAAACATTGATGTTGTGTATGGATTAGATAGGCATAAAAATATCATCAAAGTTTAAGATTTTTTATATAACATACGTAAATAATTGACATCAAGGCAAAATTATGAAACTTATTAAGATATTTATTTAACGAGCTTTTAATGACAGGAAGATAAATGACAAAGCAAATATTTTCTTGCTCTATGAATTACTGTAAATGCGAAAATTGTGTAAGCTGATGCCAATGCAACAACAAAGGCAAAAAGGAAGAAGCCAATTTGGATCACTAAAAAATTTTAAATTAAAAAAATATAAAAATATAATCTGTAATCAAACATTTTTTAGCCTCCTCGATAGAATTTTTTCCGTGATCTTTAAAATAATCAACCATGCTATCTGGTACAACAATTGCAATAACGATAAATCCAATTATAATTAAAACATTTATTGCTAAGTTAATACCCTAAATTTATTTAAAGATAAATATTCTACGATAAATTGTTTTATGATGATTAACAGTGTTTTCCCAATTCCAATTCTCGTTTCCGATTCTTATGTAAGAATCGATGTAATCGAAATATCGGAAAAATAAAAGAGGATCAGAATCGATAAAAATGTAACCGGGAAAAAACATTGATTAAAAAATTGAAAACTTACTAAAATAATTTGAGCAGGAAGTAAATAACTTGGTCTTTCTTTGTTTACGCCAACTAAGACAAAACTATAAGTTAAAAGCATAATAACTGCCATAGGAACATAATACCATAAAAAGAATGCAGAAATAATTGTACAAATTGAACTAATTATTCCAAGAATTGCAACTAATTTTGCACATGTCTGAAATGCAAAAGTGCATTTCAAAGGAGAAGATAAAAAAAATTTGAGCTCACTGTAATATGCATTCCGCAGCAGCCATGATCGTTTGACATTTTTTATTATGTGATACTGTAATGTGGATCTAAAATAAAATAATGTAGTTCTGTTTTGAGTGTTAAAAGAACAAGAGATTGTGAAGCACGGTTTATCATAACTGGCTAATATCAACATCTAAGCTTCCGTTGTAGTATTTTATACAAAAAAATTTAAAGCATCACTGATAAAATAGCACCCTTTTTTCAAAAAGTGACGTTTTATATTGCAAAAAATCGTTGGTGTTTGTCACGCACTCACGCACAAATGTTGTTTTTAGCTAAAACTCATTCCCCTGAAATGTCTTATCACTTACCAAAAAATAAATAAAAATGTCCATCTTGTTTATTTTAAAGGGTGAGGCTTTTTGCGTTGTTGAAGGTGACAATGATGAATCAGTGAGATTTAAAATTTCAAAATAAAACATGTATGTGAGAATTCCTTTGCTGACTATAACAATAAAAATGTCAAAGTTTATTTTATAGTGGAATTAAATGATTTGAAATAAAAAATAAACTTTTCTCCCACAAAATTTGCGGTGCCAAGATAATACACTTACAAAAATATAGACAGTTATGTATGGAGCCGGAATAATGCTCCAAAAAAATCTAGTTTGGAACAAATTTTAGACATGGTCATGTTTTTTTTCACAGGTTGAAAGTTCTATTTTTGTTTTAAAATGTTGGTTGATTCATTTAGAAAAATACACTTTATATTCAAGAAAAAATGAGCAATCGTTCTAAAAAATTACAAAAACTTTTTTCATAATGTTTCAAAAAAGGATTGTTGTAGTTGTTTCTATTATTTTGAATTATTAAATTTATATTGCAATACATGTATCATAATTAAGAACTGCCAATGGGAACATTCAATTGGTTCCTTTTCAAGCTGAAAGCCAACATAGAAGTTAATTTGTTCTCTTAAAAACTGTAAAGAAACAAACAATATTTTTTAGGTTTTTGCACAAACAGTTGCTTTGATTGGAATTGGTGTTTCACTCTGCTCCATCATATTTTCAGTACTTCAAAGGAATCATTTATCCGTCGGCATTTCTGTCTTCTTTATTCTCAATTACGCATTTGTGATGTATTGCCTTATAAAAAAGCATTATAATCTATTGCTTATTGCACAGATTTTTCTGGTATTTTTTTAGTTTTTCAAAAATTTTTGTCTTTCCACAAAATAATTCGTGCATAAATTTTACAGAAAAATATTTTTAGACATTTAATATTTGCATGGGATTTTCACAAATTGTCGTTTTCTCTGTTCTTTTTTATAATGGAAAAAACAACGGTCTTTTTTTGGGCCTGATTGCCGTTCTAACATTATATGCCATTTTTTCATTCATTGTTGTCGACAAAACCCGAAAATATGTTGTTCAAAATGAATTACCGCCACAACTATATTCCAACGAACAAAAAGATGATGAAACTTCAATGTCCGATTCCACAACACAAAGATATTAAATTATTTGTATAAAACAATTTTTTGATTCCTATTTTAATTTCAGACCCTATTGAAAATGGATTTCGTAGATGTCGAACAAAAGTAGCTAGAAATAAAAATGTGAAAAGTTTTATAGTCAAAAAACAGTATTACATTTTCATTACTAAAAATCATTGTTTTTGTTTAAAACTTTTTCATTACTTATAAGAATCTACAAAATCTGACATCATAAATTGGATTATTGTTTTGCATTTTTACAGAATTGATGGAATGTGATGATGGTAAAGTTGAATCAATTACAAACGAATGTTTTGATGAATTCTGTATATAAAATTTCTTGGCTTTTTTAACGATAATTGAAGCAAATATAGCAAAGCCAATAGTGATGATAACTATGAACAAAACCATTACAAAATTTTCCAGGCCTGGATCTGAATAAGAAAAAAATCTAAAGGACTTGTAAAAATTAAAAGTATTTACTTTTCTGAGCATTATTTGTACGGTAGTTTTCTTTATCAAAATGTTCTTCTTCACTGTTATTCGAGTCATAGAGAGCAATACTAATAAATGCGATTACGAACAATACACAAATGACAATATTTATTGCCTAAAAACTGTTATTTGTTAATTGGAACATTAACAGTTTTTTAAAATGCAGATTTTTGTTTTGGCAGAGCTATTTTAAAAATTAAAAATGACAAAGTATAGTTTTCTTTTATTTTATTTTCGAAGCTATAAATTTTTTATTAGTGTTATTAAAATTTTCTTACCAAAATGATTTGTGCAGCAGCAAATAAACATCCTTTATTCTCTTTTTCAGCACCAACAAAAATTAAAATAAATGCGATAATAAATGCCCCATAAATAGGAGAGCATATCCATGTGAGTAACGTGGGAGAAGAAATCCGAAGACTGATAAATATGTATGAAAGAAAAAATAACAGTTCCAATAAATCCGATAAGTTTTGCACTTTTCTGTAACGATTGTAATTAGTTTTAAAGCCATATTTCGAACCTGCAGCCTACTGAAATATTTAAATTACAACAATATTTCATATTCATGAAGAAAAAAATTACTTGAGAATCACTTAATAAGAAAATTAAATCGAATATTAAGTACCGAAGGCGTGCTTAAAAATATTATATACCTTTAGAAACAAGTGTTTGAACAATGATAAGAAAACATGCTCCCATTTTTATCATGTGATGTTTTGCAAAAAGATAAAAATAGAAATTTTTAGAAAATATTTTCCTCTTTTGCTCATGCTTTTTGTTGACGTTTAACCCATTAACTGATAAGATATTTCGAATACATAAAAAATATGTACTTTCGAATAATTTTTGCTAGATTTTTACTTTATCACAATGGAGGGATTTTTTTGTCAAACGAAAGTTTAGTTTTAGCATCTTTATTTGTATTTGCAAAGGTTTTACAAAAAAATGAAAAAATTTTCAAACAGAAATTAAACAGTAACATAAGTTTGTGAAACAATTTTAATTTGTGTTGATTTAAACGGTAATTTCCATTTAAATCCTAAAATTTCTTTGATACGTTTTCGATACGGTGTTATCATAATTATTGCTGCAATGGGATTAACAACTGAAATCCAGCCGAGAAAAAATGAAAAAAATAATGTAATATTCTGATTTTCATGTTTAAGGAAGGTCATAATAATCAAGGTTGCAACAGGAATATTACCAACCATAACTGGACCAATTGCCTAAAATCAAAAGAAACAACATTTTTGCATAAAGTGATAAATTGATTGAATACCTGAATGATAAGAGTTTTATGGAATTGCTTGCTTAAGATCTTTGATCCAGCATTTTGATTCATATGTGTGTGCAGAGTTTTACCAATTCTGATACAATAATAAATTACCATTCCAAAACTGACAGAAGTTATGACTAAAATTATTGAATAAGGAATCAGAAATGATAAGGCATCCTAAAAGTTTGTCGATCGTGCATCTGCTTAACTAAATTTAAGATTATACATTTTTAGTTGCAACAAATGCTGGACCATTTGGATATTCATCTAACCAAAATTCTGTTTGTGTTGCAATTTTCTGAAGTTCGTTTAATTCTAATAACGGAGGGAATGACCATGAAAAGAGCAAAAATAACACAAACGATATCATTAATAAAACAGCATATGGTTGGAAAATGCATTTTAAAGTTAATTTTTTATGTCTAGAAATTAAATTACGGTATTTTTGGATACGTGAAGATTTAATAATTTAAGCATGAGTTGAGAAAAATACAGTAATGGTTCTGATTAAAGCTTACTTGCAAATGACCAGATATCGTAAATAAAATGGTATACAAACTGCAATCACATTTGTTATCATAATTGTGCTACATGAACGCATAATTATACTTCCAGCCGTAAAGCCAAATGATGAAAACCATCCCCCAACGATTACATAAAAAGATTGATCCTTTGAAAATACGAGCTAAACAAAGAATTGCTTAATTAGTTTTCTTAGACGAAAAACCCACAGGCGACATTGCTGTTGTTACAACTGCTAATAAAATATCTATCACACAATTCGGAATTAAAACAAAACCAATTTGTTTCATATTTTTCACAGTTAGAATTAAATAGATCAATAAAAAATTGCCAAACACGGAAATTACAGGGGCCAGAATATCATTGTATCGAAGAAATTTCAGTAAAAGCGTCATTTTAGCAACTTTTTTTTTCTAAAAAACTCAATTCTGTTTAGGTTGTGGTAAAATGTTACAGTTTTAAAGATTAGACAAAAATTCTTCAACTTTTAAAAATTCTAGAAGATGTAAAATTATTATAAAATTTTTTGGTTTCCTGGAAAACTGTGATTTTTAAATTTTTATTTTAAGCTGTAAATAATTTTATGGTTTTCTTTAAAAACATAAAACACTTATTTATAATTCTTTTTCAACTTTATAAGACATATGAAAAATTAATCATACATGCATTTTTACAGTATTATATAATTTCAACTAATAAGTATGAAAAAAATGGAAAAAGGAAGTTTTTGCCAGACATTTGCATAATAAAACGTTTACAATTTATAAAAATCATGCGTACTTTTTTTAACAAATGAACCAATAATTTATTTAATTCGTATTTTTGTTTACATTAGTCGCTTATTATTACAATAATTATGCCTTTTTTATGGATATAATAAATACACAGCAAATAAAAAGAAGGAAAAAATGGCAGACACTCACAACATCATGAAGCATGCTTGTTTTCTATGTACACAAAAAGAAATATAAAATAAATGTTTTTTTAAATATACAACCGTTTAAAAATATAAATGTTATCACACTATTCCGTTATGTGAAGGTTGATGACCAGTAAATCGATTGTTAAAATCGTGAAAATTGTTTGTCGTTGAACCTTTACTACTGTATGAACTTTGTTGACTTGGAGTTTTACAGTATCCATATGGATAGGTAAAAGTGAAGTATAAACGAGTTTTGCGAACAATAATAAATGAAAAGACTGTAAATGCGACTTGAAGAAAAATAATAAACTCTGTGATGATAAAAGTTAAATGTAAATCTGTAACTTAAATAATTTTTCCTCAACAAATTTTGTGCAAAAATAAACAAACTTTGTTCAACCCAATGATTACCATATTCTTCAATAAATTGCTTGATTTCATAATTTGGAACGAAAATTTCGACAAAAAGTGTAGCAACTTCTAACAACAAATTAATAAATGCATTAAATCCCTAAAGTAAAGTTCTTGTTTCAGACAAAAACAAAAGAAAATTTATACCAAAATTATTTCAGCAAAAAAAAGATAATTCAAATATTTATATTTTATTCCAATTAATACAGAAATATATGCAATAAAGACAGCAGCACTCAATGGTACATAAAACCATGATATCAACATTGATACAAAAGTAAACATAGAATTGAAAATTCCAATAATTGCAACTACTTTGGCCCATTTCTAAAAGAGATATGCATAAAAAAAAGAAATTGATATATTGCAGCTTAATTATTGAGTCTAAACTTTATGAGAATTTTATAAAATCACTAAACTTACCCATACTCTAATACCACAAAGATAGACATTTTCAAACATTTTTGAAATAATTTAAAACTTAAAAAACAAATGCTCTTTTTATCTTATTCAAAGAAACTCAACTCTCTTGGTACAACCATGAATGACTAGTTTTCTCAAAAAAAAAAACATCAGCGATAGTTTTAATTTTCATGTTTACTATTAACATTATGAAATATAGCTAATATCGAAGAAAATGAATACTTATATAACAACCCCTACTCATTGATAAAAATTTTTCCTTTGCAAACTTGTATTTTAAAGAAAAAGTTAACAAAAAACTTTCTTTTCATTTAAAAAAATTGGTGTTGTGTACTTACAACGTTAAATCACTTGTGCTAGCTTGTGTCCTTGTTTTAAAAAAAGCATAAATATATTGATAAAAAGTTTCTCATTCAAAATTTTCAAAGATCACAAAAATAAAAAAGAAACAAATAAAAAATTTTTGAACAAAAATTTCAATTGATCATTCAGTAATATTGAGTTTTGCAGAAGCAAGCTTTTCCAGCATTCGATCAATTTTTTCAGCACGTGAAACTTCAGTCCATAAAATTCCATTCAAAAATTGAATTTCTTTATCGACGAGATTTTCGATATGACAAATTTGTGTGTTCAATTGTTTCATCAAAGATTTGTAATCACAATTATCAATAATTTGCTGGACATATGCTTTTTTGACGACATTTTTTGTTGAAACATAGACATCATGTTCACCGAATAGATCAGAAAAAAACGAATCATAATAATTCCAGCTAATATTTATTTCATCTGAGAGATCACCAATAAAAACAAGATTGAACTTTTCATTTTCAGTAATTGAATCAGAATTACAAAATAGATAATTTGATTCGGCAGGATCAGAAGAAACATATTTGCCATTGTTGCATTTAAAAGAATAAACTTCGTTTCCATAATCTATCATTTCAAATAATTCTGTTTTTCCAACACTTTGACGATTGCATTTCATTGCGCTTTTACCATTTTCAGACGAAACGTATTTTCCACGAGATTTCAAAGCTACTTTACTTCCATTTTCATGTTTTTCAAAAGCAAAAACTTCCCATCCAAGTGGAACTTCAGGATGTGTGGTTAAAAGTTCCATTGGACCACGGCCATCTTGACCTGAGATAAATCTTTGAGAAGTTTCCGGGCGAATAAAAGCATAATCATTCTTTGGATCATAAATATCGATTGATGATAAAAATTCCTTTAAAGCATCAAGATTCATTGGAAGATTTAGTTCGGAAAGGTTACTATTGGGATGTTGATTTTTGTATTCTTCAATAAAGGTAACAGCATTTTTGATCGGTTGAAAATTTTTATATGCTGTTAATCGAATATCTCGAAATTGATTATTGAGTTGGAAGCTTTCTTTAAATGGTTGAACCTAAAAATTAAATGTTGAAAAATATCAAAAGTCGTCAAGCACAAAAGCTATAGAAGTGATATTTGTACTAAGCAACTTACATTATTATCTGCATCATCATCAGAAGAAATTTTCTGTGATCGTGTAAGTGGAAGACCAAAACCATAAACAAAAAATATTGCAGTAAAAATCAAAATCTTCCATAAATTCGTCATCGCTGCTGATAATATTTTTGAAAAAACTTGTAACTTATTCTAAATGAATTATATTTTTGCTGATTCGTATTTATATACAAGATTTTCTTCTGAATCAATTTTTCAATTTTCTGGCACCTATTATTTTCGTGACCTAAGTTAATCAATATATTCCCATCTTCTTTCTTGCTGCACGAAAATTGAAAAAACCAATATTTTTATTGTATAAATAATTAACGACCTTTAATTATTTATTAAGCTAAATTATTTTATGACTTTGTCTCAAAAAATCTTTATCTTAATTCGATGAAATCAAATTTGACCTAAATTTGGCATGTCTGTAACAATTGAAGAAGCTTAAATTCAGCATTGCAGAAAAATTGATAATTTGAGAAACATTTTTTTCGATTCTGTTAACATTTTCTGCACTAAAAGTGTTGTTTTTAATATTTAAAAAAACATTCTATTGATTCATCGACTATTTTGGGATCATCATCATTTTTTTTCAACTAAACGCACACTCTTGCGTAACATTTGTTTTTGGTAAATGATGCAACATTTTTATAAAACGTTTTGTGAAGTGATGCTTTCTTGCTCATTCACACAAAATATCGTCTAACTTCTGTTTCCATTTTTTTTTATAATGCATTCAGAAACCCTTTGCTATAGCATACATGTTACCGTAAGCATACATATTCTTTAAACTTTGTGTTCAAATTAATTTAATTTCAGAAAGCTGCAAAAATTATTGCAATTATTGGAATTGTGTTTCAATCTTTTTCTTTGATTTTTAATTTATTATCAAAAGATTTTCTACCTCTTATTTGCGACATAATTTCAATTTTAATTTACATTGTATTGTTTTATGGTGTTTTCAAAAATTATTCTTCCTGTTTACTTCCTGCTTTAACTTTTTTGGTCGGTTAACTTTTTTCTATTTTAGTAATAAGATTACTTTTGGGTTTTTAAACAATTTGTTCTTAATTTGAATTAAAATAAATTTTGACATACATTTTAGGGGGCAAATATTGTTCTTTGTTTTGCATTAATGATTCAATTCATTGTTTCTTCCTCGATGAAATCCGAGTATTTTGATATTTCTGAAAACACAACTTTCTTTGTTTTAAAAACCGTCAATTTTATTTTGGGAATAGTTTTCGCAATTTTATGTTTTATTATTGTTAACATTGCCAGAAAATATATCATTCAACAAAAATTGACCTCTTTTTCCTCTCCCTCCCATCAAAATCGGTTTGGTGAAACAGTAACACCCAAAGCATAAATTTATCCTCAATCATAAATGAACGTTAAATATAAGTATAGTTTTTGATAAATTTTTTATGTTATTTAACACAATTTTTCAACATTTTTTATTGTTAAAATAATATTTAAAAAATTATAAATGTTCAACAATGACATCTTTCTTCGTGCAATAAATATTTTCTTGCTCGGTGAATTGTGATAAACGCGAATACAGTATATGCCAGAAGAAAAAGCAATATGCTACCAAATGCAAAACCTAAAATTATTAAATTCTTTACAGGTTTTTACAAAATAAAGATGCTTACCCAGAGCATTAAAATGTAAAATAAATTCTAACACAATAAAAGTAATCAATAATCCAATACCAAGGATAATATCGACTCCCTTAAATTTTTATATTTGATCTATTAAAAGATTATTTGAACTTCCTTACCAAAACAATTTGTGCCGGTAACAGATGATGGGGGCGCTCTTTAATTACTCCATATAAAACAAAAATATATGTAACGAAAAGGGCAAGTCCTTGAACAAGTGGAATCCAACTGAATAATAGAAATACCGAGGCCAATAAAAATAATGAACCAATTATTCCAATAATTGAAACTATTTTTGCACATGTCTAAAAATGAATACAAAAACTTAAAAAATATTATAAAAGCTTTGTTTAATTTAAGATTGTCAAATTGAAAATATTATCAAAATTACAAAACTATTGGTATACAATAATTTACAAAAAATTTATTTACCTTTACATGTAAACAGCAGCAACGATGTTTTACCATTTTTTAATTAAAAATTTTATTATCTAATAATGCAAGTAAAATAAATTTATCACACCAGAAATATGTATCTTTGTCACAAAAAGACTTTGTGAGTAAGGATGAATGAGAGTTTCAAAAGACTCGATGACTCTTTTTTTGATAACAGTTTTCTTTTGCATATTTATAAGGAAAGTATTGACGTTAGTGATAATCTCTTGACTTTTACGTCTAACAGTTCTCACTTTATTTAAAGTTATGTCATTGTAAAACCTTGATGAGGGAAGAAAAGAATTGCATGAATCATCATTAGACGTTTTAAGGTGATGGATGAACTATTTTAAAAATTTGTTGTGTTTTAAAGATTAAAGAAAAATTTTGGTAATGCAGATACGCAATCATTTTATTGGAAAAAAGTTTATAATCTATAGAATGCATTTCTTTAAGAAAAAATTTATTCAGTATTTGTTAAAAATCAAAAACATTTTTTAAATGAAAAATATCAAAATTGTATTTTTCACGGCGTGTTGAAACGTTCTGAGAATATTTTTTTTATTATCTGGTTTTTTTCCATATTAAATTTTCAAACTTAGATTCAAAAAAAATGGAGCAGTTTAGAAGAATTTTGTAAGAACAGAATTTTTCAGCACACCATGATTCTTGTTTTCACTGTCATGCTGTTGCATATTTGTGCATTTGTCCTTTTAAATACCAAGTTATTATTAAGGCAAACTCCATACCCCTTTTTGCTATATATTTTAATTTTCGAAGAAAACAGATGTGAGGTCATCGCAGGTGCTTTAGGCACTTCCCAACAAAAAAAAATAAAATTAAATAGAATTTCAGTTAAAACAAATTATTTTAAAAACATGAACACGTCAAAAATAATTCATCCTTCAGTTGATGTGATAAATTTTTATTATTATTTTTCATATGTTACTTTAGGGATTGCATGGTTGCTAACCCCGATATTATTGTATGTTATATTTACACAATCAAAAGGTTTAAAGGGATTTAAATGGTTTATCCTAAATCATTCATTTTGGTGTTTAATATTTGAAACTTTAATTTGTTTATTAAAACCAATTTTTTTGACTCCTGCTGTCAGTGGATTTCCACTATCGATAATAAGAGAAAACGGAAGCTTTTTAAAAACTTCTGTCGCAGTAATTATTTTGGCGGGATGTGGTGTAAATTTTGTGATTGGCCTTGCAGCTACAATTGGCACTCGATATTTGCTAATATTTCCATCAAAAGTTATGAAATACTTAAACCTAAAAATTGTAACAATTGTTGCTAGTTGTGCTACTGCAGCCGCATATATTGTAATCATTGCAATTGCAGTTGCCGCACTTTCTGCCGATGTTCGAGATATTCGTTCCCAGGCAAAAGAATACGACATCTTTTTTCAAGAGTTTCGTGAAAAATCATTAATTTTTATGACATATGAAGGTGTTCAAACATATTTAGTATGGGCTTTTGGAATAATAATTTTCTTAACAGTTTTGGCATTTTCGACAATGTTCATTTTTATTCATCTTGTTCAAACAAGTATGTCTGCAACAGCATCAAAAATGCAAAAATCGTTAATTATCAGTTCAATTATTCAAATTTTATTAACTTGTGTTTTTTTAATTTTACCAGTTTTGATAATTGTTTCGTTTATGCTTTTTCAAGTTTCCAATAGCGCTGAATTTAGTGGTTTTTGCGTTTGTTTACTTTCATCTTATTGTGTTATTGATTTTCTTGCCACCATGTATTTTGTTGCACCATACCGTAGATATATTACAAAACAGTTATCAAAAATTCTTCAAATAAAACAACATCAACCCGGAATACAAATGATTACACAAGCACCAACTGAAATACGAAGGGTCCAAGTTCATGTTATTGTAAGTGTTATTGCAAACTAAATACATCTTTTTTGACAATTTGTTTTTTTACTATATTTATTTTTAACTGAAATTTGAATAAAAGAATTGGCACAACTACTCAAAAAACGTTACAACAAAGTTTTAAAAACATGAAATTAAATAATATTAATCGATTATATAAATAAAAACTAAGAAACAAAGTCATCAATGTCATAAAAATATCTAAAAAGCATTATTGTCATATCCGACGACCTCAGGTTCTGAAGCATTAGATGAAAGGATTTGAAGAGGATTCCGAAAAGAATGAATCAGAGGAAATTCCAAGATATCTGTGCATGGATCGGCGGAATTTGCATGAACAACATAAACTGGGCGATCGGCATTAAGGTTATTGGATGATCGATGATTTCCTTTTAAAAACATTCGTGCTTTATGGATAATAATGAATGAAAAAAGTGTATATGCCGCAAGCAAGAAGACAACAAAAGCTGTGATGAAATAAAACAGTTGAATTTCTATAATCCTTTTACCTTTATTATTTGATTTCTTAATTCATAATGTTTCTTACTGAATGTTGTACTGTGAATATTCAAAATTTCTGCAATTTTATGGGAAATGTATTCAATGTCATCAGGTAAAACATATCCAATATAAATTAATCCAAGTGTGATCCAAATATTTACAACTAAATGAATACCCTAAAATTGTAGTAACTAAACTATGGCAAATATGATAATAAAAAATAATTGTTTTAAAAATTTATTGGCAGGTAACTAACTCATTTAATTTTCATCAAAATTGTTAAAGCTATTTTTTGAAAATCCCCGAAAAACCTGTTCTGTTATCTTGATCACAGAGATATGAAACATACCAAGATCAATAGAGCAGGTGTTAAATATTCCGAACGTTTTTCTTCAACACCGAAATATACAAGGACATAAGTTAAAATGGATACCGTCGCCATTGGAATGTACCACCATGTTAATGTAAACAAATTCAAAATAATTGTTACAACAGAGCTTATGATTCCAATTAATGCAACTATCTTTGCACATTTCTAAAAGCATGAAGTTACATTGAAATGTTGCAGAAAGTTCAAAATACCGTTATGCATCGATTTTCAGTATTTGATATCATTTGTAATAAATAAAATAAAGAGTTATGAACATGGACAAACCTAAAACATGTTTTAAAAAGACGCAAAAATTATACAAAACAAAATCAATTTTTTCTTTTGCGGAAAGTGTGTTTTATAACATTTAAAATGATTCATTTAACATTTAAAGAAGTGACTTTTAACACAATATTAAACAAAAAGTTTTAAAAGCAATTAACATTTTTATTAATCTGAACTTTAATATTTTTGCTTACAGTCTTTTTTTATGAAAGGCCTGCGTCAGTGATATTTTTATGTTGTAAAACATTTTCAATATTTAAGGTGAATTTTGAAAATTTATAATACATTTTTGGGATACTGTGTCTTTCAAAAGGAGGAAATTTAATCGGTAAGAAAAAACAACGATTTGAAGTTATTTTATAAAGATTCATTAACACGTTTATTTAATCATAGTTTGCATTAACATATCAACCTTCTTGAGGAGGAGTATTTGTAGTTGGGATGATTGGAGAAACAAATGGACTATTTTGTGAGAAGGGATAATGCGGTGCATTAATAAAATATCCTGGTGGATTTGCAGGACCATGATGGAATGGGCTACTTCCAAAGACATGTATCTGCATTGGATTCTTTCCGTATCCATATGGATATTCTGCTTGGGGGCCATATACATACTGATATGAATGTTGTGGTCGGGGAGAATTCCTAATAAACCATTCTCTAGCTCGATGTATAACAATGCATGAATAAATGTCCCAAATCATAAAAACAGTACTAAATGCAAAAGAAACTAAAAATATACTTCGTATATCTAAAAATTTAATGAAAACAAAGACAGGTGTCAGTTTTATACTTTTGCCATAATCAGAAAGATCATAATAATGATAAAAATAATTTTGCATTTCATAAATCATTTGTCCAATAAGCCATTGCGAATTATCCTGTGGAAGAAAAGCAAACAATAATAATGCAATTGAATTTAATGCGAAAATAGCCACTTTTACACCCTAAAAATTGGAGTCAATGATACAATTAAAATTTTTTTGTTTACCAAGAAGATTTCAGCGACAAACAAAAGACCGGGTTTTTTATTGTGAATCCCAACAAGAACCAAGATATAAGTAAGGAGAATTCCCAAAGCAAAAGAAATAAATGTTGCTTCAAAAATACTCAAACAAGCTGCACCAAATGAAAGGATTAATCCGATAATTCCAACAATTTTTGCCGATGTCTAAAATGCGTTTAGAAATTTTTGATTAAAACTTGAATACCTTAATATGCATACAGCAATATTTGTTTTCAGCGGACATTTGGCTATTCGATTTCTGTAATTTTGAAAACAAAAGCAAATCAGGATCTAAAAAACGTTTACACTGAAAACAAAAATTACTCAAAATCTGTAAATCTATACTAAATAAATGTTTTTATTTTATAGATTGCTAATATAATTTTTTAAGAATAAGATGTTGAAACTAATGGCAATGAATCTTTGCTTTAAATAATATTACAGTTTTTAAAAATTATCGCTTAAAGTCAATATTATGATGCAGATGACCTTTTTATAACGGGAAACAGCGGGAGTAAGCAAGAAACAAAAAACTAAAGAATTTGGTTTATTTACAATTAATAAATTTTTAAAGTTCACACAATTTTGTTTGATTTTGCAATTTAAGATTTTTACACACAAAAAATTTATTAAAATTTATTAAAAGCATTATTATTATATCCCGGTTGGGAAGAAGGCTGATATCCTGGTTGAGGTGATGGCTGTGGTGATGGATTATATTGTTGTTGTTGGGGTGGATATTGTCCTGGATTATATGTTTGTGGATATCCTGGTGCCCCGTAAGGTTGGGGTGGAGGAGGATTTGCATGATAAACGTGCACTCTTGGTGGAGCACTACCGCATCCATGTGGATATCCAGGATGAGTGACTCCTTCATTTTCACTCAACCATTTTCGGGCTCGGTGAATAACAAAGAAGGAAAATACTGTATAACTTGATGCAAGTAAAACAATAAATGCCGAAATGAAAAATATAATTCGCACAACTAAAAATATTTTTTTTCAAAACTGCTAATTCACTTAAAATCTTACAATTTTTTGCTTCATCCACAGTCCTTTGATCGGTATATTCATCGACAATACCTTCAGGTGCAATTGCTCCAACAACTATTAAACCAATAATAATTAATAAACTAATTGCAAGATTTATTCCCTGAAAGATACGTTTTTATTATAAAATATGTGATTAAACTAGAAAAATATGCTGAAAATAAGATGAAATATTAACTTACCAAAATAATTTCAGCAGGTAATAAAAACCCTGGTCGTCCTTTGCTAACGCCAACAAGAACAAAGATATATGTAATTAAAAGGATAACACTCATCGGAACATACCACCATAATAGAAAAACTGATAAAATTTGAAAAACTGAAAAAATAATTCCAATAATTGCAACAATTGTGGCACATGTCTAAAAACCGTATTTGGCTTTGGTAGTCCTTAGAATTAAATTTAGAAATTTACTCTAACATGCATGCAACAACAATTACTACCAGCTGCCATAATTTTTTGTTTTGAGCTACTAATAGGGTATCTAAAATACATAAATTTGAAAACCTTGAAAATTTTACGAAAAATCCCGCAAAAAATTTCTAAATATAGTACAGTATAATAACTTATCAAGTTTCTACATTTTGTTACACTTGGCAAAGTGTTCTCCTCTATAAAAAAACGCAGAAACTTATGGAACGACCTGATAATTGACAAAAAAAGAAAGTAACATTAACGTTTTTTCACACTTCCGCTGTAACAACAATTTAAGCTGATAAAATGATATAGAATTTTATCGCAGTGAAATGTGAGAAAAAACTTTGAAGAAAGATGCTGTGAAAAAAAGGTTGGCGTATGAACAAATAATGCCTTAATCTGAACTTTAGCAAAAAACACTCCTTATATTAGGCGTTTTATTGCTTATCAAAATAAAGTCCAATAACGGTGTAGGGATGATGAAGATGTTGCGTATGTAAAAAAGGCTTGTCTCATTCAAGATGACGTCAAATGATTCATCAATTACTTACCGGAAAGAAAATATCATATTTGTATTTCTAGCTACAACAACGTTCTTACAAAGAGGCGTTTAATCAAATTCATAATCCATCAAAATCACAGAACAAATCACGTAAATTAAGAAAATTGTAATACTCTTTGGATGATTTTTAAACAACTTTTTTAAAGGAAAAAACATCAAAAATTTTTAACAATTTTTTTAAAGGAATAATTTTTAAACTACTTTTTTTAAAGGAAAAAACATCAAATGGTGTACATCGTTTTTAAATTTATTATTACTTATCTTGTTTCAGTATTTGATATTTGATACGGTAGTTTTTTTCCCATTTTATTGATAAAAAAGAATTTATGGAAAAAATTAAAATTAGAGATATTATATCAACATGCAGAATCAACAGTAAAAACATCAATATGTTTTTTTGATTGTGAAATAAAATATTGTCGAGT
This sequence comes from Panagrolaimus sp. LJ2414, assembly GCA_024447195.1. Classification (NCBI taxonomy): domain Eukaryota; kingdom Metazoa; phylum Nematoda; class Chromadorea; order Rhabditida; family Panagrolaimidae; genus Panagrolaimus; species Panagrolaimus sp. LJ2414. The sequence continues at coordinate 234,572 of JAMRXY010000042.1, forward strand.
TCGAAATATTACAACAAAAACAAAAATGCTATAAAAGCTTTTAAAAATTGTTACACCAAATACAGCATAACCTAAAAACACAGATAATTTTGTTTCAAGTAAAAAATCAAAGCAACACACTTATAATTTGACGATTTTGTGAAATTTGTATCACAGATGCTGCTATCGCTAATGATAATCCGGCAATAATGTTTAAGGCCTAAAAAAACCTTATTTTTCTACATTTTTGAAGATTTAAATTTACGCACCAAAACTATCAAAGCAGGCACCATATAAAATGTCATACCATTTAGCGCTCCAATAAATACTAATATATAGGTAATAAGAAATATGAAACTTATTCCAAATAGAATCCAATCATCTTCCGATAAGCTAAATCCAAAAACAAGCAATGAAATAATCATTCCAGCAATCGATACAACTTTTGCACATCTCTAAAAAATAACTCACGTTTCAATAAAAAAATATACAAATATTTTTTACCGATATATTCAAAAAGCAAAAGCTATCGTTTTCAGACATATCTGGTAAACTTAATATTAATTTATTGCTTTCAATTACGGGATATAACAAACGAATAAAATTATTTAAAATGTTATACCAACTTAAATTTGTTATACGAATTTATCAGTACTTTTATTTTTATTGATTACTGATTAAATGTTGTTATTCAAAACAATGAGGCTGTGTTTTGATTTAAAAGCTCCTGAAATAACTTTCAAAAATCATATTGTTCGTGAGTTTTGTTTTTCATTTTGATTTTCGACATCACTGATAAGAATTTCCCAGATGATCAAATATTCAAAGAACCGCCTTGATCAACAAAAAACAACTAAAAAAGCAACAACACCCCTTATAAATCTGTTGAAAATAATTTTCGTTCTTTTTCTTAAATTTATTCGATGTTTTGTTCACATATTTGAACATTCTAACAAAAAGTTTTCTTCTTCGGCTTAATTATTGTTAGTATATTAAAACAAGTAATTTGAATGTTGTAAGACAGGGCGGAATTTTTTGGAAACAGAAAAAAAATTGCTCAAATTTTTGTTAGAACTTTTTTAGTTTTTAACATTTTTGCATGAAACTTTCCCCATGTCTTCTCCAACATGTTTTCTATAATTCTAGTTTGACTCATGCTGATTAGAAACATAGCCTCGGAGTTACGCCCCCGAGGTTAAAATATCTTAATTGAAAGTAAATCGGCTGAGTACTCGAGTACGCTGTTACGACGATTTCATAACAAGAGAATTTTATTGAGACGACTTTACATTGATGAGATAAATGATGCAAACGACAAAGAAAAATGATGACAACTCAAGCTTTTGTAGACAGTGATAGAGAATGATTATAATATGCAAATTCTAATATCGCGAGGTTTCTCCGCGACATACGCGCTGATTGAAAAAAGCGTTTATTTCCAAAATACAGGCAAAAAATTCTGCCGTGAAAATAGAGGAGATGCATATGGCAGGCACATTATGAAAGTTTAATAATAAATGAGACAAACAAATAGCGTTACTAAAAATAAAACCTGAATTTTAAACTTGTAACAATTAATTAGAAAAAATCGATTTTCAGGTTAAACAAATGGATTAATAAAATGTATTTATTTTATTTTCATCTTTTGATTTATCAAGTATTTCCTTAAAGACAAAGTTTAAGTATTATTGTTTTTGAATAAAAATGCAATGAATGATTAAATTTATGTTTATGAACCTTCAGGTACAATATACTTCAAATTGCCATCAATGTTTTTTTATGTTTTAAGAAATTTTATTGAACAAAGTGGTCAAACATTAATTGAATTGGTTTTCAATAGGTTAATTTTGTTTTTCTTAAGAGCATTTTGTAAACTACACAATTTCATTTTAACATTAACAAACGTTGAAAAATCAGCCAATGAATTGTTCAAAAATAGTTCCACCATCACAAATTTTTGTAAATTTTTATTATTACTATTCTTATTTTGCTTTAATATTAAATTTATTAATAACACCTTTATTATTCTTTATAATCTTAACACAATCGAAAAATCTTAAATGCTTTAAATGGTTTATATTAAATCACTCGTTTTGGTGTTTATCTTTTGAAATTCATTTTACAATTTTTAAACCAATATTTCTTCCCCCTGCAATTGCAGGATTTCCAGATGGGTTATTCAAAAATGGAAGTTTACGTTCATCTGCGATAATACTCTATATTGGAGTTATACTTTTAGTTAATTCTTCAATTGCTTTAATGGGAACAATATTAATCCGATATTTAATGGTATTCCCCACAAAATTTACAAAATGGTTTAATTTAAAAACTAGAATAATTTTTTGTGTTATTTTTTTGATAATTAGTTACATAATTATTAGCTTCATAATTGTACCGTATTTTGTTATTGAAGAAAAAGAATTTTATCGATGGGCCATTGAGTACGATTCATGTTTAAAGGAGTATTTCGAAATTCCGAGTTTTATTTTTACTCCTCATTTTATTGGCCATAATGCTTTATTTGCAGCCCTTTGTATTTTATTGCTTTTTCTCATTGCTACAGTAACCCTTGGAATATTCTTCATCCATTTAATTCAAACAAATAAAAGTTTAACAGTTGCAAAACTTCAACTATCATTAATCATGAGTGCAATTGTTCAACTTTCTGTAACAATTTGCTTTTTATTATCTCCTGTTACTTTTTTTATAACAGTATTATGCTTTGGAATTTCAAATATGCAAAATATTTTAATCATTGCTTTTTGTTTAATTGCAACTCATTCCTTTGTCGAAAGTCTTGCAACTTTGTATTTTGTTACACCATATCGAAAAGGAATCATTAAATTATATTCAAGATTATCCCAGTTTTTAAGAGATTATTTTAGCAGTTTATCATCGAACGAAATATGTCACAAACTTTACTTATTTAATATTCGTAGGTAAATGAAAATATATGTACTATAAATAGATAATAAAAATGCGTTTATATTTGTAAAACATAAACCTAAATTTAAACGTAAATTTTATTGGTTGAAAGATAAAGAACATATTTAAGTGGTTCTTTTTTTGCAAATATCAAGCAAGCCATGAACTGGTTTTAAACCTTCAGATTTGCGTTTATAAAAAACATAATCACTCTCCTACATACATATTTATAAAAACTATGCAATGCTTTGATGCATCAATTTATTTTATCTTTTAATGTGCTACGTCTGCTCCAGTTCTATAGTGTTTAATAAACTTGCTTTGCTTTGTACATTCTTTCTGAAATGCGATTTGCTACGATTTACCCTTTAACGTTCTGCAATTGCCAATTAATGCAATGTAAAACATTTTTTCTATAAGAAAAGCTTAATTTTTAACTTTAAATACTCTTTATCTTGTCTTGCAATATTAACTCAAATTAATTTAATTGTTGTTTCTATAATACGATGATGCCAGGTTACAAATTATGAAAATGATGAAACTGGAACATTTGTTCAAAACAAACATATTTTAATCAATGAAAAACTAGTTATGAAGATAAATAAATCAATGAATCTTTTATTGTTTCACTTTCTAAAAAATAGGTCACATCTTTGAATTATGTTACAGGTACCATCACCGATGTCCCAAAAAGAGAATCCATATCTTCATTATGCAAAAGAAAAAAGCTCACGTGATCAAACTCCAGAAAAAATGCAGTTTTTTTATGATTGGGTTGTCTGTCACTCAATCTTCTTCAGTCTTTTTTTCTTCCCGAAAACTGCAAAGCAAAAAATGTCTTTCTGCTTCTTTTTTTGCGCAGATCGATATAACGCAATTCTTTCTTTCACCAAATATGCAAAAAAGGGAACGAACGAACCTGTGACAAAAAAAGACATTGTTAGCCTGGGTCTTTATTGCTTCACCAGAACTGGTTTTTCTTCTATTTTTGGCAAAACAATAACTTTTATTAGTAATCAAAAAATTTATTAGAAATCCGTTATAATAAAAGGCTTAAGCAACGAAGTTGTTGTTCCCTTTGCTTAAAAGTTGTTTTGAAAGAGAAATGCTTTTAAAGCATGCTTTTTGGATGGGTCTAAGCTAGCTGTTATTGATTTGTTTTTTATGCCAAAAAATGTTTACGTAACGCTGCTTTTAGACTTGACAGAAAATTTCCTTCGTGAACTTATTCTTTGCAACCGATTATCATATTTTTTTGTCCTTATTATGTTTGTAGTGAACGCTTTAGCTTCATATAAATCATATAATTATGCCTTTTTTATAGATTTTCTGGAAAGTCATTAAATACTTACATATTGTTTCAGTTTCATAAAATCCATGCTCCAAATATGAAAAGAAATCGGCCATATGGAGAAGATACTGCAAGTACGAGTGAAGTAAGTTAAATACAAAAATGTTATACGAATATAAAATTAAATTTTCAATTAACGTTTTAGAAGCAATTGGGAAAACCAAAGTACAAAAATGTTCGTCTTGCAGCTCACAAAAACAATTTTAGAACTTTTGCACCATCAACTTTATCTGTAAGTTCATTTGTATTTTTATCAACAGTGTATTAAATGAAAATATACTGTTAAAAGCTGCAATATACAAATGGTTTTGAATGTATTATTATTATATATTATATTGGTAATAAATACGAATTAACTTTTAGTCAAATACTGTGGATTTAAAGCTCAAAAATAGTGAAGAAATTAATCATGAATTGCCATCTCTGAGTGAATCACCGCAAAATAATACTGCCTCTTCTTCGATTGATCATGTAAGTTTTTTTTACTATTTTTATTAGTTGTACAATCGAATCCTACAATTGAATTTTTATTTATACAATTTTTTAGGAAAATAAGAAAATTGTTGAACTTCAGATTGAAAATGGTAAACTTAAAGAAGAACTATCAAAGCTACAAACCAAACAAGAAAGTAACAAGAAACATGAAAATACATTGTTGAAGCAAGCTTTTGCTGAATCGAAGGAGCATTATCGCCGCGCGAAAGAATCAAAGATTAAAGCGGAAGCATTAGAAGAAAATCTCAAAAAATCTGAAGAAATTGTGAGAACAAAAGAATCACAGCGACTGCAGTTACAAGATCTACTGAATCAAGCTCAACATACTATACAAACAAAAGATGAAGAAAATTCTCAATTAAAGAAATTATTAAATGATAACAAAAGACAAACTGTTGTTGAAGCAATTGATATAAAATTGGAGAATGAGCTTCGTCAAACGATATCACTCAAAGATAAAACAATAAATGGTTTACATCAAAAGCTGCAACAAGCGTATAAAGATCTCGAAAGTCAAAAAGATATATCGCGGGAACTTGAAGCTGGAAGACAAATTTTGGAAAATCGACATGTTGAATTACAAGAAACTACAAAAGCAACAAAAGAAAAACATGATGAACTTTTACAGCAGATTGAAGATTTGCAACATAATTTGGGGCAACAGAAAACTGAAAATGAGCAAATATTATATGAAAGTCAATGTGAAAGAGAAACTTTTGATCAACAGCTTTTACAATCTCGTACTTTAATAAATGAAAAGAATCAAGAAATTGCAGAACTTCGAAAGAAACTTGATGTTCAAGAAGTATATTTTGATGAACAAGTAAATGTCCGAATCGATGTTACTGAATCAAAGGCAAAATCGTTGGAGAATCAATATGCTCAAATTTGTGCTCAATTCCACGAACTGCAACAAAAATATACCAATTTAGAAAGGGAAAATGTTCAAGCAATTGAAGAAAATACAAAATCTTTGGTTAAAAAGGATGACAAAATTTTTGAATTGAAAAAGGAAAACGATTCTCTCGGTAAAAGATGGCGCTCTGAGAAAAATAGAGCAGCACGTGAAATTGAAAGGCTGAAATCTGATAAATCACATCTTGGTCATAAGATGAAGAAAAAGGAAGATGCAATGAGCTCGCTTCAACGTCACCTTGAAAATGCTCTACAAGAAGCTGAAAAACTACGACTTCAATTAGAAAAGTCCAATGAAGAAGTGGATATCCTAAAAGCCAAAGATGAAAAAAATTCAAAAAATGCTTCAAATATTGTTCAACTTTTAAAAGAAGTAAATGATATCCGAGAAACTTTGAATGATAAGGATAAATTCATTGCTGAAATACAAAAGCAAAAAGATGATAACGATATTTTATTGTCACAATCTTTAAATGAAATAAATATGTTCGAAGAAAAAGTGAAAGAACTTCAGAAACTGAATGATGACCTTCGAACTTTAAAAGAAACTGAAATGGCTGAAATTGTTAAAGAAAAAGATGAAGCTTTATTGGAATGTAAGAAAATAACAAGTGAAAATGATGGTTTAATTTCCCAAAAGCAAAGACTCGAAAATGAATTATCTGAAACACAACGAACGTTGCAGTCAGTTGTTACCGAACTCGTTGAAGAAAAAGCTGAAAATGAAAAATCAAAAGAAATTATTTCCAAAAGTAAAGAACTAATAGACAAAGCAATGTCACTCAAAAATGAAGAATCTTTGCGTGCTGATGAAGCGGTTGCTCGACTTGCATGTCATGAAGTACAATTTTTGCAGAATCAAGAATTATTAAAATCTGAACAAGAGCAACGTATTCATTTACAAACTCAACTTTTAACTCTCCAACAGCAAATAAATGAAATTGAAGATGTCAAAGAAGAATTAATTAAAGAATTGCATTCAAAGTTATCTCAAGCACTTGCTGAAATTTCAAATTTGCGCAATTCAATAAAACATTTGCAAGATAAACATTCTCAACTACAAAGCCAAATGGAAGATGAAAGAAGAAAGTATAAACTTCTTGATGGTGAATACAAGCGATTAACTGCTTGCAATGCTGAAACGAAAGCTGAACTTGAAAAACGTAAAGTGGAACTTTCTGATTTTAAAAAAGAAGCAGTTGGAAAAAATTCAGAATTACAAAAACTTTGCGATGAATCCAATGTTTTATTAAAGAAGTTCTCCGCTTTATCGAAGAAATAGTTTACATTTGTATTTTCACTTGTTGATTTTATTTGGTGGTGTTTTTTCAATTTTTATGTTTTTTCCTTTTTGTTTGTAAATATTGACAATTTTTTTTGTTTTTTGTTTGGTGCTTGCTTTTACAGTAGTGCATTATCATTTGAAGATCTCATATTCATACAGTACACACGTATTTACTTTCTTTAAATCGTCTATGTTTCTTTTTGTTAATAAATTTTATTCATTTTAGAAACATTGTTTGAAAAGCAATCTCTCTTGCAGCATTTAAATAGGGAAGCATGTCTTCTTAGAATTAGGCATGGACGCGGGACTTGAAGTCCCGCTTAGTCCCGGGACGGGATCCCGGGGGGATGGGACAGAGTTTCAACGGGACGGGACGGGACTTGAAAAATTTTTCCCGGGATCCCGTGATTTTTATTATTTTAAGGAAATTCGGTGTATTTGATTAAATTTATGTTTAATTTCCATTTTGTATTGTTACTATTGCTAAAAACTGTGTTAAAAAAACTGTAGCATTAACTAAATTGCACATATACACCTATAAACCGTAACCTTTTTACAGTATGTTTGGAAAAATCAACATTTTACAATACTTGAAAATTTTTAACAAATCCCGGTCCCGTCCCGGGACTAGGCGGGACTTATCTTGACGGGACCGGGACGGGATCGGGACTAAAAAATGGTCCCGCGCAGGGCTGTGCGAAAATTTCGTTTCGTTTCGCGTTTCGCGAAATTTCTCACTTTTTTCTGGTTTCGTTTCGTTTCGTGTTTCGCGAAAAATTTTAAGAAATTTCGCACTTTTTTGTATGCTTTTAAGCCGCTTTTTCTCAAATAAAAGTTTAGTTGCAAAGATGAAATCTTCAATTTCACGGGTCATTTGAATTGAAAAAGCCTTTTTTGGAAGTTAATTATGTTGGAAAAGAAAACCTTATTGATGGACTATTACCATCACTAAATGATCATAATAAAAGTTCGTTTACAAAAAAATTGTTAAAAGTTATTGTAGTTGGTGATTGAATTTTTGAATTCGATTTCTTAAAAAAAATTTCGTTTCGTTTCGCATTTCGCGAAATTTCGCATGATTTTTTAAATTTCGTTTCGTTTCGCGCGTACGAAATGAAATTCCTATTTCGTTTCGTTTCGCAGAACAAAACGCAGTTTCGCACAGCCCTGGTCCCGCGTCCATGCCTACTTAGAATCATGCAGAGAGGATATAAAAGAAATAATGTTTACAAAAACTTTACAAAAAATGCTGGTGAATTGTTAAAAATTTACTTTGAATTTTACATGTCACTTTTTCCAACTATATCCTCTTCTATTTTTGGAATGCATTTTCTCTTCAATATACTATGTCAAGAATAGATTGATCTATTTCAAAGTATGAATTTTTTTCAACATTATTAGTAATTTATTACAACGATATGTTGATAATGAGGGATTGTTTAATAGTGTACAAAAATATCATCCTTTGTAGTACAATTGATTAAAGTTTGATCAAAAAATATTCTTTCCGACACTTTTTTCCAAAGCATAATAATCTTTAAGTCATAACAACTTGTTATGATAACAAGCAAACAAATTTCACAAAAAAAATTTTATTCAACAGAAAAACAGAAATTTAAAATTAAAGACATCACGATAAATGCACATAATAAGATTTAAAGCTGAAAGAGTTCAAGCGGGCATAATTGGAGCTTTCTTTCTCTAAAAACAAATTGATAAAGTTTTGAAAACTTGAATAAAAAAACTGACGTTGACGTTGACATTTTTAACTTCATGCTTCAGTAAACAGGTGTGAGCTTTGTCTTGAACTTTATACACACCAATTAAAGAATTTGCCAATTGATACATGTTATCACGAAGAGAAATAATAATGAATTGAGAATTCTTAGTCTTTTCCTGCAAAAATAGATATTTTAAGAGAATAAACTCAGAAAAATTCAAACCTTAACAAATTTACTAATCATAGCAACATTTCGAAAATCCAAAGCAGCGTCAATTTCATCCATAACATAGAAAGGAGTTGGTAAATATTGATGAAGAGCAAAAACAAGTGAAAGAGACGAAATTGTTTTTTCACCACCAGAAGTCAAAGCTATTTCACGCCAACCTTTAGATTTCGGACGAACACTTAAAATTTAGATAAATTTTTAATAAAATCTAATTTTAAAAACTTACATGAATTTGATCCCATCAGAATAAGCATCCATGGGAGAAACAGCTTGCAAATAGGCTTCACCACCAAGAGACAAACAATAATACTGAATACGAAGAAATTCATTAATCTTATTTAAAGCATCAGTAAATTCTTCCAGTCTTTGATTAACAAAACGATCATAGACTCTTTGTACATTATTAACAGCCATTGAAAGATCATGCAAATGAGATTCCTCTTTTTTAAACTCCGAAACCTAAAATTTTCCCATTCAAATAATGTTAAATTCAATTAAAACATACGCGTTTGCGGTATTCTTGCAAGACATTCAAATTTAACTCAGTTTTTAACTTTTGGCGATCAGATTGATATTCTTCATAATCATCTTCCAATGCTCTGACATCAGTACTTTCAATTTGTTCAGGAGTGTATTCAACAAATTCTGTCAAACGACATTCTTCCAAATCATCTTCTTCAAAAACACTTTTACCCTCGCTTTTATCCACTTCCATAGGCACATCACCATCATCATCAACTTCCATATCAGTATCACTTAATTCACTATCACTATTATCATCTTTAGCTATTTTAGCCTTCTTTTTAGGCTTTTTCTTGAAAGCTTCATCATCCAACAAATCACCGATATTATGAAGTTTGAGTAATTTTCTCTAAAATTTTATAAAAGCTTCAAACGAAACGAAAAAAAAACATATTTACTTTAGCCACGTATTCGTTAATTTTATCAATGTATCGAGAAATTCCAATTTTCAAAGCATCCATTTCAGCTTTATTTTCTTTAATACTCTTTTTAAGCTGAACTTCATCTTCATTGTTTTGTTCAGCTCTTTCGGATTCTTCTTTAATTTCGGCTTCAATTTTTTCGATAAATTCCTACAAACAGAATATAAAAAACCTTATATTCATAAATAAAACCTACATCTTTTTCTTTTAACAAAGCTTCAAGCCTTTCAATAATTTGTTCACTTTCTTCTTTTTCACTGGTGGATTTTTCAATATCATGTTCAGCATCTTCAATTTTCTGAAGAACAGCTTTAAGATTATTTGTTGACTTTTTGAGATCAATTTCAGCTTTACTTGAAGCCTTTCTCAACTCCGCAAGCTTCTGTTCAACATCTTTTTCCTCTTTTTGGTATTGATCGAACGTGGTTTTTATGCTGCCACCAATTTTATCAAAGACAGTAGCAATTTGAGAAGTGATACTATCATATTTTTCTTGAATTGTTTCACATTCTATTGAAAGATCATCGCGTTCTAAAAATGTTGATAGTTAGTGGCCGATCAAGACATGAAATTAATTACCTTTAGCAAGATTTTGAACTTTGGCTTTGACATTCTGAATATGTTCATCAGTGAGTACGGCCTTTTCTTTATCAAGATCAGTTTGAAGTCGAATAATGTTAGTCTTGGCAAATTTTAAATCATCTTCATGCTGTTTGTAAGAAGCTCTAAGTTTTTGAAGATAATTCTTTTCTCGTTCGTATGAAGTTGAAACTTCAGTTTTCTCAACCTTCAATCGTTGAAGCTGGTCACGGACTTTTTCATATTCTTCTTGATACTTTTCCATCTTTCTTTTTAAGTTTGCAACATCAGCTTCAGAAATAGCATTCACTGCTGCATTGACATTAGTACCAATTTTACCACGTCTTACAGTTGTTCCACCACCAGTCAGAGTACCTGCACTTTCAATAAGATCGGCTCCCAAAGTTACAACTCTCCATCTTTTTCCATTCCAATCAGCTACTTCCCGAGCTTTAACAATATCATCACAAACAATGGTATCTCGAAGAGCAAAATAAAAAGCAATGGCATATTCTGGTTTGATAGGTTTTACAAGATCATAAAGTCGAGGATAATTCTTTGGCCTTAAAAGTTAGGCATGTTATTAAAAACTAAACAATGCCAAACTTACGTTCGCATTGGTTGCATTCCATCTCTATTAACTTGAACTTTATCTAACGATAAAAACGTAAGCCTGGGGAGATTTGATTTTTCCATGAAAGATAAACATTCTTTAGCTGTATCAAATGTATCAGTGACAATATAATCAAGATTTGTTGTCGTTGAAATAGCAACATCATATTTCGGATCAATGTTACCAAGATCTCCTAATCGTCCACAAATTCCAGGAATTCGGCCACTACGCTTTTCTTCCATGAGCTTTTCGATAGTAGAATTGTGAGTTCGAGATGAGCTTTGTTCTTTGGAAGCAGTATCGTATTCACGTTTACATGCAGAATATTTAGATGAGAATTCTTTTTCACGTTGTGTTAAAGATTCAAATTGATCCTTTAAATTGTTACATCGTGGTTCAAGAGATGAAAGTTTATCAGTGGTTTCTTTAATTTTCCTGAAATACATGGTTTAAATAAAGTAACGAAGATGCATTTAATAAGGAACAAAAAAAAACAAACTTTTCTTCTTCAGCAAATGTTTCCTCCAGTTTTTCAATATCCCGCCGACTTTCATCGTAGCGTCTTTGAGCTTTCTCAAGAGGTTCCCGCATTCTCATTTGTGTGCTTTGAGCTAGTAAAAGTTGGGAATTAGCTTCGTCTTCATCTTTTTTGGCTTCAGCAAGTCCTTCGCCAATATGTACACGTTCTTTTTCAAGTTCAGCTGTACGATCATTAGCCTCCTTATTTTTAGCTTGTAATTGAGTTCTAAGTTCTTCGATCTTTGCTTTAACTTCTTCCAGTTCATCTTTCAGCTTTTCTGCTTCATCAGCATTTTTAGTTGGACGATTTTCAAACTTTTTAATCTAAACTGGTTGATACTTAGTGACAGAATTTTGTTTATACAGAGGACTAACCGTTTCTTCCAGCTTTGATTTTTCTTTTTGTTTGTCATTAAAAATCTTTTCAGCCTTTTCAAGATTAAGGGCAGTTCTTTTAAGATTCATCTGTTCACGATCAAGCTGTTCTTTTTGCTTCCGTTGAGAATTTTGTGCTTCTTCAAGTTCCCTAAAAATAAAATGAAATAAAGTAATCACTTCTCAAAACATGTATTACTTTGTTTTTCGCTTTACAAAAGCTTTCGCTTCAGTATTCCCATCAACAATTTGTTTCAACTGTTCATTTTCTTGGATCAAAATTGCATCAAGTTCATCCTTTCGATTACGTGCTTTATTCACGGATTTTTCATCTCGATGTATTTGGATACTAAGCAATTTATGTTTACGATGAGCTAGCTTATTGTCGACAATCAAAATTTGAACAATCTCTCGAACAGGATTAACAAGCTTGTGCCGCATTTTGTCATATTCCTGGACTCTAAAAAGGAAGAATTAATCCTTGAAAATCATAAAATGTTCAAACTTCATAAGTTGCTTTTGTCTTTCAGCATCAACAGCAATAATGGTCATATCCAATTCCATTACTTTTTTTCGCAGACGAGAAGTACCAATGATATCATCCAAATATTCAAGCAAACCTTTATCATTTTCTTTTTCAGCTTTCGGTTTCATTGTCGAAATTGATTCAACTTCACCCTAAAATTATAACACTTTATCAACTGTGTATAACAAAGAGTGGTTACTTGTAAGATTAAGAAACGATTATGATCCATATCAATTCCATGCATTCGAAGTTTTTGACGAAGATCATCTCGACCATATTTGTCTTCATTATAAAAATATTTACTAACACCACTGCTGGTAACAGTTCGCTTAACATTAAAGTTGGAACCAGGAACAAATGAATATTTGCCGTTATCCTAAAAAATTAAATAAAGCACAAGATCAAGAAAATTTTTATGAAATTGCTTACTTCATCTTGGCATAAAACAAAAAAGATGGTAACACTACAATGAGAGAGATTTTGATGAGCAGCAGATTTGTGAATTAAAGCTTTAACATTTGTAGATCGAATCTTTGAACATTTCGAACCAAACACAAACATCAAGGCATCGATAATGTTACTTTTACCGCTTCCATTTGCGCCGATAATAGCAGAAAAATGCTAAAATTAACATTGCTCAATTAAACTCTATCAAAAATAATTATAATAGCACTTACAGGATGAAATGGTCCGATAACCTGCTGACCATAATAGCTTTTAAAATTTTCCACAACCATTTTTTCAATCATTAAACGTTGCTTGCCATCCATTTTATAAGCAGCATTAAGATTTTCAGGGATGGGATAATTTTTAATATCGACATTTTTAAGTTGCTTCAACATCTCAGGTGTAACAGCAATATGTGGTTGTTCAGCATTATCTTCGCGATCTTCATCTTCGGGATTCTTTGCTTTTTTGCGAGCAGGAGCTTTTTGTGGTTTACGACCTCCACCACCTAAAATATTAGCACTCAAATACAAGTTGTTGGGAAATATATAAAATACTTACGAGCCATTGTCAAAAGGTGTAAATATTACAGCAGAAATAATAGTCAGCAAAGAATTATAATACAATAACTTTTGTTCAAAAAAGCAAAGTAAGTAAAAAAAAACCAAGCTTTAATTTTTTTTCAATTAGAAAATCTGTTTGAGCGGTTTTACAAAGTGACACGCTTTGCCACAAGAGAACACAAAATTCAAATTTTGATTTTTTTTACTGCATTTCAATCATTTCAAAAGCTGTCCTTACTCAATTTTTAAAATTTTGTTCTTTTTATTTATTATTAAAACGAATCTAATAACATTACACAATGAAAGATATTTACATTTAAATAAAATCTTTACTTTTTTTCACCGACTGAAAAATTTTGACTTTAAATTAATTTTAAAGCGTGATGAAAGCATACCGCAAACACATTGAGATTTCCAGCATGATCCGATTGTATTATCTTCTGGACATCGTAATTCTGCTGCACATTCATCTTCATTACATGCATCTAAATCGTTTTAATTGCAACAATGTTATTTGTTAATTTTACAAACCGTGAGAGAAAACTATTTGAGAAATGAAAATCAAAAGAAATGCAGCAATTATAACTTTCAAAATTTGTGACACTATAATTATTCTAAAAATTTATGAATAGGAAAATACAGCAAAACTATGATAAAAACAATGTTCTTCATTCAAACTATTTATATACACTTTTTTGTTGTTAAAAACAAAAGGACAATAAGTACTTTTTAATATGTTGAAATATTAAAGTTATAAACATGTTTTTAAAAATAGAAATGTTTAAAATATGAATTTTAAATGCTCTCAAGCGCAAAAACAAAAATAATCGTTGCTTTAGATAACTTTATGAATTGTCGTGGCGTATCAAAACATGCTTTTCTTATTTATAAAATTTGACAAACCTAGTGCCGCGGAAAACAATTTTCAAATAAGTCTGCTTACATTGCAAACATTGTCATTTTAATACAATTGGATGTGAAAAGAGAGTCTTAAAATAAAAAAAAGATTATTTGTGATTTTGTGTACAAGTTTTGATAGTTGATATCGGACATTGACAAAATGATATTGTGTGGCAAAAATTAATTGTTAATATTCAAATAATACTGCTAATTTCAAAAACTGTTATAATATTTTCGGTGGACAAATAACAGTATCTTTTAAACAGTCCAAAGCAATACCAATTAAAAATCTGTTTAAACAATTAACAAAAGTAATGCAAATGAATTCAGAAAAGGAGATTTTATTTCAATAGAAAAATAGAAATAGAAATCAGGAGTATTAATGGCTAAAAAAACAGAAGCATTTAAATAATCTGTCTTCAAAATTCCAAAATTGTACTTTGTGTCAATCATTTACATAAAACTGCATTATGGTGCAATTTTGCACTACATTAATGATGCAGCAATTAAATATAAGCACCTACTCTATATTTATATTTTTTTACTACATGCTTGCAAAAACAACAACATAAGATGGTAGAAAGTATTATTTCACCAACAACTGTATTGATTGAATGTTTGATTGGAATATGCTTACAAATATTTGCATTTCTTGCATTCAGTTATTTGCTATACAAATCACGAAAATTTAAAACCTTTCGATTATCTTATTCCATGAAACTTTATGTTGGATGTTGCATAATACAAAGCTTTTTTGGCTTTACTCATTTTGCGCATTTATCGATTTATTGGAGTAAAGATACTGTATCCTATAATGCATATTACATGTTCATTACTGGTACATTGGGTGGTGTTTTCATTATGGTAATTTCATTTAGTTTAAACTTTTTATCACTTGATCGAATATTGATTGTATTGTTTCCACACAAATACAATGCAGAAGTCAAAAAATTCGTTGCGATATTTGTTATTTCTGTCATTACTTTTATTACGTTTGGAATTATTGCATTTGATTTTTTAAAACACTTTCCAACAACAAATGTTACACATTGTCGGATTCAAATTTGTTTAAGAGAAAATGCTTCCTCTTTAATGTATTTATTTGGCAAGTTTCTGATGGCGTCTTTAAATGTGATATTTGGAGTTATTCTTGGAATTATTCTCAAAAAGCATTTGCACGGAAATTCAATAAATGCCAAGGCAAACAGAGTCGTTTTTATTACAATGATTCTTGGATTCATTTTTGATTTTTTACCAAATTTTGTTGCATTGTTGGTAAATGAGTTTTTTTGTTTTTAGAGTCAAAAATGTTAAAAACATGAACCCCGTTTTCTATGATTATACCGGCTAATAGTATAATAAAACAAATTTATTTTCAGCTTTTACCCCAAGAACTATCAAAAATTCAAGGGCCTCATACTTTATTTTTTGGTTCCATTGAAGTTGCGACTGGTGCAATATTGTACTGCAAAAACATGCTAAAAAATTTGAATAAAGTTAATCCTGTACCTCGAAACAATTTGAATGTTAGCCGAAACATATAATAATTACATTTTTGTCGATGCCAGCTTGCCAGCGTTTTCAAATTTCATTTAATTAAAGTGTTTTAGGGTTTAATTATTCAACTCAAAAAAACTTTTTTGTTTGAAGACATTTTTTGCCTACCGTGAACATAAATGTCTTCAAAAGTATGCAATTAATTAATTAATTTTAAACTTAAAAAAATTTTCCTTTCAACCAAAAATGATTAGATCGTAAATTTTTTGAAAAATCATATGTTGAATTTTCTAAATTTGAATTAATTGTTTTAGATAATTTCATAAAAAAATGCGAATTTACAATGTAATCTGTTGTTGGCTTCATAACATATATTAGATTTGAAGAAGATTTATTTACACATAAAAACATATAACACAAAGATGCTAACAAAATATTAATAGCTTATTTGCCGGGTACAACTTTTGAACCTGGAGGAATATTTGTAAGACCGCCTCCGGGAAGACTGACAACAGAAGGTCTCAAAGGATCGGTTTGAATACCGGGAACTGGGGCAGATGCATCAACGACTTGACTGCCAGCAGGGACGGAAGCAATGCCGCCACCTGGGGTAGCAACAGCTGATTGTCCGGTAACAATTTGGCGACGAGTGCGAACTGGTGGAACAACTTTGGAACCTGGCGGAATATTTGTAAGACCACCTCCGGGAAGACTGACAACAGATGGACGAAGGGGATCAGTTTGAATTCCAGGAGTTGGATTTGAAGGATCAACAACTCCGCTTCCGGCCGGAACAGAAGCAATACCGCCACCTGGAGTTGCAACTGCAGATTGACCAGTAACAATTTGACGACGGGACCGAGTTGGTACTGCAAGTTTTGAACCTGGAGGAATATTTGTAAGACCGCCTCCGGGAAGACTGACAACCGAAGGTCTCAAAGGATTAGGGTTGTCATGGGGTGGCGCGCCTGGGCGCGCCCGCCCGGGCGCGCCCGGGCGCAGAGGTGTTGTCGTCCGGGCGCGCCCGATGGTTGCGCCCGGTCCAAAATCCAAATGATGGTAATTTTTTCCGAAAATTGACAAAACAACAAATTATTTCCTTATATAATTTTCATTTTTAAGCCAAAAAACGATAAGTAGAACAATTAGCTATGTTGTCTTTAATTTTTACCATGTGTTACAGTATCCTGAGGATATTGTAACACATGTAATTTAAGAAATTCACGTTTTTTTATCTTTAAAATTTAGTAACGACAAAAATAAGTAAATTCATGCTTGAATAATGCTATTTATAGCTAAAATACCCCTTTTTGGCATTTTTATACTGTACATATTAGTAAATTTGAATTTTGAGGTCACGGGCGCGCCCACCTTTTTCGGAAAATCGGGCGCGCCAGCAACCCTACAAAGGATCCGTCTGAATACCGGGGACAGGGGCAGATGCATCAACGACTTGACTGCCAGCAGGGACGGAAGCAATACCGCCACCTGGGGTAGCAACAGCTGATTGTCCAACGACTTGTCTGCGATCACTGAAAAGTACATATGCTAATTTTGAATCGACGTTTTTCTATTAGACTTACCGATTAAAAACTGCTGCTGCAGCAGAGGTAACAAAAACAATCAAAAATAAAACAACTAATTTCATATTTACTTTTTTTAAAATAAATAACTCTTTGTTGATTGTTTTAACTAGTTAAATTTTTCCTTTTTATATCTTTTTTTGCAAATGGGGCAATGCAACCTTCAAAGTACATTCGCGCTTAAGGAATCAAAAATCATCATGCGCAGAAAAAATCATAAAACCTAATGTTCTCGAAAATACCCTATATTTTCCTGTTTCGAAGTTGTAAAATGGAGTGCGATAAACAAAAATACTTTTATCTTTGGAGATTTGTCATAGATATCCGACATTAATTAATGCATTGTTTTGTTTTTTAAATCTTTCATCATCAAAGATTATTGAAATTGTTTTCTCGAATTTGGAGAAAATAGAAGAAAAAATATTTTCAAACATGTTTGTTTATGTCTTTCTTAAATGACAAGAAAAATAACATAAACAATGGTTTAAAGTTAGAAAATTTATTTACAAATTTTTCCAACTTTAAACCTTTTAATTTGAAAGAATGTGTTACGTCAAACAAACTGAAACAATAGGGGCTCTTGTAAAGATTGGTTTAAAATCATTAACAAATATTCTGTAACTTTGTGCTTCGTCGGGTGCCATGTTTTTGTGTGTATTACCACTTAAATTTGAAATGATTTATTTGTAATTTGTAACATCAATTTTAATATTTAATTATAAAATTTGATTTGGATACTTGGGATAGCATGTTGGTTACTGGTGGATATTGGGCCAATAGCATGAGATAATGGTTTCATAAAATATCTAAACTTTCTTCGAATTGCATATCGATATGGTTTAATAAAATAGATAAGAGCAATACAATCAAATGACATGTGAAAGCTGCAAACTACAACACATCCAGCAGCAGCATAACTACCCCATGAAAGCTCAAAATATATTGTTAAAACAAAAATTTCTGCTGGTAATAACAGAAAAATCGATAACAGAAACATTTGAACAACCAAAGATCTATAACACATCACTTTTTGAAGCCTTTAAAAGCAACTTTTGAAAACTCATAAATTTGACAATATGTGCTTGAAGCCAATTATAATATGCAGCTGTCAAAAGAAAAACTTACTTGAACAACATTCTTTGAAGCAAATAATTTGCAGACGAGAAATGCTTTTTAACGTACCGTAATCGATATGAAAAAAATACCAATAAAGCTATGAACAAAGCCGGTAAAAAGCAAATGATGCCAACTCCAAGGAATAACAAAAAATCAATGCCACCTCTGGCAAGAGCCGGATGATATCCAGCAATATCTGGTTAGATTTCAATTAATTTTGCCATTACAGGAAGGTCAGAAGCTGTTAATCGTCTAACTTCTTCTGGATATGCTCCATCATAAATAATTGGTGCTAAAATGCTTGTTACAAAATTTGAAAAAAAGATATTCAAAAATTCCATGAAAATTACAGCAGTTAGGAATTCAAAAAAACTTACTTATAGTAATAATTTGAACAGCAATAATAGTAACAAAAAAGGTGATATACAATAATTTTATATTACCGTAAACATACTGTAACCATGAATATTTGTATGTTGCAGCTAATCGATAAATAACCAAATAAAGTTGAATTACGATAATATTAAACATAAATGAAACTTCAAGGATAAAAAACACATATACAGTAATTGAGCCTATTCTGATCCAAGTATTTGGGAATCCTTGTCGTAATGGCCAAAGAAATGATGGTTGCCAGGCAAATGTTACAAGATCAAAGATATAACTGAATATTATTTGCATAATTAACAAATGTTTGTATTGTTTCATTTCTTTCGTTGAATGTTTTACAATTAGGTAAATCATAATAGGTAGAACTATCGTATTTACTACAGTAATTGATGTAAGTATTAAATGTACAACAGTATCCAGTTCTGGATGATACAAATCATTAAGGGTTAAATAATTAAACCGCTTTAATGTCAATTTTTCAGACATTTGCATAAGGCTAAAAAATAATCCTTTCAAAAAATGAGCAGGGTTTTAAAAAATTTTGCGACGTTAACGAAATTCTATTGTGCATACGTTTCGCAAAGTGAAAGATGAAAAAAATGTAAAACCAACAAAAAAATTAATTTATGCTTGTTAATATGAAATAAATAAAAATGGCGAAGACATAGAATAATTTACAGTTACTCAATACAAGTAACAATAAAAAATCTTGTTTTACAATTTCCAATACAACTCTTTTTAAAAGACTTTAAAAGATAACTTTAAATCTTTCAGCCTACACCAAGTTTCACCTGCAGAGCAATAATTCAGTTTTTATAAAAACGATTTTTGCCCTTTAAATAGGAAAACCGTGAAAAATCTTAAATTTATGGTTTGAATGAAGCACTATAAAAGCCGTAACAGTAAAACAGGAAGTAACTTAAAAAAAGGTAACATTTTTCATAAATTATGATATCTTTAAGATGCAATAAATAGAATGAAAAAAATTATTTAAGATATCATAAGACTGTGTTATTTATACTTCAGACATTTTCACTCTAATATTTTAACGCAAAAAATTAAAGATTTATAATAAAAAAAACAATTAGTACATGCTTCAAATAATTTAAAAATCAAGGCTCAAAAATATTAATCTATGCTCTTCTAATTTTTTGAACTTGAAGCTATTTTTTTATACATTTGTTATTATTAATTCAGATAGGATATCTAATAATCCCATTATTCTTTTAATAGATTGAAAGCGAACTTGTCATTTGTGAAAATGAGTCGTGTTTGTTTCAAAAATACAACTTTTAATCTTTGCTGTGAAAATTAAAAAAATCTAAAAACATTTTAACCTAAATTTTTCCCATACTTTTTAAATATTTTTTTATATTGTCTGGGAAAGTAATTTAAATGACTACAAAAAAACAGTTTATTCTGAATTTGTGAAAAACATTCACATTGCTTCGAACAAACATCAAAGGCAATGTAATAATTTATGAAATTTTATCAGTAAAACAATTCTATTTTAATCACTGATATTCAATTTTGAGTCAATTGATTCTGCTGAAGGACTGTGTAAAAATCTGGCGTACGATGTTAGTGAAGATGGATCTGATAATGCCGAAGATTGATCAACATCCGTTAACGTTTTATGATTTATATGTTGAATGGATGAAGCTTCAAAATCCCTTTCATCACCATTTGAATAAACAACATCTTCAAATCTTACGGTAAGCTTTTCACCCTTTCTTGTCGAACCACTTGAGAATTTTCGACTTGCCCGTCGAATTGCTCCTGGAATTCCTGTTTGTGCCGCGAATTGCGTCAATCGACTGGCATTTGAAAGGGATAAAGTCGGGGGAAGATTTGTTAGAGGGGATACTTTTTTCTCCATTTCATTTTCTTCATCATCCATAAACCCAGGGAAGTATCCGTCTTTAATAAATAATGGCACCAATTCTGGTGGCCAAATTCCCTCAACAAGCATATGAGTTTGTGGAACGCGAGAAAGTTTTCCTTCTTTGACCAAAATTGCATCACTGATAAGTTGTTCAAGATTTATTTCAGCAAGAACTGCTTCGTCAAGGCCAATGTTTTGACCCAATGCTTGAATAACGTCTTTTACGCTTAAGCTGAAAATTATGAATAGTAGGTAACGAAGACGGAACTGTTGAGGTAAAACTAACTCTTTAGCTCCAAACCAAATTTTGGCATTAGCAATATTTTTGAGTTTTTTACCAATAAAATAAAGTTTTCTGACATATTTTGCTCCAAGATCTGAGAAATTTGTTAAACTTATAATTTTGAAAAATAGATGGTTATGAAATCTGTTTAAAAAAACTTACCTAAAGCAATCGTTGAAATAGTTAATCCTAAGCTCATATATACAATTACAATAGGAATATATTGCTGACTGAAATGTTAAAGTTAAGCATAATTATAGGAAAATATGCAAAAAAAATACTCACTTTCCTCTGGGAACAGATTCACCAAATTCAATGGCAGTTAAACAAAGAAATGAATAATAAATACCATTAAAAAAATCAAAGCTTCCATTTAAATACGGAATTAACGCGCCTCCAAGGGCCTAAAAATAACTCAATGTCAGTTTCGATTACGGTAAGATTTAATAATGTGGTCATCAAAATGGGTAAAATTTTGGAACACAGATTTCCTTACCATATATAATATCACAGTTCCAATTAATAATGGAGCAGAAATTTGTTCCACATCATCTAATAAATCAATACTACTTTCTTCACTCCCATCAAGACTAACTTCTCCGTCAACTTCTCCTAAGCCACCAGCTATAGATTCTCCATCATGGATATCTTCATCCTTTATTCTTTCACGAGATTTTCGGCGACAACAAAGTCTTGTCAGTGCAACTTCCAAATTCTGTAAATATCGGCCAAAGTTGGAAAACATAATTACAGTAATAGGAATCCCTAAACATCCAAAGATTACAGCAAACACTCGACCTGAAACGAATATCACTGTAATATCCTGATTTACATTTTTTGCTTATCAAAGTTTTTGATTCAAGACAAATAAATTTAAACATTAAATAACTCTACCGTTAATTGTCATTGGATCTAATATACCATATCCAAGAGTTGTAATCATTCCGAAGGCAACAAGAAAGGCATTTGGAAAATTCCAAACTGTTCGATCGTCGAAATCTGCTTGTGTAAAACAGTATTCGGTAATCAAG
This sequence comes from Panagrolaimus sp. LJ2414, assembly GCA_024447195.1. Lineage (NCBI taxonomy): Eukaryota > Metazoa > Nematoda > Chromadorea > Rhabditida > Panagrolaimidae > Panagrolaimus > Panagrolaimus sp. LJ2414. The sequence goes on from JAMRXY010000042.1 coordinate 256,722, forward strand.
AGTGCAAGTTCAGTTTTGTTATTATGTGGATCACTAAAAATATATTTCATGAGAGCAAGCATTTTGTAAAAAGTTAAGATTATATGGCATAAATATGACCAAGGGCAAAACAGACTATGTACGGGGAAATTTAATCAAAGAATTTGGTATGCTGACTTTGAACTTACTTTTCAATGATTGATTTAACGCATTGAACTTTCGCTTGAATTGCCATTGTTTGTGCATATTCAGCATAAGGTTTTTCAAAATGCATAAAAACGAATGAACCAATTGTTGAATAAACGAGCACAAAAATTAAACATGCAATATTTGCTCCAATTGTTTGTCGATATGGCCAAAACCATTCTCGCAATCTTGCACAACATATCCATGAAAACAACATGATGTGGCAAGAGGGTTTTAGATATTATCACTTCAATAATGCAGAAAATATATTATTAAATGGCTCAAAATAATTCCCAGCTGAAGCTATCAAAGAAAATAAATTCAACGAAACGATGAATGAAAATTTTATTTCAATAAAGATAAAATTTTTTCCTTAAAAGTTCATAGGCAACAACAAAATTGCTTGACTTTTGTGCCATTTAACAGAATTTTTTCTTTCAATCTAGAACTTCGTCGTCTTCTATTTCTGTGAATGTTCTTAAAAGGCACCAACAGCAGCTATCAACAATCCAGTAAAAGAAGTTGGCGATGAAGAAGAAGAAGAAGAAGCAAGCGTGAAAACCATTTCTCTCAAGGGAATCGTTTTTTTGAAGATTTTTTTCGCGTCAAAGCAAACGCAATTTTATCTTTTTTTCAGAACTTTTTGCAAGTCACCAAAAATATTTTTTACCATAAATCTTATTTTTAATCACCCAATAATAAATATATTTGTTTTCAAACTTTTTTATGTTCTAGAGTAGATATTTTTGGGCTTCGATGTTATGAAAATCCTTGAGGAATTTTTATAAAGACATATATCAGTTTTGTTCAGTGATAAGTGATGTCGGTGGCGTTATCGTTTTGGGAGAAGCAATTAAATCATTTTAGAAATTCCCAGGAAGGAAGAAAATTTTAAAAAGGTTGGTGATGCCCTCTTTGCCTTTTGACGGGTCTCCTCTTTGTTTGACTCGTTTTTGAACGGCTTTGAAAAAAATATCCAAAATTGTCAAAAATGCAGATGTATTTTTTGAGGGGAAGAAGAAGCAGTTTTTTTTCAGATGGATATGAGACACTTGAGATTCGTCAAAACATAATTCTAAAATTGTTACTCCTATAAATTTTTTTGTTTAAAGAAATATAGTCCAAGAAAAAACATCAAAAAAGTCAAAGAAAAAAATATGGGGGGAGAAAAGGCGAAAATAAATATAAAATAAATGTTTATAAATATTGCAATATCGAACAGCATACTGTATCCGTCGTACTGAAAGTAAATAAAAAATTATATTTTGATTCAAAATTTTTGAAAAAGAAAAGAAGGAACAAAAACTATCAAAAAAAGAATATAATTTTTGTAATGTTTTTGAGATTAAAAAAGTAGAAAATCAAAAAGAAATAGATTGTTTCCAAATTAAAATCAGATAAATTTGATTTTTGTTGTTATTGCAAAAAGAAAATGCAAAGTAAACTTTTAAAGACCACACGCATATCAAAAAAATCAAGAAAAAAGACAAAATTAACATACAAAAATAAAAATGCATTATATTTGTAGAGTCAAAAAGCATATTATCAACTTTCAATCGCTATTTTTCTAAATTATCGAATGAGACTGCAGAGAAACATCTGAGACAAGCAACTAAATTTTTTGATGTGAAATTCGATATTGAAACAAAATTAATGTGTTGTACAATTAGCTAAATCATCACAAATAAATGTCAGGATTAATTATGTTTTTACTTATTAGGGTCATGAAAAACTTAGTGTGTACAAGCAACAACATTTCATGAATGATGAACGCCTGGATCGTTGCTTTTTTTACTTCTCGGAAGTAATGATTGTTCGTCAAAGCTTTCTTAGATAATATTTTTATATCAATTATACACTTGCAAATAAAAAAACATAAGAAAAACAAGAGTTTAAAAAGTTTCAAGTGTCTTCACAACCGAGAAGAAACGTTGAATTAAAAACTGTTAAATTATTTTTCGAATTTTGATTGTAAAAAGGTGGAAAAAGTTTTTGGATAAGTTAAAGCCTTTAACTTAAAGGAGATATGTGATGTTTCGGCCCTAAACTCTAATGACAATCAACAAAAATTTTAAGAGAAAAAGAAGAAGACAGAAAATCGTAATGCGAACTTCAAAAAGAACAATATTTCATGAATGAATAGGAATTTGTTTAAAATGTTCCAAAATTTAAATATGAATGAATCAGTTTTTGGTATTTGAAAATTTTCAAAAACAAACAACGACAAAAAAGACACAAAAAATAAAAGAAAAATGTTCGGGATTCCGGAAGTTTTGTGAGCCTTTGACACAACAATCTTCTTTCTCTTTTTTCCTTTTTTCTTTGAATATTCTGCCACTACCCCCATTAGATAAAAAAAGAAGAAGATTCATGCCAAGAAATAAGAATGGAAAAAATTAAATGGGAAAAATAAAGTGATGTGTGATAAATTTTGGTTTTAAAGAAGAAGAAAAAGGATCACAAATCAGCTTAAGCTGAGAGTTCAATTAATGTCTGTTAAGATTAAATGCAAATTTAGAGATTTGTTTGTTCCACTGATCTTAAATATTTTAAAATAAAAAGAAAAACGAAATCGAAAATTTGAGAAAAAACGAAAACTTTTGATACAACAACTATCAAAAAAAACAAGAGAATATTCTCACGGTTTTTTTCAGCTTTTGTTTATCTTACACGTATATCTTATTACTACTTTCATATTCTATGTAGATTCAATCAATTAATAACATCTCTTATTTTGTCAAATGTTCCTGTTGTTTTGATAACATAATAAAAGCCGCAATAAAAATGCAATATTTAATCTTAAAATCTTAAATGGTAGGTTTGCGTGCAATGAAAAAGGTGATTATTTGCTACAGCAACGATTAATTGAAACATTTTTTTTTTCATTATAAATTTTTTGATACCAATAATGTTTTTACTAAATTCGTTTCAAAAAATTGGATGTAAAATTGTGTTTTCGCATTTGCAATTTAGCATAAAGTAAATTTCATATTCATAAACGATGATACTGTATGTTCCTTTTTATTTATCATTTTACAACAAAACAAACCATTACAAAAAATCAGCCCTTGGTGAATTTATGCAAGTTCAGAAATCTGCGCAATTTTATTTGAGTTTTTTTAGAAAGTGAAAGAATTTTGTTGTTTGTTTTCTTTCCATGAATGGATAAATGGTTCGTTAACGTTTTTTATGCGCTGAAGTATCTCTTTTTTATCGTGAAAGAGAAACACCGCCTGCTTCATCGCAGTCAGTTTTCTTTAGAGCAAAAAATTAAAATTAAATTTATCAGTTTACAAAAGACTAAGTACAAAAAAAAGAGTCACTTTGCCAATACCGTTACTTTAGTTCAAACAATTTCTACTTGGCAACATAAATAAAAAAGGTTATTGGCGACATTGATATTACAAAAACGTTAGATTACATTTTTAGTTTGGATTGCACGCTGTTACATATTCAAACAAGCATACAAAAAAGCACCCGTTGTTTCCATTATCCTATGCTAACAGCTTCTCATGACAACATTATACCCCAATTTCCAATACAACTGTCTAAGATTAACTTTTTACATATTTTTATTGAACAAAGAAATAAAATACAACTGAAAAAAAACAAAGCGTGAATAATATTAAAAAAAGATACAGAAAAGACGAGAGATCAATTTATGCGCTGTTCTTGTATTCGGCATTTTCTCTTTCATAACGTTTCTTATCTTCTTCAGCTTTCTTTTCCCATTTGGACTTATCGGTAAGTTCACGCCTAAAATAATGTATCATGAGTATGACATGTAAAACTTATTAGATCCAAAACGTACCATGCAGCACCAGCAGCTTTAGCGACTTGAGTAGCAGACATACCAGGCTTTTTGATAGCATCACGGTTTTCTTGGAGCCAGATGAAATAAGCAGTTAAAGCACGTTTAGGAGCATTTGGGTCCTTAACTTTCTTAGCAACACCACGTTCTCTTGCCATTGTTTATGAAGTTTATAAGACAGAAGAAAGTAGAAAAGTTTGGAAGTTGAACAACAAGATGAAGCTAAAAAGAAGCATGCATTAGTATAAGATACACATTTAGTTATATATATTATTGATAGATAAGATGATGAAGATTTACAAATTCGCGCACGTATAAATTTTAAAAAGGGGACAATAACTAAGAGGAGAACGGCCTTCGTTCGCCTTACCAGCATCGCTCACTAAAACTGCAATAAGAAGAAAATAGAAGGAAGAAAAATAAGAGAGGCTCAACCGTCAGCCAACAAAAAAGGGGAAAAAGAAAGCTCTACCAACCAAGCAGCAGCGTATATGGAAAATAGAAAGAAAGAAGGAGAAAATTTTTTCGTGTTGCTGGCAAGGGAAATAGAATTGAAGGAGAAGAAAATAAAGGGCAAGCAAGATGGAGAAAGCAGCTGCTCAGTATTTTTTAGCGGGGAAAAACAACGAATAGAAAAAAGGCGCGCGTTTTTCTCCTCCCTGAAAAACGCTAACCAGAGCGGGAAAGAAAAATTCAAACGAAAAACCCTGGCGCGTTTTTGGGCAAAAGGCCAACAACCATTTAACTTGAAAAATGTACATCAAAGCAAAAATATTGCAAAAAACGGTAATGAAAAAATCCCTCAAATTTGATATTTTTACGTATTATTTTTCTCTTTTTTCTCTATTTTCATCAGAAAACTTGCGCTGGTACAGCTTGAAGCAAAAAAGGCAAACTTTTGTATGTTTTACGTAAATTTGGCGCATATGCGATAAGAGAAATATATTAGACGTATTTGTCGATTTATTATTTCATACTTAACTCTTTTTAATTGAAATTCAGCTGAAATTCGTTTTTTGCAGCTTACAAGTTTAGAACTACGATCATTGTGTTAAAAGCCAACTGTTGTCTATGCAATTTTCACAAAAAACTTAGTATTTTCCTTCGTTTTTTGATTAAAACTCTATTTTTTTGATTTTTCTCAACTAAATGATGAAATTATTTTCATCTTTTCCAATAAAACACTTATTTTATCGGTATTTTAAAACCAAAAACATCAGAAAAAGTCATGCTTTCCCCTTTATATTTTTTCACCCTATATTGCGCCCATGCAAAAAACTGACAACTAAAGAGAGGAGAAGACAGCCGTTTGGTTTTTCTACTTCTTCTTTCCCCTTGCTCGTATTGCCTAAGCGTGTTTTTGGCAGAAATAAGGGGGAAAACACTACCAACTATTTCTGCGCTCTCGTTGGAAAAAAACTGAGAGCCATCACACAAAACGCTTGCTTTCTTTTCCCCTATTCATTTTCTGCTGCTACAACAACTTTCAATGAAAATATTTCCCCTTTTTTTAAAGAGAGCCCAACCAAAGGAGAATAGAAAAGAAAATAAATGTGAGCGAGCAGGAAGCAAATGAAGAAAGGCTGAAAAATAAGGGGAAGAACCATCGTTGTCAGCGTTGTGTTTGCGACTACAGCGAATTGGAAAAAATGAAGGGAAAAGGGGGAAAATGGAAAAAGAAGCAGGCAGTCAAGGCGAGCAGGAGCATGCGACTATGACAAAAATAACTACAGGAAGGAAGAAAAAAGGGGAGCTAAAAAAGCATTATCGTCAGCAGTCTTTATTTTTTTCAATGCCAGTTAAAATTTTCTTCTATTTTAGTTGATGGTGGTAGTGTATGTCCGACGAACGCAGGCTGCGAGTAGGAAAGCGAGCATTGTCTTAATCGCGCGCAAAAATGTATGGAAATAGAAGGGAAAAAGATATATAGGAAAAAACTGACGACAACAACAACTACTACTCAAATGACTTGCCTGCTTTTTTTCTTTTCCTTTGTATTGAAAAGGAAAGCAAAAAATAAGAGGAGACGCCATCTTCGTTCTTCTTCTGCCTTTTTTGCATTGCTTTTTAGGTGCTATATTGCTCCAAAAATTACTACTGGTGAACTAAAACCAACCACATCACATTGTGTCCTACCATGTTTAAAAATACGAACAAAATTATTAAGAACAGTGAAAATACAAAGGAAAGAGGAATAAAAAACTGCATTTTGCATAAAAAAATAGTTTCTAAAAATAAAGTTTGATTCAAGTAATAAGCATTTACTTCAACCATATTAAAAAAAATTTCCTTGGAATGTTAAGTAATAACAAATATTTTTAGTGCTGCGTTTTTACAAATTTTGGCTGATGACATCTTTTACTCAAATAATTATAACAAAGGTTTTTTAATCAGAAAAACACGATGATCACTGTTTTTGGCGTTGAACGGCTTCAAAGATATACCCAAACAGAAGCAAATAAAATCGAAGTTTTTTCCTCAAATCAAAATTCAAAATTATTTGCTTTATGCAACATTTGTTAAGAAATTCGTAAAAACTATAATCTTTTAAATTTTCTATCCATATTTAATAAACTATGAAAAAATCAAACTTTTTGTGATAATGTTAACAAAAATATTGATAGTTTCATTATTTTTGGTAAATTTCTGTAAAAGGAATCGCTTAACAATATTCAAATCTGATTTTTTAAAGAATTATATTTGTTAAGGATATGAAAAATAATTGAGAGAAAGAGAGTACCTCAAAAGTGAACTATAAAAAAGTTTAACAATTTAACAACTATTACTATTCAACTTTTTTTTTACAGTAACCATTATCTTATAGCACATCTAATTTTCATGTTAGATGAATTTCTACGTGGACCAACATAAATGTATGATTTTATGATTTGTAATTCTTTTGCAACATTTTAGATGAATATTTGTTTTTTTTTGATAATCAAAAGCAAATTGTCAATAATGTACGCATTGAGTTTGCTTTAAAAATGTTATTTATCATCGACTTTACAGAATTTGTTTTAAAAAAAGCTAAACAAAAATTAGATCACATCAAAATAAAATATTACAAAAGATTGTTAACTGAATACATTACAAAGAAAGAAAGTGCAAAGCAATAGTAAGATTTCATAAGAGAATTAATGCTTTGACATGGTGCTCGCAGTACCAATGTGATGAACTCCTGTGCTGTGAATTTGAGTATCAAAACCACAAGCTTTAGTTAAATGTTTTCGAATGGATCGATTCATGGTTAAATAGATCACCGCAGGGAATCCATGTGCACAGACCCAAGTGTATGATCCTACGAGAATGTAGAAATCTGTGACGGGAAAGAATTGTTCATAAATGTAAATTGATGCAGCAATAATGTTGAAGATGCAAATGATAAGAACTTGTAAAAATGTCTAAAAACAATAAAGTCTAAATTTATTTTTGTGTTTTGATGTACCTGTTTTTGGGTTGAACTTGTTTGAACACCTTTTGCCTTTCGGGTATAAAAAACAATAAAAGTTGTATACAGCGCAGTCAAAACTGTGACGAGAGTAAAATTGTTAACAACATGATACCAATTTGCATATCGAATACCGTAGTCATCGTAGTAGCCCATATGTGGATTGAAAAACCATGAAACAGCTAAACCACTGAAGACGATGGGAGTTGTAAAAAAGACGATAAATAAGCCATGAAAAGTTGGAATTAAAAGCCAAAGGTATACTTTTTTGCCGTCAAATAGTTGTGCCGCAAGATTTTGATTATACATTTCAAGGCATCGATTCAATGCAATAATCATTGCGCTGTCACACTGAGCAACCCATAGACCTGAAAAAATATTATTCAAATTTAGAAAATTTGGAAAAAGCTAATAAAATGGTATATTTAAAACTTTCAATAATTTATTAATTCAAAAGTGATAGCGAACGAGACCTCAAAGCATTTTTACTGGTTTGCTCTGCATTAAAAAAATTAAATATACTTCTGATTCTTCAACAACTAATTTTTGAGTAAAATTCAAACATTTTTTTTACCAAATTTTGGAGTGTAAGGTAGCTGTAATTGTAAGTAAGAGTTCTGAATTTTAATCGTAATAAAAAATTATTAGTAAAAGAGCATGTAAATGATATATTTAAAGAACTTTTAAAACTATTTATTAAAGTAAATAAATGATCGTAGCAGCAGTTCATCTCAAAATAAGTTAAAAAAGACTGATATCTTATGATAGCTTCCGTAACAGTCATGGAAGATTGTATTTAAAAAAACAAAAAATGATTCTAACCTAAAGCAATGCACCCAAGTGTATGAATTAACTTTGGAGACGAACAATAAACATATCCGAGAACGGCAAAAAGACCAGTACTAAATCCATTACAACATAAACATAAAACATCCACAATTCCGACATAAAACATAATTTTGTAACAAGCTTGATGGATGAAAACATGCTTTTTCATAATTAATAAAAGTGGAATGTAAAGCATTTCAAAAATTGCAAAAATTACAATAAATGAAATACCGATTCCAACTTTTTGACGTCTTTCCAATGGAATCGATTTGACGTCATAAAATGAACAATTATAGTATTCTTCGTAAGTTTTATGCCGCCAAAGAAGATTATCCATTTTTGAAGCGTACTATCAAAAATGCAGATGCAGTACTAAAAATTTAAAGAAATTATCCATATGAAAATCAAAACATGCAAAAAAGATATCATGGAAAGCTTGAAACAGCTTTCAAATCACTTCTTGTCTTACGGTTACTAAATAATAATTTGCGTAGAAGTTTTTCATCTTTTATACAAATATTTTAATCTTTTATTTTTCATATTTTTCCATGCTCTTTTGATATCAGAAAATATGTAATTTTTAAAGAATATATTCAACAACTACAATCTTCAAAGACGCATTTTCTCTCACGGCCCACAAAGGTAATCCCAGGAAAAGAAGAACAAAACATTTTTTAAAAAACCTTTGAAATCTTCATTTTAAGATGACTTCTTTTTTATACTTTTAAAAGTTATTCAAATTTATTTCTATTTTTCTTCAAAAAATCAGGAAATAGGTAAATGTCATTAATCCTTTATGAAAGAAAAAACGGCAAAAGTTAGGATATATTTTTAAAAAAGTGGTGTGACGTTTTTAAAATTTGCATTCATAGAACAAATTTTTAAATTAAATTTTTTAAAAGTAGAAGAATCCCAAGGAAAACCAATCCGAACATGCGCAACAAAATTTATAACTGTAGTTTTCTAATGAATTTAATAAAAACACTTTCCCACAATTTATACAACATTTTTTTGATTAAATGTGTACTCTTGAAATCAAAAATTAATTGGATAGACATTCTGAAAAAACCGTCAACAAAAGCCATAATAATAAAAATGATGATATTTTACAAACATGACATTCATACAAATTTTGTTCAAGCAACCTCCACTTATTTTTTTCACTTGAAAAATCTCCATTTTGAGTCATTTTTTAAAACTTAGAATTAGTCTGTTTCGATTCTACTATACTAACATTCATTGAGGAAAGTTTAAGAAAGTTTTTGCGTCAAATAAATTTATTATATAACAGATTTTTTGCATAAATAAAAAAAAACACCCAAATTTAAAAATTGTAAAGCGACAGAAAATGACGAGAAATTAATTCATCAATTATGACAAAAAAAACATTAAAGCAAGTTCAGTAGTTTCCTTTAACAAGAGCAATAAGACCATCCTTGTATGCCCCAGAGCAGTCACCTTTGATGGCATCTTCAAGAGATTTTTCATACATTTGATGATAAACTTGAGCGATATCACGAAGATCAATTTCTGCTCGGGTAACAACAAGTCGAATAAGATCGCTGTCACGAGTTCCCATTCCTTTCATTGAATTGTAAAGTAATTCAGCGAAATATCCATTTCGATTACGAATGCTTTTAATAATTCCAAGTAATGCATCCTTGATGGAACCGCTGAATTCACCTTCAATGGCTTTTTCGATTGTATGTTTCGTAACCTTTTCATATTCATCAAAGACAAGACGAAGTTGAGAATAATTTTGTGTTGCAAGAATTTGATTGAAACAGCTTTCATCAGTTCCAAGCTTCTGTTCACCAGCACGATTAAGTTTCCAAGCATCTTGATTGGCTTTAAGGGAATCAGTTTGATGACTTTCATCACGACCACCTTGACACAATGAAACAAGAAGACGTTGGAATGGACCAGAAGTATCACCAATGATATCCTTTTCAAGGCTTTGCTTAAACATTTCTTGATAAACTTGTTTCAATTCATTGATTTGAGTGTTATTCCGAGTTGTCATAATTTCAATCAAAACGTTTTCTTTTGTTCCAATTCCAGAGATTGCTTTGTGGAGAGAATGAGCATCAAATCGAACAGGAGTTTCCATTAAAGCAAGAACAAGATCTTCAAAATCTCCAGAAAGTTCATATTTAAGTTTATCAGCAAGATCTTTCCCATATGCAACTTTGTAAGCTGCAGCAATTTCTTGTCTTTGCCAATTTGACCGTTGACAAAGAATTCCAATAATCTTGTCTTTATTGGAACCAATTCCTGCCATAGCTTTATGTAAAACTTCAGCGTCTCCATTTGGATTAAATCCAGAATATGGACGAATAGTTGGATATTGATGATGCATGATTGAAAGCTAAAACAAAAATTTATTTATTTTTATTTCCAAAGAAAATTTATTCCTTTTTAGGATGAAAAACAAAAAAGAAGAGCCCATCTTTTTACCGAAAAAATTTTAAAACGTAAACAAAAACAAACAAAAAATATCGCAAAAGAAAAAAAACACGGACAAACAGTTTCCACTTAAAATATCCCCCTTTTTTGTCAGTCAACAAAATGCAACATTTTTGAAAAGGAAATTAAAAAAGTAAAAAGAAAACAAACAAAATAATGGGAAAGGTTGAAACTTAATTGGAACCTACAGATTAAATTCCTCTACGTTGAAAAAAAGTTCCATAAGCCGATTATTTAATTGCAAAAAAAGAAAAAAACATTTATATCAATTAAAAAGGTTTCGGTATGCTTTTTAGCTTTTAAAAATATTACAATGCATAATGGAGTATTAAAAGACGTTTTAAAATGAAAAAGTTGGAAGGGGCTTATTTTGAAATGCAAAAGGGGAAAAAGGGAAAAAAAAGAAAGCTTTGATTACTTTCTCGGCCGTCATTTTTTTCTCTACTGAAATATTCTTCAACAGTAAAAGAAATCAGGCAAAATGATGATTCATTTCTGTCCCCATCAAAGATCGCGAACGTTTTATAAAACCCACAAGTAAAGCTTTACAATATGAAACATGTTATATGTTTTTGGCTGTTTTGATTTCTTTGTAGACAAAAAACAACGAAATGAAAAACAAGAATGCTCCTGCTGTGTGAAGGAAAGCCGAAAATAATTTAAAGATCAAGAAAAATGCTAAATATCAAAAAAGCCGATTCTCTTTCTATGTTAAAAACTTTCAAAAACATTTTATTTTGATGCTTGCATAAAAAACAGAAAAATGGGGTAAAAATATAAAAACAAATATCATAAAGAATCGATTTGCAACAGAAAAATTTATCCAAGTGAAATAAATTTCGCATTTGAAACACTTAAAAATGAATACTTTCTATGACTCAACTCAAATTTAAAAAGTGAAGTAAAGAGGACCTCCTCTCTCAAGAGAGTTGTTTTCTATTCTCGTTGCTTTTTATGTGTCTATTTTTTCTTCTCCTTTACGTTTAAAAATAGACGGAAACTACCCAACCTCCAAAGAAAAAAAAGAACGATACAAAATTTCTGTTGTTATTTTTTATTAGTCATTAAAAAATTGATAAAGATATTCTACAACGACTCAAAAATATGACTTAAGTAAGGCGAACCAAATTAATGATTTCATGAGAACATTTGTGACAAATTTTAAGCTAAAAAATGAAATATTATTTTTAATAAGAATGTTACGAATTCTTCTTTATTCAATTCCACATTATTATATAAAATCTTTATCCTCATAAAAATTTAACCACGTTAAAAAAAGTATAACATAAAAAATTTGTTTGATTAAAAAAGGTTTATTTTTGGCTAGAAGTATTGGTTATTGATATTAATAAGGCTGGTTTGATAGAAGACGACTGTTTGCAAAACATTTTTTTGATAGGTTGAAACCAGTGAAAAAGTGCTTGTCGATATGGTTTAATTATAAGCATAACTGCCAATGCATTTCCACATGAATGAATTCCGAAAAATTGAAAAATATATTGTCCAATGTCTAAAATAAAAGTTTATTTCACTATTATTTTTTTTATTAAATGTCAAATTTTCGATATCGGGTATGGGTCGAAAGTTTAAATACCCGATATTTGAAATTTAAACGTGAGAACAACAAACCTTCGAGATTAACCTGTCCAGAAAAAACAAGAATTAATATGGCTGTAACTGGCATCACAATAAAAATAAGAGGCACTGTAGCTTGCACAATTAAAGCAATCAAAAATTGTTTTCGTGCCTTCAGGGTGCTTACTGACAAAGAATTTGTTACTTCTTTTAATTTTATACGAGTTTTCAAAGCAACAATTAAAGCAAAAATATAGATTGTTCCGATTTGAATAATGGCATCGACCAAATAAGCATATAACTTAAAATTGACTGGAAGCATATTACACGATGTTGAAACATAAATTTCTTCGAGATATGGATAATTTTTAAGAACAAAAGCTTTTCCACCTTCGTAATCGACATTTATTGCATATAGAAATATTGCCGGCATTGGATATAAAGTCATTGTAGCAAACATTGCAATTATTATTTTTGGTTTTTGAAAAATTTTTGAATCTCTTGTTATTGTAATATATTGGTATACAAAGCAGTAAAGAAGTGATAATCCACATATGCTTAAATTAAGATGAAATATTACCTAAATATGAAAAATTTGAATTTGAAACCAATTTTCGGTGTTTTTTAAAGATAAAAATACTCACAAAATTTGCATGACTTCCCCAATACCATCCTAAACGTTTTGTCAATCCAACTGGACAGCTTATAGTTGTAGGAAGAATTATAAAAAATCCATAAATGAAGCACGAATGAAAATCCATTAAAAAGGCACTAATAATTGTCATTAAAATATAATATTTATACCAGCCCATTGCTTTTGTAGAATATTTTAAAACTATAAAACCGGCTAAAATATTCACTAAAAGGTTTAAAGCTGCATTAAAATTTAACCGTTTTCCATAAGCTTCAATACTTTGTTTAATCCAAAACGCTTTACTTTCGTTATCCATTTAAAAAATGTGTAAAAATGTGGATGATAATTTCGGAAAACTTTTGAAGTTGTTTTTTCAAGTGTTCAATATTTTGCCCTCAATTATCACCTGTTACATTGCAATTATCAGACGCCATAAATAGTAATTACTGTAAGGGTAAAGTTTGCCGTTTCGTGTATTTTATTTTGGTATTTAATGGTACCATTTGGAGGTGTAATGAGGATGTTAAGCTATAGCCAGTTACATCTAACAGAAATATTGAGTATGTTTTGATAAAAAGAAAAGATCTTTGACACATTTATGAATAATAGTGAAAATTAGATTAACAAACAAAATTTGGATAAATAATTGAATCAAGATCAAAGCTAAAAATTTTTTACTTTTAAATTTAGCAAAAAATACAAACAACAATTTTATAAACATTCTTTAATAACAATAAAATCAAAAAACATTTTTAAAATTTAATTCCACATTAAAGAAATTTGTTTAAAATAAAAATTTGTTACGTCATCTGGTTGTTTTTCGGAAAGAGTTAACAAAATAACTTTTGATTGGACGTTTTTATTTGCATTTTTATGGCAGCAACAGTAACGCCTTAAGAATGCAAAGAATTTGTCACGATAACTTTGAAGTGATAAAATCATTACAGAAGGAACAATAACTCCTCCCGAAACAATAATAATATTATATATGGCTCCGAGTAATGCTTTTGCATGAACGCTCTAAAATAATTTAAAAAATTTGTTATAAAGTATTTTTCAAATGTATAAATGGGAAATTTGAACAACTTAATTTTCTCGAATACATGAAATAAAACTTACTGTCAAAAGTGGCATTGTCAAATAAACAACCATTGTAATGGTACAACCAACAATTAGCATAATTAACATTGGAATTAATATTTCAAAGCTTCGAACATTTTCAGATACCTGATAACGAAATGATAAATTTTTATTTAAGTTTGCTCGTTCACCATATAATTTACGATTCAAATAAAGTACATAGCCGATTCCCTAAAATAGAATATCATCTAAACATATTGTTTTGTTTAAAGAATTAGTTATAAGCATAAATGTGTAGAATGTATCCAGAGGCAAATTTAATTAACTTTTGATTACAGTTGATTTACATCTGCACAAAGTTATTTTCACATTTAACCTTTACCGCTTAAGTCAAAAATGATTTCAAAGCTGTTTACGAAATAAATGAATACTTACCACTGCACTTATTAATACCATTATAATACAAGAAGCTACAGGAGCATATAGAGTAATTTCGAAATAAAAAACTGCACATAAAAAACATATAACAATTATCCACTAAAAATTTATTTCACACCAAAAAATAAAATTTCATCTGAGGGACTCACAATTATCACTGAAGCAATTAGCATAACGGCTGGGGTAAACTGATGCTCGTATGTTAAAGCTTTTTTAGTTGCATATAATCTTTCCAAAAATATCAATAACATATTTGTTCCGCAAACATATTGCCCAATATTACAACCAAAATCAAAGTAATGATAAATATTCGTTTGTTCTAAAATAACGACTTGGGATTACAGTAATCAACATAAACAGCAATTTAATTATTATTGTTGAGTCAACAATGTTGACTCTAATAGTGATTTTTTAAAACTATAAAAAAATTTACCAATATTTTTGAGATCGAAAATTCTGCTTGCAACGTACAAGCAAATCCCCGTTCTCGAAAGTGTTCTTATCAAATACGATGCCATTGTATCGATCAGTAAAATTCTTAAATTAAGATGAAAGGTTTTAATTTTATAAAATTGAATCAAAACATAAATAAAAATCACGATTGCCAAAACACTAAAAAATAATTCCAGACACATTGTTAACACGGGTAAATATTCTGATAACTCTTTCAATGCCGTCCTATTTTCATACAAAGGAATTTTGTATTTGAGCATCATTTTTGAAAACATTCCAAAGTAAAAAGTTAAATAGTACAACAAAAAAATATTTCAAACAAACTTCCTTGTACAATTTAAAGAATAACAAGAAAAAAAAGATGGAGATTTTTTTCAAATAATGAATTTTAGTTACAAACAGGTGCAATAAAAACAAATTTATTCTAACTTTAATTAAATCAAAAATTCACTTCTTGCATTTCAATACAAAAATTGTTATTAAAAAAACTGATCATTGAATAAGCTTGGATGTATGTTTTTTGGAATACGATAAATAACAAACATCATTACAAATAAGGTGGATACAAAAAAACTAAAAGTAAAGCTCCATGGGCATAATTGATCGGCATTCTGTGTAAGTCATCAAAAAATGCACTCACTAATAAGATCGAAAATAAAAAAAATCAATAATTAAAACTGAATCGATGTTGAACACACTTGGGCAGATGGGTATGGAAAAATTTTGAAAAATCCGCGACCCTAAAAATCGGAGGACGTGAGCCATTTTTTCGAAAAATTGTTTTATTTTTTAGTCCAAAGGGAGGACCCTTTGGATTTTAGTCTTCGCACCCGCGACCCTCTTCTCAACCCTTCCGCGACCCGCGACCCTATGTATGGAATCCATACATGGCCATACACCTTGCCCAAGTGTGATGTTGAAATTGTTATGCATTCTTTTCTTTGATCTGTAAGAACAAAACATGAAAAGTGAAATCTGCTGTTTAATATTTGCGATTAGTTATCTACTAATTTGATGAGCTACAGAAAGAATTCCAAAATGCATTTTTAAAATTTTGATGTCTTTCAAGTACAGAATTATACAAATATAATTCTCAAGTTGTAACGTCTTCTTTTAATGACCAAATGGGCTTTTAAGCTTTTATCTAACGCAACCAAAAAAAAGTTAAAATAGCATCATTAATTCCCAAAAAATTAATACAGCAGAATTTGATAACACAGTTAATCCTTTTTTCTTTCAATATAACTTTTATTTTTCTATAATGATGAAAATCCTCTTATCAGCCGGTACTAATAAATTTAATGAATATAAAAACTTTGCTTAAAAAGGCTTAAAATTAATTGTTGCTTTTCATTTGTCTTCTTATTTTTTCGGACGACTGGACAAATGAAGACACTATTTTTATTAGCTGTATTTGCTGTAATTTTATTTTGCAGCGATGCAAATCCTGTAAAATCTTACAAAATCTCTAAGAATAGATTAATTCGTGGTCGTCCATGGCATGGATTTGTTAAAAAGCCTCCAGTTGATCCAAGAACCCCCAAAAGTCCCACCAGATATCATGACTCTAAAGTGGATAACTTTGATCCCAGCAATACGAAAACATATAAACAAGTGAGTTTCAAAGGAGAAAAAACTTTGTGATAAAAATTGAATTATTTAGCGTTACTGGTACAATGATAAATGGTATAAACCGGGTGGACCACAATTTCTTATGATTGGTGGAGAAGCTGCAGAAAGTTCCGCGTGGGTTGATTCCGGGAATGTTGAATGGACAATTATCGCAAAAGAAGTTGGAGCAATGGTCTTTGATCTTGAGCATCGCTTTTACGGTGATTCACAACCCACAGGAGATTTGACATTTGAAAGCTTAAAATATCTCACCAGCGAACAAGCACTTGCTGATGTAAAGAATTTCATCATTGATATGAATTCTCAATTTAATTTCACGAATCCACGATGGATTACTTTCGGAGGATCATATCCTGGAGCATTAAGTGCATGGGCTCGCCAAACTTACCCTGATATTATCTATGCTGCGGTTGCTTCATCTGGTCCTGTTCAAGCTGTTGTTGATTTCACTGGATATCTTGATGTTGTTTATAATGCTCTCAACAACTACGATCCAAAGTGTTCTGCTTCTGTCCACAATGGCTTTTTGAAGATCAATGAACTAGTTAAAACAGAAGACGGTCGAAAAAGTTTGAGTAAATCATTTAGTACCTGTGATACATTGAAGGGTGACACTGATACCCTCAATTACTTTTACGAATCCATCATTGGAACATACATGGGACAAGTACAATATTCTGATCCTTCAACGATTCCATATCTTTGCCAAGTTCAAATGTCTGCAGGTGACGATCTTCAAGGTGTTGTTGCTGTTAATCAAATGGAAAGTGCAGGATGCCTTGATGTTAGCTATCAAGCTTACATCGATTTTATGAAAGACACAAGTGTAAATGCTGAAGGAGTTGAATGTATGCAAATTTGCATTTAACTTTTATCGATCTGATAACCTTATTTTAGATCGAGCATGGGTATGGCAAACATGTAATGAATTTGGCTTTTATCAATCCACTGACAGTTCCCTTGTTACCGGAGACTTCACCGGTGCAGATATCTCAATTGATTGGTATGTTCAACAATGTGCACAAGTATATGATTCTTCAATGGGAAATGCTACAGTATACACAAACATTGATAAAACTAACAAACAATACTTGGGTCAACTTGGATTTAATGTTCGTTATATACTTTTAACATTTTACTTAAAATTATGATCTTTCAGGGAACAAAAGTTGTCTTCCCAAATGGAACAAATGATCCATGGCATGTTTTAAGCGTTTTGTCACCCACTAATGACAAAACTTATCCAGTCATTATTGACGGAACATCCCATTGTGCTGACATGTATGGACCAAGTACATCTGATCCTGTAAGTCTTACAGAAGGCCGTAACAAGATTCACAGTCATGTTGTTTCTTGGGTTTATGAATAAAATAATTTCACATGTATTTTGTTAAATAAATTTTAAAAAAAACAAGTAATTGGGAGATCTTATTTTGATACATAATATCACATCAAAGCAGTTTCTCGGTTTTATATATGACATACAAAAATTGCTTCAAATTGGTATAATTATTCATTTTTAAAATGAAAAGAATTATTTCTGATTACTAAAATTTGTAAACAAATAAATTCAGTTATGCTTGCACTACAGTAAATCGCTGTCATATATGGTTATGATTTTTCAAATGTGGTAAAAATCTTCATTTTTAACAATAACTGCGTAAATACTTTTTATGTTACGAAATATGAACGAAGGTAATACTAACATTTCACTCCTGAGCAGCCCTCATTGATACTAGCCAACGGGAAAACAATAATTAAAAATTATAACAAATACGGCTGTTGCAATGTAAGACGGAAAAAGAGATTAAATGTTGCAGACGGGATTGGCTTACTGTAAGACGGGAAAGGAGATTAAAGAAGAGATCCAAAATCGGCTGTAAGACAGGAAGCGAGATTAATTTTTTCTGATAGACTACCGTACAACAGCCATCGCCCTCTGCAATAAAAAAAGGCGGAAACGTTGATGATCGCCGCTTCCATGCCTACCCTTTAGTTGGGCAAGAAAACATCAGTGAAAACAACCGACTGTTTTTTGTTTTATTTGTTTTAGATTTTCAAATGCATTTTATATAATAGATTCACATTTCGAATATTTCCCGTAAGTATCCGGATTTAATGTACATCTATATAGCAATGTCTTATTATTTACCGTTTCCCGGATAAATGATTTCTGAATCACCTTGAATAAATTTATTAAAATTTTGTTAATGTACTATCATTTCAGATTGCCTATATTTCCTACAGATTTTTATTATTTTATCATATAAAAGAACCCGGTATTTATGCTTTTTCGCATTCTGAATTTGTATCGTAGACCATACAATAGGTTAAAATAAAGTTTACTGAAAAATTGAAATTTAAATTGTCCATAGAACTAATTTTATTTCAGTTACCGGTACTTAATTTTTTTTGCAAACCCTATACTAAAAAATAAATTGGAGGGCTGAATGATAAAGTTTTATTTATTGCAGAGGGCGATGGCTGTTGTACGGTAGTCTATCAGAAAAAATTAATCTCGCTTCCTGTCTTACAGCCGATTTTGGATCTCTTCTTTAATCTCCTTTCCCGTCTTACAGTAAGCCAATCCCGTCTGCAACATTTAATCTCTTTTTCCGTCTTACATTGCAACAGCCGTATTTGTTATAATTTTTAATTATTGTTTTGCCGTTGGCTAGTCTCCGGAGCCGTCTGCTGCGAAGCAAAATACCATAATACCGCTGCGCGGCAGACGGGATCGGCTGCTTATAACGTTTTTCCCACTGATTTTAACTTTTTAAAACTAAAAAAATAATGTTTCAGTTTTAATAAATTTAATAAAAAAACTAAAACATTATTTGGGCTTTTCCCCCACAAAAATATAAACACCCAAAAGATTGAGTAATAGCGATTTGCAATCGCCATCTTTACTTTTTAAGAAAATCGATGACCCTGATCTCGAAAAGAACATATATTGTATGAAAAAGGAGTCGTTTTGTATGTATTTTTGATATGGGCTATCGAATCCAATACTTATCTAAGCTCGTACTCGACAAAAAATCTCAAAACCCTGCGAAACCCGTTTTTTAAAGAAAAAAGTGGTCCCCTGGGGTCAAAAATGAAGATATCCGAAAAACTCCAGTGTCGATTTATATGTTACTAATAACTGGCTATCGATTCCAATACTTATCTAAGCTAGTGCTTGACAAAAAAATCTCGAAACCCCGCAAAACCATCAACTAAAAATCTCAAAACCCCGCAAAACCATGCTTTTTTAAGAAAAAATTGGTCCCCCGGGGTTAAAAATCAAGATATATCAGTAAACCCAGTGTCGATTCATGTGTACCTAATCACGGGCTATCCATTCCAATACTTATCTAAGCTCGTACTTGATAAAAAATATCAAAACCCCGCAAAACCCCGTTTTTTAAACAAAAAATTGGTCCCCCGGGGTCAAAAATGAAGATATACCAGTAAACCAGGTGTCGATTCATATGTACCTAATCCCGTGCTATCGATTCCAATACTTATCCAAGCTCGTACTTGATAAAAAATCTCGAAACCCCGCAAAACCCCGCTTTTTTAAGAAAAAAGTGGTCCCCTGACCCCGAAAATGAACCGATCGGGACAAACCAAAAGTCATTTAGTACTATTTGAATCATGCCCGATTCATTCCGATACATCTCATATGTCACCCATATCGGGAACATCGATTTTCGAATTCGTTTTTTCGTTTTTTTTTTTTTTGGGGGGTCAAAACCAAAAAATTATCAAATGCGATTTTTTTCTCTACATACCTGCCAAATTTCATAGCTCTACGATTAAAACTGACGAAAATCGATTTTTAGGGGTAGAAAGGTAGGGAAGTTGAGTCGTAAACAGCCGCAGCGCGCCCCTTCGGGGCGCGCTGCGTCTGGTATTAATTTAATTTGTTTTTTGTAATATTTTAATGTAAACCAAATATTTTTTAACGGTTTTTAAACAAAAACATCAAAACAATGAGTTTCCCATTGCAAACAAATAATTATCGGGGGCAGCAGGTGAAAAAATAAACCCACGTAATATTATTAAGGTGTTACTAACATCTTTATTTGCTCTTTTTTCAGTATAAATGGAACTTCAATGTTCCATCAAAAGCATGCTCAACATTTTGAATAATATTTCTGACATTGAAAATGAATTGTGCAATTTTTTTCCTTTCTGCAATAACGACTGTTGCCTTTGGAGTTGATTTAAATCAACCACTTTCTGGGCATTTTACCTATTACAACGACGTCGGATACGGTGCATGTGGATCTCAAATAAATGCCAATTCTGATCAACTTGTGGCTGTAAGTCATGAACTTTGGGATCCATCAATTGCTAACCCTAACAATGATCCAATTTGTCAAAAATGTTTAAAAGTTGACTATAATGGAAAAAGGTATTATATCACATTGTTTGATGATATGATTTAAATTTTTTTAAATTTTTTCTTCAGCATCACTGTTCCCGTCAAAGACAAATGCCCATCATGTCCTCGAGATCATCAAGATTTATCCCTCCCCGCATTTCAAGCTTTAGAAAATCCTGATGTTGGAAATGCTTACGGAGCAACTTTTACTTTTGTTGATTGCTAATTTTTCATTTTTAATTAATAATTAAATAAATTATTTCTTTTACAAATTTCTTTGCCACATTTTTGAAGTTATTTGTTTTAATAATTTAAAGCTTCAATTTACTACATTAAATTATTTTTTTAATAATTTAATGTAGTAAATTGAAAATTTTGATTTCCGTTAACTTCTAGATGTAACTGATAGACATTGTGATTTAAAAGATTTATTAAATTGATGATACATAATTTGCTCAGTATTCTTAGTTTTAACTTATCTTATTATAGTTTATGATGATGCAATTCCTGTAACATCTTTACTTTTATCAAATCGAACGAAATCCATAAATCATGAATTTTTACTTTTTCTTTTAGGCTTTAGTATTTCGGGTGAATCTAGCTCTCTGTCTCTCTCTTTGCTCTTTATTCTTTTTGTCATAATCTTAAAGAAATGCTTTCTTACGACATCATACCTGATTTGGGGGTTGAAATTACAACCCCCCCAAATCAGGTATGTACGACATTTAAAATTGAAGTATAAAAAATATTTGAGTAATAAACTTTTATTTTTGCATGCATAAAAATTAGTGTTTACAGTAAAACATACAGCTTTAAACGGTACAATAAAAGCATTAAAATTAAGAATAAATATTAAAATAGAATGGGCTAATCACGTGCAGAATTTGGCTGAGATTCATTTCCATAATCAGTTGTTGGAGTTGGATCACTAGGATCCCCATCTGCAAATAATTTATTGCCATTCATATCTTGATCAGAAAGAGCACTTGTGGATGAAAAAGCAGTTAAACCAGCACAATTTGATTGATCGCTTCCTCCAAAATTTATCGCATTCTTAGGCGTTGAAGTTTTGCCTGAAAATGAGTTGAAACTTTTGAACTTTAAATTTTAAAGAACATACTTCGATCTTTAATTAAATTACTAAAGAATGATCTAATTGGAGTAACGGCATCTTTTGGAGCAGCAGCAGATGTCGTTTGTGCAGTTAAAGTGGAATAATGAGTTGTTGCAATTGTTGGTTCACATTGAAAAGTATCAACACTATCATTAAGAAATGGTGCAAATCTTCCAAAAAGTGCTTGTTCTTCAGCTTCTTCAGCTGCCATTGATTCTTTGCTAATACAACAACGAGTTTCATCATTTACTGGTTGAGGTAGTGATAAATCGGAAATCATTTCTTTAACTATTTCAAGTTTTTGAATTGAATCCCATCCAGATGGAATAAAAATAGAATCATGTTCAACAATGTATGCTGGTGTTCTAAAAGGAAGATTGTGAGCACGATGAGCAAGATATTTGTATAGCAACTGAGTATTTCGGTCATCTTTTGCTGATGTGTAAAATAAAGCAGCTCCACGGTTAATACAAAATTTTCGAACATGATACTGAATACGATTAAGTTGATCATTAGTGAATTCATTATATTGATCACATTTTGATAGCACAACAACAATTGGTGCACCACAATTATGCGTTAAAACATTTGGTTCTGGTGGCAAAAGAGTTGAATCTGATTCAGGAGAAGTATGCTTATAATGAATTGATGTATCAATATATTCTTGCCAAAATCGAATTTCTATAATTAAATTTACTATTAGTTATTACAATTCAAACTACACAAGAACAAACTTACGTGCTTGTTTTCCAGCTTGAATTTCTTTTTCACCATAATCTTCTTTGATTTTCTCTTCGATAACTTTGTACCATTTCTCAAGTGATGGAAGAATATTTTCAGGTGGAAGAAGCGGCGCCATTAAAACAATACAACATTTGCTCAAATGTTCAGGAAAAGCATATTTAAGCAAAAGTGTACATTCAGTTCGACCATTAAGCAAATAAACTGGAAGATTGACATAAGCTAATGATGGTGCACCACTATGAAGCAGATAAGCATATAAGTCATCTTTGTGGTAATCAGATTGAATATTCAAAAAGGTATATTCCAAAGGTGGTGAAAGTGATGGACGTTCTTTCTTTGTCATTCGTTGAATTAATGAAGTTTTTCCACAAAATTCATCCCCAAGAATGATGACACTTCCTTGATCATTTGAACCATATTTTGAGCTAATTTCAGCAAATATTTGCGTCCTTAAAAAACATGTTAAAAAAATAAATTACGGAAACAAACAAACCATGAATTTTCTCCTTCTTCCTTAGGTTGTATCATGAATAATCAACGGAAGTGGTTATTTGTTTCCTAAAAAGTTCAGAATAGTCAATAGTAAAGTAAATTTAATAATGTTGAAATTCGTTACAGTCAACTGCGCGCAAGTTAAAGCAAACAACAATACAGATATCAGAGGAAGAAATATACGAGCTGGAAATCAGCAAACAGAGGAACCATACAAAATCTTTAAAAATTTTGCAAGAGAGAAAACACGAGTGTAAACCACAACAAATGAAGAAAAAGCGTGAAATGATGTCGCAATCACCTTTTATACGTTTTTTTGCGTAGTCATATGCAAATTACTGATTTCACTTGTTACTCGTATGCAAATTTTTAATTAAAAAATGAAATCATTTGAAATGAGTATTTTAATGCACATTTCAGACCAAATTTAAAGAAGAATATTTTTGGTTAGTACGTTAGAAGTAAAAATCTGTCACCATTGTTTGCAAAGCTGTAACCTAAAAAATTAACATTTTTTGTTTTTGATTCATAAATAAAAGTAACTTTGGAAAAAAAATTAACATTAAATGTTTAAAACATGTTTATTAAATAAAACCTGAATCTCTAACTGCAACAAGTTGTTTGCAAAAAACATTCTTTAGCAAAAATGAACCTTTGCTCCCGTTGTTCTTAAACTTTAGATAAAAGCAATTAATTGATTACTTCCTTCTTTTTTTTATTGTTTTCTGCTGCATATTCTTTTTCCATATATTTCCTATCAGTGATGTTTTAATTTGGCTATAATGAGATTGATTATTTCATTCACGTTTCTTTCTGTGATTCATATGAAAATAATTTACTTTGAGATAAATACCGAAGTCCCTTATAGAATTAATTTTTTGTACTTTTTCTCAAGTTTTTTTTTTGATTGGGCTCACACTGCTTGCAAAATTACCTTTTTTATTTTATAAATATCAACAAATAAATATAGGATAAATTGATTTATTTAAATAATTTATTTTTGTTCTGTTTTCGTTGACTTTGAGATGTTTGTTTTTAACTTTTACTAAAATTTCAATTTTGGAATTTTATAGTTTTAAAATATGTTCATGTTTAAAGATATTTTATTATTTGGATTTATATGTTTAAATTTATTTATATTAACATACGGCGAAGATGATGTTCCAATGTGTGATTCATCGAATTCACAAAATTGGTTAGCATTATTAATTTACTTTAAAAATTTGTGATTTTTATTAAAGCAAATAATTTAAGGCAAATTTATTGTGGTGGAAGAATTTTGGAAGCATATAATTATTTTCAAATAACTAATGATTCAAAAGAATTTGTTGATATGCCATTGATATTATCTCCAAGTATGCATGCAATTGAAAATTCATTTAATAAACAGTTTTAGATGACACAATTGCCAATTATCAAAGTGTTTTTGGCGATGCTCCACCTGAAAAGATATCGGAAGAAAAGTTCAAAGATTTTTTAAATCAGCATTTTTTACCTGCTGGTCATGAACTTTTAAATTGTACACCGGATGGATGGCAAGATAATCCTGAAAAACTTATGAGCATTGTTGATCCGGAGTTAAAAGAATGGGCCCTTCAGTTGAATTCAATATGGAAAAAGCTTTGCAAAGAGGTATTTTGAAATAATAATAATAACTTTTAACAAATATGAAAATTAAAACCCATGTAATAATTTTACATGTTTTCTAATTTGTACTTTATGAAAATAGAGTATTTCATGCATTTTTTTATGGCGATTTTGATAATCTGAATACCAAATTTAAGATGGACGAAAAGGTGATGATAAATCCAGAAAAGTATTCATTGCTTCCATTGAAACATAAATTTATTGCTCCAGGTGGTAGATTTCGTGAACCATATTACTGGGATGCATATTGGATTGTCAAGGGATTAATTGCATCAGAATTGTATGAAGCTGCAATGCAAATGGCTTATAATTTTGCAAATTTTATTGAACGTTATGGTTTTGTTCCAAATGGTGGACGTGTTTATTATCTGCAAAGGTATGATTTTTTAAAATTCTTAAATATTGTCAAAAAAGGAAATATTGCAAATTTTTAAAGTAAATTTTAGATCCCAACCACCAATGTTTATTCCAATTGTTTATGAAATTTACGATGCGACAGAAAATTCAACATTCGTTAAAGAAATGTTACCGTATATGGTAAAAGAGTTTGAATTTTGGCAAAATAGTAATCATCAATACAATATTACTATCGAAAACAAAAATTATACTGTATTCCGGTATCGAGCCCGAAGTAATACTCCTCGTCCGGAATCTTATAAGGAAGATGTTGCAACAGCGGCTGCTGCAAATTTGACAGACAAAACTTCACAACAAAGAATTTGGAGAGACCTTGCTTCTGCAGCTGAAACAGGACAAGATTTTTCAACTCGTTGGTTTGCAGATAAGAAAAATCTTGAAACAATTGAAACAACAAATGTGCTCCCAGTTGATTTAAATTCATTCCTTTGTTGGAATATGGATATTCTTTCATATTTGTATGATGAAGTCATCAAAGATGATGATGCATCACAAAAGTATCGAAATATTTTAGCAAAACATCGGCAAGCTGTTCATGCTGTTTTTTATAATGAAACTGAACAAATGTGGTTAGATTACAATATTCGAACAGGAGCTCATAATCCAACATTTTATGCAACATTATCTACTCCATTGTTTACAAATTGCTATAATAGCTTGGATCAGAGTAAAGCTGAAGGAGTTTTTAATTTCTTTAATGTAAACTTCAAAATATTATAATCTGAATAATATTTGGTAATCTTATTTTAGCGCTCTCATGCTTTTGATTATCCTGGCGGCGTCCCCCATTCTATGGTACGAAATGTTGATCAACAATGGGATTTTCCAAATGGTTGGGGGCATATCAATCATATGATTATTGAAGGCTTACGAAAATCTGAAGCTCCCGTAGCTCAAGATGTTGCATTTTCTTTAGCCACAAAATGGGTTCGTGGAAATTATAGAGTTTATAAAGCAACCAAACACATGTGGGAAAAAGTAAGCTTTTAATCATTCATTTAAAAAACTTTTATTAATTTCAGTATGATGTAGTCGGAACGATACCTGTTCCGGGGAAGGGTGGAGAATATGAAGTTCAGGATGGATTCGGATGGACGAATGGTGCCATATTAGATTTACTTGTTACATATGCTGATCGAATAACAGCCGGAGATAGCGGTTATGATGCCAGCACAACATCAGCCTTGCCAACAACAAGCCCATCATTTCAAACATCAACATCGACACCACCAGCTACAACCACATCCACAATAACAACAACTACGACTTCTGAAACAACATCTACGAATGAGGGAAACACCTTTTCTCAAAATTGTATAATATCGATTGCAATATTTGTTTTAACTATTGTTTTACCTTTTTAGTTACAATAACAAAATGAATTATTATTTTTAAATAAAAAAATAAAATAGAATTCAAAACTTTTATTACAACTATCATAAAAAGTAGATTATCATCAGAGAACAAATAAATTTTAGTTACACAAATACTTCAACCAAATTTGTGAATTTTTAAAGATTAATTTGTCGAATGAAATCATATTGATAATCAGCACCGAGATGTTTCCAAAAATCAACAGTTGGCTTAATATTAGTTCTAATTAACATATACTTGCTTTCAGTTACCCTTGGAACTTGAACTTCATTGGAATAAGAACTTTGAAACTAACAAAATTATTAAAAACTTGGGCCAGATTTTTCATGACTAGTGGGTTTTTTTATAGTAAAAAAAACAAATATAAATTATATTTTTACAACAGTTCTACAAGCATACGGTAATAAATAACAATGCATTTTTTAAATTCATTTAAATCTTTGGATAAATTTGGATCGCAGATTTTGACACAATTTAAATCTTTTGAGGATTTTTTTATTCAGATATGACAAATCAATTTCTTAGAAAGACGAGTTTGACACACCTTATTCGAAGTGAAGATAAAAAGGGCGGTTTCGACTATCCTTTTGATGATAAAACAATTGTTGAAAGAAATGAAATTTGATCAAAATCTTGGGTTCTTAAAGGTCAAAGAATTGTTTATTTTCAATCAAACTGTATTTTTGTAAGTTTTAATTTTCAAACAGTGTGTATTATAATATTTTGCAATTAGGAAATCCTTTTCAATACAATTTATCATTTTTTCAAATTTTACAAAAGTAATTAAAACGATTTTTTTGCAATGATAGGTGCAGTTTTAAAGTCTGAACAAACACATTGATTGACAAATGATTTGAATTTAGGCGTGGTAAGCTATTTTCTGATGACCTGATAAGCTTAATAAGCTTTTTGTTTATTTCTTGCAAGTATGATATAAAAGCACGTTGATGTCAAATAATGTTCATTACAGTTTGGGCTTACACAAGCTCAAAAAATGTTTTTAACTGTTTTAATATTTTTGGCTGCTTTCAACGTCCAAAAAAGCAATCAAAATGTTGTTGAATGCTCACAAAGCGGTACTCCAGATTTCACTATCGATAACTTTGCAACTTTGCAATCTCCAAGTTTTCCTCAAGCATTAAATAATACTCCTTGTAATGTTCATATTAAAGCAGTAAGTAATTAATTGTTTTGAATAAACAAAACATATCGGCTCATGAAAATTACAATTTAAAGGTAAAAACATTTTAGGCAAACCCTAACAATCAGCTTTGGATTTCAATGTTAACTGGTGCCGCATCAACTCTTGAAATTCTTGATGATCAGGGAAACATTGTTAATGATCCAGTAATGTATGCTTTTCATCAAATAATATCGCAAAATTTGTTCTTTCTCTTTTCAGTAATTACTCATCAAACTTTGATTATTATTTCTTTTACCCTGTTTTAAATAGTTTAAAGTTTACGGCATTTTCAAATGATTTGCAACAAAATTGGATGGCTTTTCAAGCGGTAGTTTTATCATATGGTCCGTAATTTAAATTTAATTATATAAATGTGTAACATATTAAAAATTGCAGATCCATCAACTGTGAATTCAACTTGCCCATTTTCTTCTCAAACTTTCGATTTTAATGCAGATCCAAATTTAGTAATTTCGGTTGCACCAACATTTTACAGATATGCAAATTCAAAGAAATTATGTAATTGGGTTTTTAAAGTTGGGGCATCTCAGCAACTTAAAGTTGTCGTTAAAGCTATAAACTTATCATCTAAAAATTTGGTTTTGAGTGCTGACGGAGCTGAAGTTCAAACGTAATAATAATTCTGTAAATGTTATACTGTAAAAATATTTAGGTTTACTTCTGTTTATGATGATGATTCTACAACCGTTTCGTATTTTGATGGATCGGTATTCAATCTGAATTACCAAAACAATGATGGATCATTTGATCGGTTTGTTCTGTTTATTTCTGCTGTGAGCAAATCAAATACATTTACATCAAATGGATGTCAACCACCCCAAGTTATCATGAGTAATCAAACTTCAATTTTTACTAATATTGATAATGTTAATGGATATCCTTCTTATCAAGTATTCTAAAAATTTACATGTTTTGTTAAAATTAAAAACCTTTTAAATTTTAGCGTTGCCAATATTCTGTTAATATTCCTGCATTTTCTCAAGGTTCATTAGGTTTATATCAAAATGATTATGATGCAGATAGTGATTTTCTAACGTTAACATCCGGAAATACGAATGTTTTAAAATGGACTGGATCACTTACACCGGAAATCTATACAGTAACTTCGGATATAAATGGAGCAATACTTGCATTTAACTCTGATGGTAATACAAATGGTGCCGGATTTAAAGCAGTTTTACAAACATACGGTAAGGAATAAAAACATAATTAAAGTTTAATGTTTCTCATTCAAGAATGTGCATGTGGACCATCTTCTTTTGTCGCTAATTGTAACAGTACTGTAAGAATTACACCTCTTGACAATAACTGGTATTATTGTGATAACATAGCATGTACCTATCAAGTAATTTTTTGTGATCTAAAAAGTAAAAAAAGTAAATAAATATTTTAGCTTACATCCGATTGCCCAGATGCGTATTTCCATTTATATCCAGTTACTGATGGATTACGCGATTCCGATTATATCATTTTAAAAGATGACGGAAAAATTGTTCAAAAGTATTGTCTTTCAACAAGTTTTTCTTTTTTTAAAAATTTTATTGATTTTTTGCAGCATCACTTCAAATTCCGTTTTTGGCGATATTAACAATCATTATTTAATGTCAAACACATACAATCTTGAATTTCATTCTGGTGCAAAATCTGATGTTATCACGGGTCAATACTCAAAACGTTGGTACATTAATGTTGAGCCAATTTATCCAAAATTTACTACTATTACATTGAATAAAACATCTTCTTCTTTCGTATTTTGGTTGGCAGATTTAAAAAATCATGATGTCATTTCTGTTTGTTCTTCAACAGGAAAATTGGAAATGTTTATCTCTTCAACGTACAGTGAAAATGAGCTCGATTTTTATAAATTGTTTGATGATAAAGGATTGAACAATTTTATTGGAAGGTTTATAAATTAAATTTTGTTACTGGTTAAATAATGTTTTTATAGCCTTAAAACTGCACTTCCAACTTCATATAATCCTGTTCCACGGAATCTAAAATCAGCTTCAGGATGTTTTTCACTTTATTTACCCGATGATAATTATAACCTTGGACTCAATCATACAATACTTTTTAAAGCTTTTGATGGTAAACACTGTTAAATTATGTTAAACCCTGATTATTTAATTTTAGAAACATCGAGTAACTGCGAAAATGATGTATCAGTTTTTCAAGCTGCTGATTCTCATTCCATTTCTTATACAATTTCAATAAATTCAACATCTGCTGGATCTTGTAAAGCTACAATCCTTTCACATATAACTGCTTCGGCAACACAAAATTATTTACCATATATTTGGATTCAAAGTATTAATGCATCTTCAAACTTGAAATCCGTCTTTTCAAGCACATCAAATAATAATGGTTTGTTCGAAATAAGGTATGACTTTATGAAAAAAGTTTAAAAAAAGTTTTAAAAATATATTTCAAGTTCCGATGATGCAGAACAATGGCAAAATTTTGGATTTTATTCAACTGCCATTGATGTCATTGTTCCTCCATCATCAAATATCGCAATTCAATTTGCTCAACAAAATTCGGGTTTGTTTTGAATGTGATTGGTTTGAAAAGTTTAAAAACTTTAGGTATTACCCAAAAGCAATCAAGTACAATTCAAAAAGGATTGATGGCATCCCCAAGTTTTACTGGTTTAATGCAAGCCTTTGATGTCTTAACACTTTATCAGGCTAATATGCCTGATTTTTTCCATGTTAATTTTCAAGTTAAAAGTATCTATGGAAATCCCAGTGCTATTTTAAATGCTGCTGGAACAAATTATACGTAAGTTAGATTAAATTTTGATTCTGGAAAAAACACCATGTACGATTAAATTTAGGCTTTCTTCAAACACCAATATCACAACTTTTGTTTCAAGTTATAACTTGTATTACGAAGAAAAGAACCCTGCATCAAACAGATTTTTGATTGAATATACAATTCAATAGGACAGTTTTTGATTACAACGTTACAAATATTAATAAATATTTATATTTATGCATTATAATTTGATTCTTTCTCTCTATAAAATGTTTATCTTAGAAAACAAATAAAACAGTTTCATATTACTTTTAAATGTCCTCAATTTTGTTTAACCAATGGCGCAAACGTAACTAATTAAAAATGTTTATTAATAACTTGGGAATTCACTATTTTTACAGTTCTTTATTTTTTAACCTATTTCCAGTGTGGTATTTATATATCTACATATGCTCTCCTTTTACTCAACTGGTTTTATGTAATTCCACATGCTTCTAGAAGCGTTTGTTAAAAACTGAATGTTTTCTGTTTTATCCTTTTTTAAAAAAACAAATCAAAGTTCATTGAGTAAAAACAAAAAATGAAGGTTCATCACTCGGAAGAGCAGACAAAAAAAACAAAGAGAAAAAAATATTGCACATGTTTGGGAGTAAAAACACTAAAATTTTTGATTGATGCATTCCGATTTTTTTAATCGTGTTTTTTATCTTTAAATAAAATCCAAAGCAATTTGTTTCATATTAAAAACAAAAACATCAAAGAGATTTATTTCATTATTTGAAAATAAAAAATCGGGTAGAATACTATAAAATTTAATCTTACTAAATGGTCATTCATTAAAAATATCGAGTTTTTCAAATTGTGAACATTTGTCTTTAATTTTTTTGTTAATTACAATACTACAGTTAAAAATGAAATCATTTGTAAAATAAATATGTTTGCTAATTTGGGACTGTCCAGATATTACTTCATCAAAATTTCGACTTTTTTTAGACCCTTACCTCCCTATGCGTCATACAATCCCTTTGATGTTTGCCACAACATCAAAGCTGTGTCATAATTCCCAATCCCTCTACCTACAAGGGGCTGCTCAGATGACGTAATATCTGGGCAGCCCCTTTAGATTTTTTTAGCCAGCATCTCTCTACCATAAGCTCTATGATAAGTACTGTATCAATTTTTCAGAAATGGGAACCTTTGTTCGTCTTTTTCAAAATAATAAAGTTTTTGCTCATCGAGCAAGATTTTTTATGTTAATTTTGGTCACGTTATGTTTAATGTTTAACTGGGCAAATATTTTGTCATTTAATTTTACCGTTATTTGCATGGGGTCACATGGAAAAAACGCCAATATCAGTGATACCATTGAAGTACCAACGATCGGATACGGTATTGAATTAACACCACATCAAAAAAGTTGGGCAATGGCCGCCGTTGCTGTTGGAGCTTTGTTGGCAAATTTTCCCATAATTATTCTTATAAATAAATATGGGCCAAGATATTTATTTGCATGTGTTGGATTGTTAGGTATAATCGAAAATAGTTACTTTCCTTTCTACAAATATGTATTTTAGGAGCAGCTGCAACTGCAGCAATTCCATTTGCAATGAAAATGGGATTCACACATTTTTTAATTGCTCGTGGATTGCAAGGTGTTGCATTTGCAGGTGATATGGCAACCTTTGGAAGTTTTATCAATTTTTGGACATATTATAAACAAGTTGCTATATTTACTGCCACTTTATGCGTTTACGTGCAAATTGCTCCAATATTTACAAATCCAATATCTGGAATGCTTTGTTCATCATCCTTTGGCTGGCCAGCAGTTTATTATGTTCATGCAGCTATTTCTGCAATATTATTTTTAATGTTTTTAATTTTTTATCGTAATGATCCCGAACAACATCCCCTTGTTACAGATATTGAGAATGAAAAAATTCAGCGAGGTCAAGGAAAAGAAATGACTGGAACTCAAAAACATATTCCATACATGCAAGTTTTGGCATAAAAATGAATGCCATTTATTTGTTCAAAATTTTATAGGGCAATTCTGAAATCTTTTGAAGTTTGGGCAGTTTTTGTTGGAGCAATTGGTAACTTTGCCGGAATTAATTTTGTTTACCAGTTTTCGCCAACTTATTTAAATAAGGTATGTTTTTTTCTTTTTTATCAATTACAAAAATTAGCTTTTACGGTAAACATTTCAACAAGTTCACATACTAAACGATAATGACAAGGCCGTAGAAAGGGGAGCATTTGGCACCTGTGCCCCCCCCAAATCGAAAAAATCCTTTGATGTTTTGCCGCTGCCGTGTTAAAGCGGCAAAAGACCAAAGATGTGCCCCCTCCAAAATGAAAATGCCGACCCCAAAATGTCTTTCTCCCTACGGCCTTGGATAATGGACATCGATTTTCTTGAACTTGTTTTTTTCAATCAAGATTCTTTTGCTTTTTACTAAACAAAAATACCCTCTTTTGGAATCAGATTGACTTTTTCATATAAAAAAAGTTCTTTTTGGGACAGTCTGAATTCATCTTTGAAAAATCAATGATGATTTATTTGTCTCAAAATCATATTTTTTATGGAAGCTTTGTCTGCCACCAACTTGTCGTTGCCATAAATTACCAAGAAATGCAAACTATTGGGAAAGCATGTTACGCTAATTATATAACAGAAATACGATGGGCGTTTTTAAAATGCTTAAAAAATACTGCAAAAATAAATATTGGTGATTTAGCTTTAACAGATTTTTATCAGGTCATTTATGACCTAATAAAAATCAGATTTTCAATTTTTTTTGCAGGTACAAGGTTACGAAATTCTTGATACCGGTTTTGTTGCAGCTCTTCCACCACTGCTTGAAGCAATTTGCAAAGAACTGGCGGGTGTTGTAAATGATAAAATAACATTCATAAATGAAACTGTCAAAACAAAAATATTTAATACGATTGCATTTGTTTCATTTTCTTTATTTATTGTTGCATTAGCTTTCATTCCACCAGGAAATGGTTCAATTGCTTTGATAGTTTTAACAACTGGAACATGCTTTTTGGGATTTAACATTGGCGGATTTTATAAATCTGGATCTCTTATTGCAGGTCAGTGATTTATTAGTTCATCATATTTTGATTGCAAATTTGATTATGGAAGTAAAATTTCATTTTTATAAAACATTTTTGTGTGCCGCTGAAAAATTTTAATAAGGTTAAAATTGCAATTCTTTCAGGTCCATATGCTCCAGTTGTTATGGGGCAAGTTTCAAATGCAATTACAATTATGATTTTAACTGTACCGTTATACGTTAATCCAATCACAAAAGACAATACCCCAGAGCAATGGAAATGGGCATTTTTTGTAACGGCTGCAATTATGATTGCATGTAATATATTCTATTGTATTTTTGCGTCAGGTGAACCTTGTTATTGGGCGAAAAAAGAATTAAATGAAAACATGAATCTTGATAAAAATTCTGCATTTTCTTCAGTAAAAATTGCGCCAGCTGATAATCAGTAGCTATTCAATAATTATTAAACTTGATCAAAAGTACATTTTGAATATTTTATTTAATAAAGTTGTAATTTAAATAAAAAACCTTTTTGTTCATAAAATATAAAATATAAATTTAAATGAAGAAAAAAAACATGTCTGAAAGTCTTCTTGTTAGCATTAAAAAGGCGTTTTCTGAAATTTTTTATTTCATTTAAAAGCTAACTGATTCAACAAAAGGTTAATTTATATTTCATTAATTAATTTTAAATAAATTTTGATACAAAACCCGTAATAGTAAAAGAAATATTTGTGTTAATGCTTTAACAAAGAGATGAAACGCATTCATTGACATTTAACATCGCCATTTGTGGTTTTGTTAATCCAATCACAGTATGAACTAATTCTTGTAAAAGTACCTAAAATCATTATAATTATTTTAAATTCAAATAAATTACATTTCCCTACCATGATCTCTAACGCTATCAACATTTCCAGAAACACCAGAAAAAAGTACAGTTGAGGTTACACCATACTGTACCCAACGATTGTCCCGAACTACTGCTAATGGTCCACCACTATCACCTTGTGTTACTCCTTGCATTTCACCTCCTGCACAAATTTTTGTGCTATCAGGTACACTCCCAAAACAGAAATCCATATCTCTAATCATAACTGGAACTTCATGAAGTAAACTATTAGACTTGAAATTAATATTATTTATCGGAATTCCATCTAAAAAATTTGAAGGATAAGTTTAAAAATCAAAATTTTTTTGACATACTATTTAAATGAGTGGAATTCATATTCTTAACTCCATCAAAAAGGATACCAAAACCAGCAAGTGCAGCCATATCCCCATTTTTAGCATTGACATTTCTTTGCAAACAAATATTTGTTACAGTTTTAGAAAATTTTATGGGTTCTGAAAGCTTGTATAACATAATGTCATTCTTATAATTGTTATTTGGATCATATTCTTCATGAAGGTAAGTTTGACCATTTTCATAAGTTTGGCCATCTATTATTACTAAAATCCATTCCCATTATTATCCAGAAATCAATCGTTATGTAAATTACCTGACAAAGAACTATTGTCTTCATTGCAGTGTGCTGCAGAAAGGATCCATTGTTTTCCAATGATGGTTGCAGTACAGTATGAAAGCCCATCACTGATTTTTACAACAAACGGCCAATCTGTGATATTACTTACTTTTCCACCCAAAATCTAAAAATGACATATATTCTTAAAGTTTTAAAAAAATTGCCATACTTTTGTATTATCGGTGCCATCATAAGTTTTTACATTTGGACTAATTCCACATTGACTATTTTCTACCGGCTTAGCAATGACATTAAGGGCAAATAAAAGAGAAACAAAAAGAAAAGGAATCATTTTCAAACAATACTGACTTTTGAGTTTTTTTCTGCCAAAGTGGAAAGCCTTTTATACAATTTTCTTCAAAGCGCTGACCCTAATGACTCAGAAATTTGTTTTAACAAAAGACACCCACTTAAAAAAGTTTTTATGATGTTACCGAACTATTGCTTATGTTCCATTTTATGCTTACCGCTCACTTTTTTAAGTCACTTCAAACTACAACATTTGGAAAAGAAAAAAAGAATGTTTGTTTAAAATTCCTTGTGTTTGTTAAAAATAAATTTTTCGTCCTCTAACAATAAATTCTTTTTTATTCAACGTGAATCATTTTTGGATACCGTATTAAAAAAACCTTCAAAAGGAATGTGCACAGATATTTTAAATTTTTTCGTATATACTTCTTAGAGATAATAAATTATTGTAAATTTATTTTTAAATGATTTATAAATAAATTTAGTTAAATCATTTCGGAATAATCAATAAAAATGGTTTCCGCTCAAAACAAGAAAACACTGTATTTGCATTATTTTATTCCAACTCAGTTCTTGTTAATTAGTTTTTGTGTTGTATTATAATAGAGCTTTTATATGTACATTTTACCTATTTATTTGTGACTTGTGTACTTTTTATTCAGCAATAAATATTTTTAAAAAACGAAATCAAAATGCGATATGGAGAAAGTTAAACAAGTTCGTCAAAAAATATTAAAAATATATTATGTTCGGAAAAATTATTCACCCAAAAAACGATTGTTTCGGGATTTTAAACATGTGCTGCTTTCCTGGGAGAATTAAGTTTTTTTTTCAAAATTTCAATGACGTATTTTTTCTTATTTGCTTGGGCTAGATAAAAGCATGTAAGCAAACTACGAAGAAAAGACTTGAAAAAAGTTTTTTTCATCATAACAAAAATCAGTTCCTACGCATTTAAACTCGCAAAGGTTTGTTAAAAAACAAGTCAATATTTTAAGAGCTTTTCCGAAGATGTTTGTTGCGGTAAAATTTTTTAATACTTCTTTTCATTTTTTTAACTTTCAAACTGTGCACTGTAAAATAGAGCTACAACAAATTCATTTTTTTATTTACATTGCAATAAAGCATTGAAAGAATTTTTTAAAAAAACGGAAGAACTGCATTGTTTAAAAAACTTTATTTTTTGCGTTTAGTTTTAATCATAGTTTTTTCTGTTATTGTTCTTCATTTTGCCGGAATACTTCTTTCTAAATTTTCTTATCCTTCTATACTTCTTTCTGTTGTTATAAATGGAAAATATTAATTTGACAAGCAATCAAATTTTCTCAAGGTATCGAGATCCATGTTATATTGCTGCAGGTGGCCAAGGAAGTGTTATGTAAGCTTTAACAAACACATATTTTTAATAAATATTTACATAATATGAAGGAAAAGAATGTTAACATATTTTACATTTGAACGATTTCAGAAGTGCCATTGATATAATATCGAAGCAGAAAGTTGCAATTAAAAAACTTGAGCAACCATTCGATCATGTTGTCTCTGCAAAACGGGCATATCGGGAATTTGTGTTGTTAAAACAAATTAGCCATAAAAATGTACGTTTTATTTTCCATTTGTAATATAAAAGTTTTGTTACTTTAAGATTGTCAAAATGTTAAATGCTTTTACTTCGCATGACAACGTATCAGATTTTACTGATGTTTATTTTGTCATGGAATTTATGGAAGGTGATCTTTCTCAACTTCGACATGTATCTTTGGCACAACGACAAATCTCATATTTAATGTATCAAATGTTTTGTGGAGTTCATCATCTTCATAAATCTGGTATCATTCACCGGGTTAGTTGTTCTGTCAAATGGTTTCGTTAAAAATCTTGTCATTACAGGATTTGAAGCCATCAAATATTGGTGTTACAAGTCGTTGCGAACTCAAACTTCTTGATTTTGGATTAGCTTGCGTTAATGATTCTCCATTGATGACTCAATATGTCGTAACAAGATTTTACAGGGCTCCGGAAGTAATAATTGGTGAAAAATATGGGCCCAAAAGTAAAACCTATTTAATAACTAACTACTATAACATATAAAGATTTTAGTTGATGTATGGTCAATGGGATGCATTTTTGCTGAGTTGTTTTTAAAAAAATTTTTGTTTCCGGGTGAAAATCATATTCATCAATGGACTAAAATTATTCAAACTGTTGGAAGTCCAGATTTGTCCTTCTATGATAATCTTCCAAAAAGTTCGAAAAGCTTTTTATTAAGTTTGCCGAAATATCCCTCTCAAACGTGGGAAGAAATTTTACCCGATTCGATATTTCCATCTCCATCTGAATCAAGACCAGTTTTAACAGGTAAATTTTTGTTTGTTTAATTCTGGTTTTTTAAACACATCTATTATTTTATAGCTGCAAATGCCCGAGATTTGATATCTAAAATGCTGGTCATTGAACCAAATAATCGAATAAGTGTTGAAGAAGCTTTGGAGCATCCATATTTAAATTTATGGAAGGAAGCTTCCGAAACTGAAGATGATGCTTCCAATGTAACAACATTAAATCTCGACGATCACAGCATTGATAAAATAAAAAGTTCGGAAAACACAAATAAAAACATTTAATTAAAAAAGTAAATCAATTTTTAGATTTATTATTCACGGAAATTAACGAATGTTTCCCTCCAGAGTCATCAATCATACCACAAGTGAATCCCCAAGAAGTTTAATATTTTTCACTACCATTATTACAAAGTTGTACATCCTTCATCGTTTTATTTGTTTCTGAATTAAATAAAATTGAGTTTCAAAATAAATGCTTTTGGTATTCAGACGTCATATGATAATAACAAAGTACTCAAATAAATTTTTTTACAGACATTCTTTTCCTTCATAAAAAGAATGCTTTGCAAACATAGTATGAAGGAAAAGAATGTTAAAATTCTTTTTCTTCATCAAATTAGTTTTGTCTTGGAAAAATGAAGTGGCTGTCAAATGTTTTTTCAACTGCTACGTTAACAGAAAAAGTATTTTTTTCAAACATGTGTTTGAAAATTTGCTTCTTTAAGAAGTTTTTACAACTAGAAACTTTGGCACTTTTGGTGGAAAAAAGTTCAAGCTTTCATGCAAGAAAATGAGGTTTTAAAAATTAAAAAGTTTATTTATAAAAAACGTTTATTATTATTATAAATAAAAATATTAGAGGAAATTATAAACCGCAAAATGGTGCAATTTTTCGAAAGACATATTGGATTGCATCGGAAAGGTATTTAACAGTTGCCGGGTCATTGCATTGCTCAGTCATGCCATCATCATAGCATTTCAAAGTGGCATTAATAAATCTGCAATTAAAAATGAATTATTTGAACAGAGAGATAAACGTTCTTACTGGCAACCGGAAGTTGTTGATTGCAAATCTTGACATCGACTTACTAATACATTACCATCAATTCTACATTCAGTGGAATTTGCTAAATTAAGCTTTCTATATTTGTTATAAAAGAATAATAGGGCTTACGAAAATTAGTATTATTGCAAAAGTATTGTGAGAAATATTCTTGCATCAAAAATTCTAAGCTTTCTCTTGCATTTGTTTGAAAGGCTTTTGAAAATCCTGCTGCGTTAACACAATTTTTTTCGTAATTTCCGAGGCATCTTGTTTTTTCATTAAATATGCTAAAAGTTTAGGATAGTTAAATCATAATTTTCTAAAAGGTATCAAAAGTTCGAACGTGCAAAAAGCAGGTTGATCAAGATTTTGCATATTTGGATGATTAACTATTTGTGTCACGTTCCTTGAAAATGGAACATTCAATGATTTTAACATTGTAGTGTAGCATTGTTTTAAACCCTATAAATGTTTTTGATTACCCATATAAAATTGTTTATCATTAAACTCACTGTTATTCCTCGTGAATCGCATTGCCCAAATACAAAATTTAAAGTTGAAAATACAAAGACGGCTGCGAATAAAAACTTCATTGTGTGTTAAATAAAATACAATTGTCAGCAAAATATTGTTTAAAAATTGGTGACAATAAATAATGTTGAACTCTTTAAGTTTATTGATGCTTTGACAAAACTGTTTTTTTCTCCAATTTTTTAATTTTTTTATATGTTTTGTTTTCAGAAAATGTTGAAAATGTATAGAATTTTGAGTGAATCATACATTTAAACATCAAATATAATAAATATTTTTCTTTCAGATGAAAAGCTTAAATCGTCATAATTTTAACATCATTTTGAGTTTTTTTTCTCTGAATAAACAACAGTGTTAACTTGAGTAGACTTACTACTCCAGTTAACAATGTTAAATTTTTTTAAAGAATAAATGGATTTTGCGTTTAATAACAAATAAATGTAAAAACTTCAAAAAATGAATTGATATTAGTGTTGAAAAAATCATATGTTTGACTTCGGGATTAAAAGAAATGTTTTTTTGAATAAGTTTTTAAAATCGAAATTCAATTATAAACAGCGGAAAGTTCTCGAAGTTTGAAATGTAGGCGTATTTCCTACACACGTATTTTAACTCAGGTATTTTCTGTTAAATTTAAAAAAAAACAATACCGTTGAAAACAAGTAATGCGTCGCAAAAGAATTTCTGGAGTTCGGTTTTTTAATGATTTCAAGTTTTATTTATATCTCTATTTATTTAGTTTAAAAAGCAGAAAACATTAATTACTTTATAGAAAACGCTAAAAATTATTTAATTTATTAAATACCCAAAACTAAAAATATAAACAATGAAAAAATGTCATTATAAACAAAAAATGCATTTATTTACATTTGACTTCTCCCGATGTATTATTTTCAATCCAATCACAGTATGCACTGACTCTGGTATAAACTCCTGTAAATATAAAAAGTTTAAAAATATCTGAAATTTTTTATTTAAGTAATTTACCCATGTCAGATATTTGGTTAACATTTTGTGCAACAGATTTATAACTGCCATAAGATGTAATTCCGAATTGAACCCAACGATCATTTCGAACAACCAATAATGGCCCACCACTATCTCCCCGGGTTGTTCCTTGCATTTCACCACCGGCACAAATTCGATTAACTGCAAAAGCTTCAATAGCTTTACAATAATCCATATTTCGGATCATTACTGGAGTTTCATGAAGGACGGAGGATCCTTTGAAATTTATGTCTTGATACTTGAGATGCTCTGTAATAAAAACAATGAATATGTTTTAAGTAACAAAAATGCAAATTAACCTCTTTCTGTGGCGCCAACATTTTTAACATTTTGAAATCTTTCACCGAACCCAACAACCGCAGCCATATCCCCATTTTCAGCTGTAACATTTCGAACCAAACAAACATTTGTGATTTCCCTTGAAAACTTAATAGGCCTTGTGACTCTTATCAACATAATATCATTGATATTAGTAATTTGACTACTTAAATAATTTTCATGACTAATCACTCGATCACTTGAATAATCTTTGTCACCAATAATCACTACAAGTAGAGCATTAAAAGGAGTTGTTATATTCCTAAAATAAACCTGTTATTGGATTATTATCTTCATTGCAATGTGCTGCAGAAAGTATCCATTGTTCATTAATGATTGTTGCAGTACAAAGCCCAATTCCATTATGTATTTGAACAACGAATGGCCACTCGGAAGGGTTACTTCTTTTTCCACCTAATATCTAAAGACAAAAAAGGTTGTTCTATTTAAAACCGTTTTACAGTAGTATACCTTTGTATTATCGGTGCCATCATAAGTTTTAACATTGGAACTAATACCACATTCACAATTTAGACATCCATTAATTTCCTGAATGCTTGCAAGAATAACAAAAGTAACAATGAATAAATTAATCATTTTTATGTTTTAAAAAATCAGATGCTTCAACAATACTTAAGAATTTTTCTTACTAGATTTTTGATTGTTTTAAATATTTTAAAGAAAAACTGATGTTTGTTTTGGGAACGAATGTTTATTTGAAAGTAAAAAACTTTTTTAAATTTTTTCCTGACTTTTCACCGATACATCATTTTTTAGCTTCTTAAAT
Source organism: Panagrolaimus sp. LJ2414 (assembly GCA_024447195.1). Lineage (NCBI taxonomy): Eukaryota > Metazoa > Nematoda > Chromadorea > Rhabditida > Panagrolaimidae > Panagrolaimus > Panagrolaimus sp. LJ2414. The sequence goes on from JAMRXY010000042.1 coordinate 298,244, forward strand.
GTTACCTGGTTTTCGGTAAAAGTTTATAAACAGAACGTTGTTTATTTAAAGATTTTTATCAACTTAAGCAAACAAAATTCTTCAATTTCTCAAACTTGGAGATGTTTTTCAAGGACAGATTAAATCATTGACGTTAGAAAAAAGAAAAATCCCGATTCGATTTTTTTAACCAACCATTTTCCATGTTTTTTCATGCATTGTTTTTTAAACATGATGTTGTATGTCTTTCCTCACTTGTAAGAAATTCTTGATTGTCAAGAATTAGGCTGTATTAAATGACATGACAAAGTTGAAAATTTTTAACAAATTTGATTTATTAAAATTATAAAAACACTCAAAAAACAGCAAAAATTAAAAAAGTGAAAAAACAAACATTGAGTTATTTAAAAAAGGGTATTTTCATAGTGAAAATCATCGGTTGACATTGTTTGTGCCCCTTTGAAATATTTTTGAAAGTTTTCCAAATCATTTTGATATGGCACAACAGCTCGAATACATTTTGTTTCATCAAAAAGATCAAGAAAATTCTGAGAGACGGCATCAAAAAGTTTTTCTGGAGTTGTTTGACGAACTTGATCCATGTGATATTTTATTGCAATTTCAGTGGAAGGAATATCCCGAAGAAAACCAGAAAGTGACACATTGCCTGCATATGATGGAAAGCCAACACATTGAATTAAATCAGAAATCATGCTTCTTTTGGCAGCTTTAAATAAATTTTCATCCAATGATCTTGAATTTATGATTTCAGTGATTACACGTTTTAATTCTTCATAAGCTTTCAAAAGGTCGGCAGCTCGATTAAGTTCAAGTTTTATTGCACATTTTTCATAAACAGAAATATAAGCACCATATGCAAGACCTTTTCCTCGAACATTCGTATAAATTGGACCATCGGCTTGATTTAAATATTGACAAAGAAGCTGCACATAAACAATTTGTGGGGACATATATTGAAAATTCGCTTCACAAAATTGTCGAAGAAATGCTGATTCATTTGTACCGTAAGGAATAATGACAGTTCTTCCTTGATTTTGGGAAAAGTCAAGGGAATACTTCCAATCTCCTTTAAAAAATGTTGTTGTTGGTTGAATTTGATTTGAAAAATTCCATTTAATTGTTGTTGCCAAAGTTAACGCATCCTCATTACCCTTCAAATGAACATTTGCTGGAGAATGAATAATGATTTCAGATAATTCATTTAAGGCATCAATAATCATGGCACCATTGTTATCAGAAGCATAATCAGCAATTTCTTGATGAAATTTTCCAAATGTTAACAAGGAAGAAGATATTACATTGGAATTCTTCGAAGTAACCAAATATGATGAGAGCTCACCGGCAATTGCATTTCCATTTTGTTTGAGCTGGGTCGAGCTTGAAGAAAAATTCTTTGCCAAAAGGCCAATTCGGGAGTTGTCGAAGATCAAATTCTTCAACCAAATTTGCATCCATTTTTCAACCTTTGAATATTTTTCTGGTAAAAGAGTAAAACTGAAGCAAAGAAATTCATTGTAAAAGCATGAAAAAGTATTGTATGAAATAAAATCTTGTTTAAGCATGGTCGGAATATCTTCATAGCTAACAATTTTGCCATCAATTTCGGCATTTGATGTAAAAATTAATGAAGTATAAAGGTCCAGCAATGATCGATGTTTTTCAGGAATTTCATGAAGATCAAACATAACAACAATGGAAAGAAACTTTGAATCAAGCTTGTGGCAAATAATTGGATAATGACTAACAGAATTGCTGTCGATAAGAGTTCGTTCAACATCGATAAGTTTCGTGTTGATTTCATCAACAACAAAATTTTCGAGTATGTCCTTTGGAGAAACGGCAGCTTGATTTTTTTCGATTGCAGCTTTCAAAGAATCTCCACACTTTTGCAATCCCTCTGCTCCTAATCTTTCAATTTGAATTGCAAGACGATCTTTTTCTGTTTGAGAGATTTCATCAATTAAACCGGCATTGGGATGCCCAATTAATACAATTCGATCATTTGTAAAATATTTTTCAGCAAGATTTTTCCAATAATCCTCATCATATTCCAATAAAGATTTAAGGTAATCATTTTGATTCAAACATAATTGTAAATATGGAACATTATCACTATCAAAAGAAACTCCAGAAGCATATAAAAGATATGTTGAAAAAACGTACATATAGTAAGAAGAAAAATCTTCTTCCAACTGAATTTGATTTCGTTGAATTAATTGATTGATGGAAGCTTTCAAACGATTCATATCAATTTTTGATTCTTTTAATACTTGAAGAAGAACAGTTGTAAAAAGCTCTTCATCATTGAGAAACTTTTGTTTTACACCCCAAAAAGAGAATTTAAATTGATTTCGAGATCTTTTCGAATATCGAGAAGTAACATTGTCACAAATTGGATCGCTTAATTGTGTGAAGCGTTGTTGTAAAGGACTTTCAGCACCAGAACAAAAATGTGAAAGTAAATATGGCAATGAAAGAGCATCTGGATCAGAAAAAAGTGGGCCTTGCCATGAGACAAAAACATTTCCAACACTTTCATCTTCCGCTGGATATTGAATATGCTCAATTTTGAAAGGAAAATATTCAGGCAATTCAACATCATCAAATGGACGATTTTTGATTGGAATTTGTTCAAATTTATTTTCAAAAATCGATAAAATATCAATAACTTTGTTTGCATCAACAAGCCCAACAATAACCAACATCATATTGGAAGGTTGATAAAATTCTTTGTGATAAGCTTTTACACGTTCCAAGGAACATATATCCCGAAGAGCAGATAAAGTTCCACCAGTGTTAACTTGAAAGGGATGCCCTTCAGGGAAAGCGACACGACGAAGTGAAAAATTCATTATTTCACTCATGTCATTTTCTCGGCCTTGCATTTCGGCATAAACAACTCCGCCATCACGTCCTTCTTCATTGATATGATGAATTTCAGTTGCATATTGTTCAGGGGTAAGTTGAGGAAAAAATAAATGATCAAGATAAACTGGTAAAATTTTAAGTAGATTTTCTTCACCAAGTGTGTCGATGGTGTAATCTGTCATATCTTCATCCGTAGATCCATTAATTCTTGATCCAAAACATTGATTTGAAACAATATCCAAGAATCCATTATAAGGATAACTTTGGCTGCCTTGAAATATTAAATGTTCCAATGTATGCGGGAGACCGTCATCACTTGACGCCTTTGTAGCTTAAAATGAAACAAATAATATCATTTAAAAAAATATAATTTATAAAATTACCAAATGAAAACTGAGCATTCACGGTTGGCCCATATTGCTCAGCAAATGCCACTCGCATTCCGCTAAGCTTTGAACGATATAATGAAACGTTGATACGATCATTTGATTTTATTGTGCATACTTTTACAAATTGACTTTCCTCCATTTTTGAGTGATATCAATATGCTACTGTCACAAATCCTGTAAAATAAATTTTTTCTTAATAAGTCATTAAAAAATTAGAAAACAAAATAAAAAAAAAAAGATTTATCAATTGTTTTCTTATTGAATATAATCAGAATTAAACGTTTAAAACGCATCGAAATTAGTAAGATAAAGCAATGGCGAAAATTGAAATTGAAAAAAAAATTATGGGGAATAATTCAAAATAAAAAAAATAAAAACGAAACGGCATACTCTACGCTCTTTTTGAAAGAAAATTCGCGAATCATAAAAAATCCACAGTTCTACCTTGCAAGTTGTTGCAAGTTGCAACCAATAAATGAGTCAATGACGGCACAAAGAAAAACAAAAGAATATTGAAACATCTTATTTAAAAACTTGCAGATGATTCATTCGAAAAATTGATGGTGCAACTCTGGGTTTTTTAAATGCGTAAGACAAAAGAAAATCTTTCACTGGAAAAAAGCGGCTGACGCGGAAAAAGTTTAGTTCATAATAAAAAGAAAGAAATTTGCAAGTACTCCTTGTAAAAGAACCTAATAACTAAGAATAAACGAAATGCTTAGGCTTCAGTTTTAATGAAACATAAATCTGACAACATAGATAATTAAGCGCAGCACAAAAAAAACTTTTTTCAATTTATTTGATTTACGAATGCTTGAAAAGTTGCAAAAGGGGATGTGTTTGGTTTTTAAGATACAATCTTATAAAACATAGCTCGTTTCTTTCATTTTGTTGTTTATTTGTCTTCATTTCAGGATAAGAAAATATTAGCTGCTGCAAAAATCATTGCAAACTAAAGAAAATGATTTTTGGTTACAAACAATTTATCTGTTTTACTTTTTTTTAAAATTTGTTGTGTAAATACTTTTGGTTCTTCAAAAAACTTTGTCCACGACGTAGATTATGAGTGTTTATTATGTTCAACAATGAATGTTATTAAATTCAGTAATATTTGTAATTTGAATGTCTTCAAAACCAACATTTTTAAAAATAATGTTTTTATTAAAACTTTAAAGATTTTTAAAAATAACATTTATGCTTTGGAAAATTGAGGAAAATGAGTAGAAGAAATGAAATAAGAAGGTGGTTCCATTGATTCATTTGAATAAGGATGAGGGTGAACTGTTTCAATCAAATAATTTCGAGCTTTCAAAAAAATGGTGAATGCAAATACAGAATAAATTATTACAATCAAAATAATAACAGCACAGACAAAAAATGATATTCTAATTACTAAAAGTAAACGATTTTTATAGAGTAAATTATTTTAAAAGTAATCTTACGTGTTTCAGCTTCGTGAAAATCTCCATTTGTGTCAACTGCATATCTGGAAACAAGATCAACAGGAGCAATGCTTCCAACAATAATGAAAGCAACAAACATAAAAATATTTAAAACAATATTAATAGCCTGAATATTAATTAATTTTTCCCTTTTTTGTATATTAAAAAAAATTCTTACTAAGAAAACTGTTGCTGGAAGTAAAAATTCTGAACGTTCTAATCTTATTCCGATTAATACAAAAATATAAACAAGTATTGTTAAAATTGCTAATGGAATATAAAACCATAAAAATATTACCGATAAAATTGATAATAATGCAATAATAATTCCAAAAACTGAAACGATTGTGGCACAAGTCTAAAATCAATATCGTGATTGCATTTGTGAATGAGTTATTTAAAATTTTTTACCTTAACATGTAAACAGCAACAATTACTATTATTATCTCTCATTATAGTTTATTACTTATTAAGAAATTTCCTGTACAAAGACAATGTAAAAAAATGGAATAAAAAAATGTTATATGAATATTATAAATTTGTTAACTCCTCCCAAAAAACTCTATGAATAACCTCGTTTAAATTTAAAAAAAGTGTGCTACATAGAAAAACCAGATAGATTTTTCTTACGTAGCTCAAATTCGTCATCTAAAAAATGTGTCTTTTTACTTTGATCACTTTTTCAATTGTAAAAAATGCATGCGTAGGATGAAAAGAAAAGCAAACATTTACTATTGTTTCGTAGGTAAAAGAAAGGAAAAATGATAAAAAGTGAAGAGGAAAAGGCCAAGGTTATTCTGACTAACGAGAAAGCATTTGAAATATTTGCATAAAACTATTATCAGCTTTGCAGGGTATTTAAATAAAATTAATGCATAATTTAAAATGTATTTGCAAAGTTTGAATTTTTTCCAACTTTTTTTGTCAAAAAATGCGTGGTTTGCCCCCGAATAAAAAAAGCAAACAAAATGAGTTTTTTAAATCAAAGAAAAAGCTTTTAGATGGTTTTGTTATGTTTATTTAACGTCTTTTTTATTGGTAATAAAACGCAACATACTTTGATATTTTAATTATTAACTACAAACTTTTGCATTTTTGATAGAAGGCCGATGAATCATTGAACAATAGGTATATTATTAAAACTTCACTTTTAAAAAGTTATTTGTGCAATTTTGAGCAGAAATGAAATTACAATTTGCCACTTTGTTTTTTGTTTTCATTTCTTCAAGTTATGGTTTTTATTTACGTGATTCTACTATAATGCGCCAAATTGAAAAAGGACAAGCCATTGATGAATCAAAAATACAATTTTCTTGTGGCGTTAGTGATTTTCAAGGTGCTCGACTTAGTGATAGTAAGTTTTAGACTTCTTTAAAATACCCTCATAATTTGTGAAGACGTTAAAAATTGATAAAACAAATAAATATTGATTATTCAAATAATACTCTTAATTTCTCAAAATTAATAAATTGAATAGTAAAAAATATTGATAACTCTCTTTCTAGCTGTTCCGTGGCTCAAAGATAAAGTAACATATATGGTTTTGATAGAGTCAAAGAAGCTACAACCTGATGTTGTAAGGTAAGCAAAATTTGTATCTTAAAAAAATAAATGTTTGTTTACAGAAAAATACTTCGTGATGCATTCGATACTTGGTCAGCTGAAATTCCAAGAAACTTCGTAGAAGTCAAGGATGAAGATTCTGCAAATATTAGAATAAAATTTGTTACCGGTGAACATGGTGATTCAGCTCCATTTGAGAAAAACAGCAATGTATATGCTCATGCTGACCCTTCAGGGGTTTTACATTTTAATGATGACATTGTTTGGAAAGTATATTCAAATAATGATAAAATTCAAGTGAAAGAAATTGATATTTTTTGGGTTGCACTTCATGAACTTGGACATGTCTTGGGTTTGGCGCATAATTTGTTAGTGCCAAAATCAGTCATGGAAAGTATCTACAGAAGTCCAAAAGATGAAAGAGGACTTTATCGACAGCCAAGATTGATACCTGCAGATGTTAAAGATATCCAGGAAATATATGGTGGAAGAGTTGGAAAATAACATTAGGAAATTATTAAAATAGAAGTGACAAGTTTGATGGCTAAAACTGGTAGCAAAATTATTTGTAAAATAAAACGGAAATTCTAGAAAAATCTATTATATGTATAATGGTTTGATGTTTGCTCGTCTATAAAAAAGTAAAAGAAATTAAAACGTTTTTTACCCAAATAAATAGTTTTCAAAATATACTTGACTTTAAAATGAATCAGAAACAATTAAATTAAAATTTATCGATCCAAACGAACACATTCTAAAACTGGAACTTGACAGATTATCAATAAAGCATGTGATTTCGCTTTGATTTTCATTCTATTTTTAGTGATTTTTATTGAGTTTATATCACATTTCTTTCGATTTTCCATCGTTTTTTTAAGTAAACCCTCAAATCTGAATTTTTATTTCATCTCTAAACTGATTAAAGGGTTTTGAAGACATAAAAAATTTTCACACTCTACAGATCGACTAGGATCGACTAGTAATTTAACCATCTTTTATTTACAATATTTACACAATTTTTTTAAAAAATAATAAATTATTACAAAATACAATTTTTATGTAGTTCCCATAAAGAAGCCATCTTTGGGCATTGTAATTTTGCTACCAGTTTTTAGCCAACACGTTCCACCATTATGATTATTCCAAATAAATGCTTCACATTCTTTTGTTGTACGGCAAAATCCGCAACAATGCTGAGGTTGCCCAGGTTTAAATGTGAGATCATTTCCAATAATATCTGTATTTGCTTTATATTCGGAACATTCTGAAACATACTTTTTTGTTAAGAAAATTCATTAAAATATCTATGAAAATTACCTGCAAGTGTAATATTTGATGCTGTTCTACTCGCACTATCAATTCTTGCACCATAAATTTTTCTAATATCTTCGATATCAGCTGGATCTAATCTTGGCCGAACATAAAATCCTCTTAGATCAACAGAATTTTTGTAATCTTTTTTCATTATTGACTCAGGTACTTTAAGGTTATGTCCCAAACCTAATATATGACCAAATTCATGAAGAGTAATTGTGTAAAAATCAATTGCTGCAGGCTCAATTTTATCATTATTTTCATATGTTTTCCAAAATGTATCATCATTAAAATGTAAAATTCCAGAAGTATCAGAATGGGCATAAACGATACTATTTTTCAAAAATGGTTGTGTATCTCCGTGATTTCCGGTAACAAATTTTATTTTAATATCGGCAGAATTTCCATCTTTTTCTTCAACAAAATTCCGGGGAATTTGTGTTGACCACGTTTCAGATGCTTCACGAAGAATTTTTCTATAAAATAAAAATTTGTAGTCTTTTTTGAACTTATAAAAGTGATTCCTACCGTACTACCGTTGGTGACAAAATATTAGATTCTTGTAAAATTGCATACGATATTTTATCTTTTGGCCATGGAATTGCTGAAAAGGTTTTTTAAACTTTTGTGTCAAAACATATCAAGCTAAAATATATTTTTAATATTTAAAATACTTACTTTGATTTTTGCTATCTTGAAAATCATCACCTGATCGCTTTTGTATGTTTCTGATTGGCCAATGATAAAATCCAGTGGCGGAAGAAAGCAATAATGAAAAACTAATAGTAAAGACAAAGCACTTCATTTTGTATGGTTGCAATACACTTAATTTTTTTCAAAACTTTGTAGAGTTTTTATAATTATTCAGTCGGGTTCCTTTGATTTAGCGGGTTGGTGTTTATACAACCGCTTGTAGCTTAATCTCAAAAAAAAAACATTTAACATATGTGTGTTCTTGTGCTACTGTTTGTCTAGCAAAGTTCTTAGGTTTTTTGTGTAAACATAAATGATTGTGCTCAAATTTTTTATTTTTTGTTTCGTTTGAAAATAAACTGTTTTAGATTTTTTACCACGCATCTTTTAAATTCCAGCATTAATCTTGAATTTTTTAAAAAATAATTATGTAATACACCAACGAAAACAAAATTGGAAAGTTCTATTATTTGTTAGAATGATTCATTTTTGCATTTGTTTTAATTTTGTTGTGTTTATTCATACTAAATTTACGTTTATTTTAATGCTAAAAATTTGCTGTTGTTTTTATTTTGCAAATGTTGACACAATGAATCATCCATAATATTACTTAATTTTTTTACAGATCTTTAAACAATGAATGAGTAATACAAAACTTAATGCTCAACAGAGTATGTGTGTTGCCAAATTTCAAAAAAACATACAGAACTATGAAAGCGAAAGAATATTGTTAAGGGGCTAAAAATTCGAACAAGAAAAACCCAATTTTGGTCTCCATAAAAATTGATTATGCTTTCATACGTTCCTGCTTTGTCCGAAATGAATAAATAATAAATAAACATTGAAATATTCAGGATAATCAAAAATGTAATTGATTGTTTCCCCGGTTGTTCAGTTGAATCTTTTGACCTCATTTTTGAAGCAAAACAAATAACAAAGCATTGAAAAACTGATTGAATAATTTGAATAATGTGAGATGCCGTTAAAACAACTGATAACGAATGCCATTGGTGTACTGAATAAATGCCCTAAAATATATGTAAAAATTATTACTATTTGCAAAATTTTGTTGTGCATCTTCTTGAAATTCCCTGAATTTTTAGTGTTTTATTTTTCTTTAAATTAAAACAAAGCATAGAATTTCTCTTTTTCGCCTAAAACCCCTAAAACATTTTACTTTAATAGAAAAGATTATTATCCAAACTCCTTATCGCTCTTCAAATGTTTTTTAGAGTTAGCAGAGTAAAGAGACAGATTAAGAGCAAAGCAGTAGTCAGTACTCATTTTAATTTTTTGTTCAACATTAATGTTATGAAATCAATAATTTTGGTTAAAGTTTGATGAAAGGAATGGAAATGGAAATCCGAGGGAAGCGAAAATTGAACCGAATAAACTTTTTGTTTAAAAAACATGCGATATTTACCGGAAAGGAAGCTTAAGATAAGCAATATTTCTTTCAGCTGCCTTTATTTTTTCATTTAATCATTTACAGCTTTAAAAAATTTCTTATCACAAATATCAAAGAATAAAATTTTGTTTGCTGATTTTTTACATTTTGTTTTATTCTTTGTTTTTTATTTGCATTCAAGATGGGTGCCTTTACATATTTCGCTTTTGCAGCTTTAATCATCGGATTTACCACAGCTCAACAATCATGCACATCCGTTGATTTTGTTGCAAATTTTATTGTTGGAAATGAAACAATTTTTCAATGGAATGCAACTCTTCGAGCTGATAGTGGCGAAAAAGGGGCTACCCAAGTTACTGTAGAAAATGTATCCACAACTTCTAAAGATGCCTCAAAATATCACTTGTCAAAAGATGCTAAAGCTAAAGCCTCCATTAATGGTCATGATATGGTTCAATGCAGCAGCAGTGGTTCAAAAGTAGGAAGTTGCAGTTGGGCAACAACAAATTCAACTTTCAACCTCGATCTTCCTGTAGTTATTGATGGGAATAGTGCAGATGCACAAATTTTTGAGGGTGTTATTGATGAAAACACAATCAGCTTAGCATGGGGCCCAATTCTGCAATCTGGAAATAAATGTAATCAAGATGGCGAAGGAAGTAAGTTTAATGGTCTCTGATTCATAATGAATCATAGGCAGACATTTCTTTGTTTCTACAGTTTTCGAAAATCTGATAATAACATAACAATTTAGCCAATAAATTACCAAATGTTCAAATTCAAGTTGAGCAATGTTGCTCCACATTTTCTACTGTAAAACCTCCCCCAAGTTCTGCTCCGACATGCAATAAATTCCGTTCCCGTGCAATTATTCACAACAAAGATTTTAGTATTTATGCAACAGTAAATACCACAATCGTCCCTAATATGATGTCTCTTGATGTTACATCTGATTATACTGGTCCATCTGGTACAAGCTTAGATATTTCAGCAAATGGATATTATACAATGTGTATGACTCACACTGATACAACTTCTTCCTGCTCATTCCAATTAGTTATGGGAGATTCAAAATATCTATTTTTGCTTCAAATTCATGGAGCAGATCATGCTTTGAACTACGCAATAAGTGCTGGAAGACTTGTTATCAGAAATAAAGAAATACTTATGGAAGAAGGAGTTGGATTCACACAAAACAATGACTGCTTTTATACATCTGTTCTCTTTGACGATGGTAAAATGGGAACTACAGAACTTTGTTGCAAAGATTTTGCATAAAATGTTGAATTTGATTGAATAAACTTTGATTTTGTTTTTTAGATAAAAACGAATGGATTTCATTCATAAATCACACTTATAAATTTTCCGATTAATATACGGAAAACAGAAAACTACTTTAGTTTTTGAGTGGAATACGTTTACAACATATTTATAAATTTCTATGGAAATTTTAAAGCATAATGCTTCATAAAAAATAAACAAACCGTTAAACCAGCAATTGAAAAAGCAAGTTCTCCAATTAATCCAATTGCTAATAAAATCATATCGAGTAATTCCTGAAATATTCAAATGTTAAATATTTCTTTTACAAAATTAAAAATTGCATACTTGATTTGCATGAAATTCATCGGATTCATGATCGACAAATCTGAGTGATCGTATTCTCCAAAATGCAGATATGCATGCAGCAATACCTATAACGTTCTGAAAATCAAATTTTAAGAAATTATTTCTATTTCAACTCAATTACATGGACAATATCTGTAAAATTAAAAATTCTTGCGGCAGTATAATGTTCATCTTCCTTACAGTTAATGTAGAAAAATACCATTGAAACAATTGTGCCAAAGAATAATACACCACCAACTCCAAAACCTGAAAAATTAGAATGTCAAAAAAAATATACCAAAAAATTATGGATTACCAAATATTTGCTTTACCCATATTTTACAATTCATGCCTTTCTTTTCACCCTGATGACATATTCCATTTTTATGTTCTTTCCCAAGATTATGCCAAACAATAAACATTATAGCTGCAGCTATCAAAGAATATTCAACAATAGCCGTATAAAAAATTTTTATAAAATTTCCTGAAATTTTAAACTCATAAATTATAAAAAGCAGGATGAAGAATTTTAGGGTAGTTCCAAAGTTTTGAGACATACTTTAGACCGCATACCATCCTGCACTTTTTCCAACCTGCACTTTTTGACGATTGAGTCAACCTGCACTCGAGGCCAACCTGCACTTCCCAAGTTGCACCCGAGGCCAACTTGCACTTCCCAAGTTGCACAAACAAAAAGTAAAAAATTTTTCGAAGTCAAAAAATGCAACAACTGCTGTAAATCAATTGGAAAAAGAAATAACAATTAGATAGAATATACTTCGAAAATTATCGCATGCCTCTTGGTGAATGGGTTGTTCAATTTCGTGAAATGACAAATGCTGAAGATAATGAAGTCACTGTAAGTTTAATATTATTGTTGTGTTAAACTATTCTAATTTATATTTTTTTAGTCAATTCGGATGCGTCACACCGATCCTCCAGTAATTGAAGCTGAAACTGAAAAAATTGATAAAAATATTGCAAAATATAAAGCAAAACTTGATGAAAAGCTTCTCGGAAAAGAAGAAGAATTATCAGCTGAAGCAATTGCTGCAATTGTAAAGAAATATCTTCGAAAAATTGGTGGATATCTTAAATGGATTGATACTTTGGATGATGAAGAATCAGAATCTCAAGATCAAATGGAAGAAGAAATTTTAACAGCATTTGAAGTAACGGATGATGAAGAATGAAGATGAGATGCTGAATAATAATAATTGATAATAATATGATATTCTTTTGTTTGTTGTGTTTTGTGTTAGATTTCACTTTGTTTTTGTATAAATTTTACTTTGTTCTTCGTTTAAATACTTTTCCGCTCGTTTTTTTCATGCAACCAATTTTTATAAAATATTGATCAATAAAGTGCAGGTTGGGCATGAATATAATGCAGGTTGTCGATGAGTGCAGGTTGGGCAGTGCAGGTTGGGCCTCAGTGCAGGTTGGGCTGTGCAGGTTGGGCAGACGGTGCAGGTTGGGTCTGTGCAGGTTGGGAAAAGTGCAGGATAGTCCGGCCCCCATACTTTATATGAAACATAAACTGATATCGAGATTTGAACATTGGAGATAATCTAAATAAACCACACTCACCAAAAGTACATTCTAACCATTGACATTCCGAACCATTATATGAAACATTTATTTCCATTCTTTCCACTGCATTATTAAATCGGTCGTCCATTTCTTCATCAGAATTGCTAATCGTCGTTGTCATTAATTGAAAATATTTCATCGTTTTGTTTTTGTTTGAATTTTTCCTGGAAATAAATTTTTTATCAAATGATTAAAAATGGGATAATTCCAACAAAATAGTTTTATGAGTCGATCGGTTTTTTACAAACAAAAACTGAAACCATGTAATTAAATTTGCAGCAACAAGATGCATTGTACCAAAACTTGCAATAACAAAATGCTTATCATCTAACATCTAAAAGGGATGTTTCGGTAATGAAAACTTTATGATATTAAACTAGCCGATGAACTGAAACACAATAAATGTGTCTGAATTACTGTAAATATAATAGCACATATATCAAGAACTATTGATGTGCCAGAGGAGATCGAAAAACCAAAGTAAACGCAAGAAACAATTGCAAACCCTAAAAAATTCAACGCAAACTCATTTGTGTTTCTTCCAAATTAAATAAATACAATGTCCTGGAAAAAGATATACTAACCAACTGCACCAAAACGTATATATATACTTCCAACATGAGGTATTTTAATATTCTCAGTTCTGCTTTTTAAACATAGTTTCTTGAAATATATAGCATAACAATATACAAAGTATATGAATGACACTATATAAATATATAGGTTAAACACTAATGAATTTATGTCAACATCATGAAGGTCTCGTTTATCATTTTTTTGGAGAAGCCAAGATGATAACTCTAATATTACTGCATAAATTACCAATATTACTAAATAAAAAACCGTAACTAAACTAACAATATAGCTTCTAAATTAATTTGATCATTCAAAAAATCGTTTTAACAATTTTCTTACTTTGCAGAATTTTTATTGTATCCATTATCTTTTGTTTCCGCCAAATACTCAATAGAAAATTTTTTATAGAATTTTGAAATACTAAAATGAGATCTACTTGAGTTTTCTAAACCGAGATACATTTCATTATCAAAATTAATGTTAAAATCTGGTTTCACTGCTTTAGCTTCAAAAAGTGCCATGTCAAGCCTAAAAATTTGTAGAATATATACAAATATAGTTTCAACGGAAATTTAAACAAGGTAAAAATTTATGAATTTAAATTTATAAGTAGAGACAGGCGGGGAACACTTTTTCCTTTTCTTTTTCTCTTTTTTTCTTCGTTACAGTATGAAATTTCAAACTTTTTTTTTACGACTAATAATCAGACCCCCTAGACGTAATTTTTTACGTTGATTCCGAATATGCTAATTTTGAAAAAAAAATTCTGTGGAAAAGTGGAGAAAACCCCTAAAAACAAATATGTTACAAGGAAAAGACCTTGTGTTAAGCGATGTTAAGCTTAGTGAGTGGTACTATTCGATAGCCCTTCAAAAACTGCACCTTGAGTAAAAATATAAAGCACAGGAAAGCACAGGATTAAATATGGCATCGATCGCAGAGCCAGAATGCAAAAACTTTTTTCTCTCGACAAAAAATGAACGCAACACGAAAGTTTGCAAGAAAGAAAAGTGTTCCCTTTTGCTTTTCGACGACGAAAAATTTTTATTTTTTCAGATTTTCAGATGGCATTTTCGCAGCTCAAAATTAATTTTTTTTAATTTTGTTTTTATTTTCGTTTTATTCCGGGTCAAAAATATATGAATCGAACAAAAAAAATTGTTTTTCTCAATTTTTAGTTTTTCGCTGCCTGTCTCTATTTATAAGTATGTATATACAAAACACTTTCATCACACAACTCATTATATAGTGGATTACATTATAAACTCGCTCAAAAACTAAAAGTTTTTTGTATACATTACCTTTGAATCGAAATAAATTAATGATTTATAATTGTATTTAAATATTTTTATGTAATTTAATTCAAAAAATAAACAACTTTTCATTTAAGAATGTACGTTGGTGTATAATTAATTTCGTGAATTATTTTGTTGGTTTTCAGACCACTTTTTTGTGGGTGCGCGCCAACACAAGTTCAAATTATTTAAGAGGTTAAGAAGCTAAAAATATCAAAAATTTTGTTTCTTGCTTTTCGCAAAAGCCTAATAAATTGAAATGTTTGCTTTTTAAATTACGTAGTAAAAGCAGGTTTTTGCGAGGTTAAAGTCTTCAGAAACAATCGTTATTTAACAAAATTGTATGCATTCAAACATTTTTAAGATGGAAACTAGCAATAAAACAGCAATATTTTTTTATTATCAAAGAATGTTTTAGAAAAAAATATCCCAGGCAAATTAAAACAAAATACTTTCTAACCTTATATAAATACAGGGCCATCACTTCTTTTAATTTTCTTTTATATGGGAACATGCACCGCACATAATTTTATTACTCAATATAAACTCATGTTCGATAGCAACAACTTCGAAGTACGGTATTAAAAGCATTTGTTTCAGAAGATGGTATATTTACTTTATCAACTGAGAATCGTTGCAAATAACCATTTTCAGTTAAAACTGCAAGAAAATAGATTCACTAACGTTACATTTAATCTTACAAGGGAACCGCACGCGATGATAATCGAGTTTTGCAACCAAATATGGTTTAACGGTGTCTAATAAGGTCAAAAATGAACATTAAAAAATTTTAAGTGCCACTTTTAACTTTAAGGCACTTTTTCGGCACTTTGAAGTTGCACAATTTGCCTTACTCCCCCCTTTGGGTTCAAAAATGAAAAAAAAATAATTTTTTTTAAAAATCTCAAATTTTGCTCAAAAATGTTCCTCAGGATCATTAAAAAAGTATGTAAACAATTTTGGTCATTAGAGTGTCGAAAACTCGATTTTTACATCTCTTCAAAGTTCCTCTACTATATCAAGGTGGATGCTTGTATCGATTTGAAAAGGACTTTAATGAAAGTTTTAAGCAAAAATATTTCATAGGCATCATTAATATACTTATTACTAACGTTTTCATCAATTTTTAACGATTTTAAAATTTTTAATTTTTTTCACTTTTTTGAGCACGTACTCCCCCCTTTGGAAAAGAAGGGTGCCAAACTTCAAAGTGCCGAAAAAGTACCTTAAAGTTAAAAGTGGCACGTAAAATTTTTTCATGTTCGTTTTTGACCTTATTAAACACCGTTAAACCATATTTGGTTGCAAAACTCGATTATCATCGCGTGCGGTTCCCTTGTAAGCGGAACCGAGTTAACCCTGAATTTTCTAATTCTCTCGTAGACTGTCTCTTAATCGTTAACAGAAGTTTGCATCATCATGTTGGAACATCGTGTTTAGATGCGGCATTTTCTTTGAATCAATAAATGGTCGCATATCGTTTAAATAAAACATTCCACGAGTGTCTCGTTTGTTTCTTCAGTGTTGTATAAGCATTCCACAGGGGGGGGGGGGGGCCACGTGAAAATTTACAAAAAAAGGGCCGGCCCGGGCTTCCAAAAAGTCCGCCCGTTGCCATGCTTAGTGTTGTATTTTAAATGGGCGATAAAGAAATTCCACAACACATTATTGTTTACTTTTAAAATTCATTAAATTTATTTAATTTATTATTACAAAAACAAAAATTTTTCAATGTATTAATAGATAAATTTATAATAAAAAAAAGTTTTTCGATGTTTGTGTCACCTTGATTAGTATAACAATGAAAGAATGGTGGAAAGAAGAATCGCACCAAGGGCAAAAGGTCGAATTGCTGAATTTCCGGGATTTGCATTTAATTGTTTAGTGTTACATCCATCAGTGTTGCAACAATCATATTGCCCAGTTAAATCAGTGCCTTTTAAATCGTTAGTGCCCACTGCCTAAAAGTTAAAATTACAATATATTTTAAACGTCAGATACGAAATGCTAAAGTCGAATTTACTTACTGTACATTTTTGGGGGATATCTTTGTTATCAGGATAATCTTCGCCAGAACATCCTTGAATTGTAGCAACTACGCCTTTCAACGTAAAATAATATTCAACACAGTAATCAGTTCCTGTAGTACAGTTCTTGTCGGTAACAGCAGATCCAAGAAGGCTAAACTTGCAACTTCGTGCTTCTACAACAACCAAACAACAAAAAAGGAAAATAAAAAACTTCATTTTTGATAATTTTTGGAATGTGTTTACCAGCGTTATTTTGATTTGCTTTTATATATATGCTTTCAGCAGCTTTTATCATTGCAATATTGAAAAGTGTTTTCTCTTTTTTCGTTAGATTACAACTTCAGCAAACAAAGAAATTTTGAGAAAAATGAGGTGAATCAAAAAGTGATTAAAGACCTATCCCTTTTTTATGGAATTCAAGGTGTGGTAATGGAAAGGAAAAAAGAGACAGCATCTTTTCAAAAAAATATCGTCATTCTGAGCTCTCAATATATTTTTTGTTATATGATAAGGTTAGTTAGAAGAGAAAAAGTGATTACATTTGGTATACATTAAGAAAAAAATTTCAAAAAAATTTTGAAAAAAATATTTTATTGTTGTTCGAAATAAAATTTATATAATAGGTTGTAAGCATTAAAAAAGCCATATAAAATTTCAATGAAAATTTTAATTAAAAACATTTTGATCACTAATTTCATTAGTTTTTGGGTAAAAAGTAGAATGTTGTGATCATGGCAATCACCAAACTGCCAACTTGTCGAATTGAATTGCCATGTGAACTAAAATAACAACAACTTAATTGTTTCAGATTACTGGGGAAGTAAAAATGTCGTATGAATACATCATACGTATTTCTTTAATCAAAAATTCTTAAAAGATTTGACATACCTTGTTGTTGTTGTGGTGGTTGAAGTACTAGACGTAGTTGGATTTAGATCATTACCATTGTTGCACATATTTGTATCACAACATATCATTTTACCATTATAATTGTGATAGTTAATTGTAGTGGTGCCGTAAGACTGAAAACATAACTTAACCTTGATATCCAAAATATTGTTTTATTTCTTACTTCACATTTAAATAGTTTATCATCCAGAATGGAAAAAACTTGTGAAGAGCATCCTTGATCATAGTAAGTTCGACCACCATTATTGTAACTAATGTAAAAGCAAAAATTATCATTAACTGGGCATTGAGTTGAACCTCTTCTGGAGATACATTGTAAGGCTTGAGAAAGTTTAAACGTACAAATAAATGCTGCAACTAAAATCAAAAACTTCATTTTTAACTTTTCCAAGGTTAAATGCATTTTTTGGAAGTTTCAACTCCATTTTATAAAGGCATACAAAATCCTTTCTATAAACAATATGCGTCAGCAAAAACGTTTCCTTGGTGGAGTTTAAGATTTTGTAAAAAAAACCGCTAAAAAGGTGCGGCAGCCAAGAATATAATATGTGTCATAGGTTTCTGTGTTGATTCAAGTCTACGTGATAAATCTTGAAACGCCATTTTTCGAAATATAAAGAGTTTCTCAAATTTTGTACAGTAATTGTGTGTTTTTTACAAGTATTTTTAGCCCTTTTCATTATCCAAATCTGGTATAAACAACTTTTATATATTTGTATTAAATTCAGGACATACAAAATTTATCATTAGTGTGAGTTTTATGAAACACTGAAAAAGCACAAAAGTAGGTCAAAAAAATTTTTATGACTGATGAAATTATTATAGTTTAGCTTAAACAAACATTATGACGTGGATCATTTTTTGCATGTGTGAAAAAAAACATCTTCAACCACTTTTATCCTACATGGTGTTTCAAAAAAATGCAGATTTCAAATAAGTAGTGCCAAATTGTTTTGTATGTTGTTTAAAAAAACGTCGATAAACACCTTGTGTTACATATTATAAAAGAAACATCAGTAATTTTTTCAATGCCTTTTTTAAAATTGACCTTCAAAGAGTAAACAACCAAATAACGAACACTTTTTTGAGCATCATTACGACGATCAAAAACAACAAAAAAATATACTAGTTTTTAAATTTTATTTTTGTTCCAGTTTTTATATTTTTGTTTGTAGATTCCTGTTTTGTATTTTTAACTCAACTTAAATAGTATTTTGATTTGATTTTTTCAAACTTGCGCAATTGACAACATTATATTTGTTAACTTTTTATCCAAATTTCTTCCGTATCAATCATTGATCTTTAATAAAAGAACTTTGGTCGAATACAATAACAAATATTTTGACCACTCTTAATTTGAAGACAAATTTTTTTATTTTTTGATACTTTTTTTATTTTTTAGTTTGCAAAATGAAGAATATTTTTATCGACGTCTTTTTTGTTTTAATTCTTTTTAATTTTGTCAATTCAGAATGCAACCATCGTCACGAAAAGGTAGGCTAAAATCTATAATCTCAGTTTGAGTTTTTTACTTTTAGATTATCAAGCAATGCTATAATATTTTTTTCAAATCGTTGAATATTACCGTAATATCAGATAGTGAAGCCATCGCGTATCCTGAATCCACTAAAAATAAGAAATTTTGCAAGTACGTTTCAAAAATTTTGCCTTTCCCGGAACTTATTTTTATTCATTAAATCTATTAAATCTGACATTATGAAATTTTTAGAATATTTGGAGAGAAAGAAAAATGTCTTGGTGATGATGAAAAGCATTGCTTAAACGTCGAAAAATTTTCAAAAGTTTTTGGAGTTTCAGATGCTGAAGCTATAAAATTTTTACTTTTTGATTATTCTTCACAATATTCTTGTGAAAATAGTTTTGATAAAGATTACAAAAGTAACACTTAAAAAATTTATTTAAAAATCTTGAAAAAAATTTTAGTAAAAGAAAAAACCATAGATTGCGAGATGACGATTAATTTTACCGATGAATGTCCCCTGACTGGAAAAGGATGCAAGTGAGTAATATTGTTACAAAAATATTAGTATATTTTTCTTAATTTAGAATGACCAAAAATTTGTTTGAATGTTACAAACATGTCTTGGAATATAACTGTAAAGATAAAAAATGGCTAGAATTTCGTTCAAAAACATGGAAATATGCAATGGAAAAAACTTGGTCTTTATGTCGTTTTTAGTTTTGAACAATTTACTTTTAATAACAGAAAAATACCGAATAAATTAAAAACAATTTTTTTGAATGCTCAACTTTAATAAACTTTACTGTAATTATAAATGAAACAAAACATGTTTTCATAGTTAATATGTTTATTAAAACATAAAATTTTTAAAAACTTATTAAAAATGTATTAATAAGTTGTTGCTGTGGTAACATTTGTGTTTCCTGCGGTGGATTTAATAAACGTCAATTTGACTTGCTTTCTTCTTAATAAAAAATGAAAATAGTTCTTTCGGATTGTTTTTGCTACAAACATCAAAGCAATTGGTCCACTTAAATTCGAAACATTTTGAACCCATAAATAATTTTCTGCAGCCACTTTATTAAGTTTCCAGTCTTCACGAAAATAGGCAACTGTAAACATTACTTGAATTCCTGTCATTAACATTTGGGCTAATAAAACTATTATTGCTTGCACTAAAATGAATTTTTTTTATAATAAAATCTTTTAAATATTTTTACCTAAAAGTCGTATTTCTTGATAAATTTGATTTTGTTTAATAAAATGTTTTTTAAGAATACGTTTATACTGAATTAGGGTTGCAATTTGTATTATAAAGCTTATTACCGCTGATGAAACACATAACGAAGGAGAATAAACTAATATAAATGACTAAAATAATAAACGTTGTTAAAATCTGTCATTTAATGTTTAAATGTTGAGATACAAGACATACCTGATAACCAGAAGAAACTTTGAATCCAGGCCATACATTTCCATTTCCATCTCGAACAACATAAGAATCAAAAAACCATCTGGGTATTATAAATGGAATTGTAATAAACGGTATGCAAATAATCAAAATATTTCCAATTTTTTTCCATTTTTGAACGCTTTTTGATTTATTTATAATTGTCAAAGATGTCCAAAATCTGTTGATTGCGATTCCAAAATGAAGGTAACATTGTGTAAAAAGAGTATATGATGAAATTTGGTATACGATACCACCAAAAATCGGATTATTCAGAAAAATGTTTTCTATAAACTCCAAAGGAAAAACTGGTAATCCAATAATTGTATTAATTTCTGCTACTGTATCGATTACAGTAATCATGAGAAAAAGAGTGAAAAAAGGTGAGCAGTAAAACTTGTTTTTACATAATTTTTCCCGACTTACAAAAATTATTACAGAAATTTGAAAAATTAAAAACGGTAACAAAATGCCGTAATAAAAAAATGGAGACATTTTTGTAAAGTTTAACAGCTTTCAAAAAAGTAATGAAAATTCATCAGAAAAAAAAATATTTTTAATTATGGAAACTCGTGTTACTCTTTTAATTAATCTGAATGACCAAATACGAAAAGTATTATTTATCGTTTTTTGTAATCTTTTTTTTACGGTAGAAGGGGGCGAGACCAATTAAATTCATGTCTTCAGTCATTAATTTTGAACCATCTAGATTAAAATTATTTAATAAGTCTAATTTTTCATTTATTGGGTATTCAGGTTTTACCTGATATTAATAATGTTTTTAACGTAACATTTTTTATGGGGTTTTAACAAAAACCAAAGCGGTAAAATACAGAAAGGATTTTATTTAATTAAAACCATATAAAATAAAGCAATTTTTATAATTTTTATAAACGCAATGCTTAATGGTTGCCTTTAACAAGAGCAATAAGACCATCCTTGTATGCCCCGGAGCAATCACCTTTGATGGCATCTTCAAGTGATTTTTCATACATTTGATGATAAACTTGAGCGATATCACGAAGATCAATTTCTGCTCGGGTAACAACAAGTCGAATAAGATCGTTGTCACAAGTTCCCATTCCTTTCATTGAATCGTAAAGTAATTCAGCAAAATATCCATTTCGATTACGAATAACTTTAATCAGTGTAAGCATGGCATCGCGAATATCACCTTTAAATTCAGTTTCAATTGCTTTTTCGATTGAATGCTCTGCAGCTTTCTCATATTCACCAAAAACGAGAAGAAGTTGTGCAAAGTTTTGTGATCCAAGGACTACGTTGAAACAACTTTCATCTTTTCCTAGACGGGTTTCACCAGCACGATAAAGTTTTTGTGCATCATGTTTCGCTTTGTGATGATCAGTATGATGACCTTCATTTCGTTCCCCAGTAAAATGTTAAATAATTTAATCAATAATGCGCAATTTAATAGGAATTTTCATATGTAGCTAATTTGAAAGAAAAGTAAAAATATTCATTGGTAAAATAAAGTTTGTTCAAGTATTTTCTTTACACTCAAAATAAACGGGAATAATTTTCCCCTCTGTTTCTGCGAAAAAACGTGTCAAGATGGTGTCATTTTGATTACAATTTGTTTTTTTGTTGACATTGAAATATATAAAAACAAAAATTTATTTAAAAGTGGCACATAAAGACAATAAAAATACAAATAATTTTGTCAAACATAATTTTGCATTAATTCAAAATTTACAAATCAAAGCGGTGAACTTGATGATTAAATCCGCAGCCAAATTCATTTGGATTCGGAGTTGCACGGTTATTATTGCTTCCGAGTGTGATTGTTGTTGCATCACCAAGGTGTAAAACATGAGCATTATCATCGTCTACCATAGTTGTAATACCACTTTGCATATTGCGGCGGCGGCGAAAATCTTCCTCATCACTGTCACTATCACTGGTGAAGTCATCATCGACATTCATAGGAAAGAAGAAATTTCCGATGCCGTAATTGAGAAATGATTCATCAAAAAGACGATCAAAGCTTGAACGTTTTTTAGGTTGCTGGTTACTGCTATTGACGGACAAATGTATTCCCCGAATTCCGTCATCTTGTGCATCATGTGGATACGGTAATCGCATATCTAAAATTATTAGTTTCAGGTTTCGAAAAATGGAGTTCATTAAGTTACCGTAATCTCTTCCATATCTTTGTGGGATACTGTTTTGCCTTGGATAAGCAAATTGTTGCTCGTTGAGTCGTGGAAGGCTTTGCATAATATTTGAAATCCATTGTCTAAGATTATTCCCATTATCAAAATAGAACCAATGAACATTGTTTGCTCTTTGATCCATGGCAATTGCCATCAACAATTCCTTTTCCCATGAAACTTCAATTCTCGGTTTTTTAGTTGGAATTTTTCGAACTTGAGGCCCAACGCAAATGTATGGAATAACAGAGCTAAGCAAGATTGATCCAATCGGTTGATTACTTCCCTAAAAACACGTTGGATAAAAAATATCAAAAAATTAAAGTGAACTTACTTTGCTTTGAAACCATTCCAAGGTTGAATCTGACCATAGCTTGGCATAAACAACAACCCATTTGTTAGAAAGCCAACCATTTTTGTAATAATGAACCATTCCATCAAATTGGACATACGGTCTTGGGATTTCATTTACGTTCATTTGAAACATTTTAATAGAAGAAAACAAGAGATGTTTATTACAGTAAAGATACAAACACAAAATGTGAGTAATTTTAATTTTAAGGTATCCAGTATTTATACTGCTTTAACTGACCAATGTACTAGACATTTTTCATTGAAACTATGAAGAAATGGGTCTAAAAAAACAAAATTCCATGTTTCAAAAATAAAAATACTGATAAGAAATGCAAGCTAATATTTACCACTGTGAGCAATTCAATCATAAACAACAACAATGATGTGAGTGACCAATAACTATTGTGAAAGATTTAAATGATTGTTGATGATTATGAAATAAAGAATTATCTTAAAGTCCATTTTGACTCAAGAAAATAGCAAACTTATTAGCATCAATATTTGAGTCATGGTTTATTTAAAACGCACTCTGGCTGAAAAAAAGAGTGCTCCATATAAACCTTGGCACAGCAAAAAATGAATCTTTTTGAAACTTTACCCACGTTTTCGACTATGCTTAACAAGCCCAGATCCAAAGTCTTTTTGGCCAAAAGTGCCGTTTTGGCACTTTTTTGTGCCGTTGAAGTTCAAAACGGCATTTTCAGATCTCGGGTGCCGTTGGAGATATTGTCATAATTTTCTTTGGTATAGGGGTAATCGAGGTCGCTGAATCCGAATTTCGCATTTTCGGGACTCGGTTTTCGCGTTGGGACCCAAAAAAATCGAAATTTCGGCATTGTGCCGTTCTCCTACTTCGGCATTTTGCCGTCGGGCTTAGCAAAAATCACCATCGAATTCTCCACGTTTTTTTGCCCTGAGGGACGCAAAATATTAAAAATCCATGAACTACTCTATTCTTTTCCCTGTGGAGAATAACGTTAATCGTGGTTTTTCGAGTATGAAAAAAATGAAAAAATGTTCTAAAATGAAATTAAATGTGCAGGAATAGCGTATTCTTACTAAAAATGCAATAAAACATCATTACCAATGTATTTGAAGCTTCAGAATGCCAAAAATATGCAAAATGCCAAAAACGGCAAAAATTTGTGGCAAAAATTTTTTTTCTTTTTTTGCTCTTTTTTTGTGCCTACAGGGATTCTCGATGATGGGGAATTCGATTCTGATATTTATTTGTAGATTTTACATGACAGAAAAGCCGAAAACGGCATTTTTATATTTTTCAAAGTACTGTATTTATTGATATTGTAGTGCCGTTTTTGGCTTATCTGTCATGCTAAATGTATAAAAAAATATTACAATCGGATTCCCCATCATCGAGAATCCCTGTAGGCACAAAAAAAGAGCAAAAAAAGAAAAAAAATTTTTGGCACAAATTTTTGCCGTTTTTGGCATTTTGCATATTTTTGGCATTCTGAAGCTTCAAATACATTGGTAATGATGTTTTATTGCATTTTTAGTAAGAATACGCTATTCCTGCACATTTAATTTCATTTTAGAACATTTTTTCATTTTTTTCATACTCGAAAAACCACGATTAACGTTATTCTCCACAGGGAAAAGAATAGAGTAGTTCATGGATTTTTAATATTTTGCGTCCCTCAGGGCAAAAAAACGTGGAGAATTCGATGGTGATTTTTGCTAAGCCCGACGGCAAAATGCCGAAGTAGGAGAACGGCACAATGCCGAAATTTCGATTTTTTTGGGTCCCAACGCGAAAACCGAGTCCCGAAAATGCGAAATTCGGATTCAGCGACCTCGATTACCCCTATACCAAAGAAAATTATGACAATATCTCCAACGGCACCCGAGATCTGAAAATGCCGTTTTGAACTTCAACGGCACAAAAAAGTGCCAAAACGGCACTTTTGGCCAAAAAGACTTTGGATCTGGGCTTGTTAAGCATAGTCGAAAACGTGGGTAAAGTTTCAAAAAGATTCATTTTTTGCTGTGCCAAGCCTTTCAGAATTTCAGCCAGAACGCGTTTTAAGACAATGAAATCAAATTACAATTTTTAATCTTAAAAAAATTGAGTAAATAATATTATTACCATCATGATATTATTAATCTTCTAAAATACAGAAGAGTGTCTTGATAGTTTTAAATATTTCATCGAATCTGTTATATAATTATGTAAAAAGTAATATTTCTAGAAATTCTACAACTTGCGAAAAACCTATATTCATTTTTTCAAAACCCCGATTTGAAAATGATTAATGGAAAAATATGCTGAAAAAACTGAGCGGAAAAAGGAGGTAATAAATAAAATAAATTAATGACTACGACAAAGTGACACCGTTTTGAGATGGCTACTTTCAAATGACTACGTAAACATTATCAGAAGACTACGCTCGCAGATATATTATTTATGTCAGCAATCTCCTAAAAGGTTAAGAAAACAAATGTGCAATAGTCTTAAATCACATTTTATGATGTGTTTTGTCATTGTTACAGCAACTATAAATATTGAAAATGATTTTTTTGTCTATTTATTTATCATAAACATAAACAAGAATTTTTAATTTCAGATATTCAATGTTATCAACTCGAATATTATCTGCTTTTAAAAATCGTATATCCCCTTCAATTAAATCTAGGAGCTTTTTCAATTCACCCTCAAAGCACGCCTTAAATGCCTTCTCAAATCGAACATACTCAAATTTTGATCGAAGAAAAATCATAAATTTCAAGACCGTTTTTGCATCAATATTTGGAAGCGGAAGTTTATTGGCAGCTGGATGGTTTGGAACAAAAGACAACACTTTATTAACCCCAGATGGGAGCAATTCATCGACTATAAAGCTGAAAAAAGAGGTATCAGATTTGCCACAGGAAGATGCAATTATAACATTAGCACCAAATGTGCCACCACCAATAAAAAGAAATCATCCGGTAAGTTATTTCGTAAAATAATATTGACATTATTAGCCAAATTAATAAATAAAATTATATAAAAGTGACAGATTTTTTAAATTTGAACATAAATTTTGACCTTTAAAGGTTCGCCTTCGAGCGAAAATGGATACTCAAACGGCAAATATTCCTTTAACGCGTCAACATAAATATCGAGCGTGGTTGTTCAACAAAGGATGTCCAGGTCCATTTATTCGGGCTCGAGTTGGAGATGTTTTAGAAATAGAATTCACAAATAAAGATGAAGATGGCATCGCTCACAATATTGATTTTCATTGCGTTACTGGTCCTGGCGGGGGAGCACCTGTTTTGTTTACAGGTAAAAACTCTGCTGTATTTTCTTGACAATTCTTCTTTCATTTTTAGAAAAAAATCAAACAAAAGTTGGCAGCTTTAAATTATTATATCCTGGGCTTTATCTTTATCACTGTGCCGCAGCTCCAATTCCAATGCATATTGCAAATGGAATGTATGGGCTTGTCTTGGTTGAGCCTGAAGAAGGCTTACCCCCTGTTGATAAAGAATTTTATGTCATGCAAAGTGAATTCTATACTGAACCTTCAACTGAGGATTCGCGAATGTTAGAATATTCTTATGTTGAAGGTAATAATTTGACCAAGATTTTTAAAATGTCATTGTTTAACAAAATTACTGTTATTTAGGATTAAACGAAAATCCGCAATACATATTTTTTAATGGACGTGAAAGTGCCCTCACTGACAACCCCCTCATGGCTGAACTTGATCAAACAATCCGAATCTATTTTGGCAATGCTGGTGCTAATTTAACGTCATCTTTTCATGTAATAGGTGCAATCTTTGATAAAGTTTATCGTGAAGGTGGTCTCATTTCACCTCCTGAACGCGGTATTTCAACGACAATTGTACCACCCGGTGCAGCAACCGTAGTAGAATTAAAAACTGCTGTTCCAGGAACCATGACATTGGTGGACCATTCCATCTACAGAATAGATAAAGGTGCCGTAGGGTATTTAAAAGTTGCTGGAGAACAAAGACCTGAATTATATGATGGAGATGATCGACCAACTCCTTGTCCTGGATGTAAATTACATGAGTGATTTAAATTATTATTTTTAGAACTATAAAATATTTAATAATTTTATTAGCATTAAATTCTTTTTTAATATACGGCTTTTTGTCTTTATTTCTTGATGTTGAAAAAAATCATCGTTCACGTTTTTAAAATATAATAGCCTACTTTTAAAAGCAGTTTTTGTAATTTTTAAAATATTTTTTTCTGTTTTCCCATTTATATTTGTTAAGCAACCAAAAATGTTTTAAAAGAATGTAAAAAAATCTCATTTTATTGTGTTGTTTTGCATTTGTGTGACACGTACTTGGAAATAAAGATGTTGGTTACACATAATATTTAGGTAAACAAATATTCAGTTTAATATCTTAAAAACCATGTCAAAAAGTTTGTTTAAGGTTTTTATTTAACATTTGACATCACTTTTGATGGACAACTTTTTGCAAAAATTCTGTTGTTTTGCTTAGTCATTGATTTAGAATTTTATTTCTTTATGATTACTTGTCAAAAACAAAACAAATTTTTTTGGCAAATGTTTCTTGTTGGAAGATTCAATTTGCATCCTTTAAAAATATAATGAGTCAAACTGAAGAGTTTGAAATAATAAATCATTTGAAACTTAAGTTTTTGTTTTTAATTTGCATAAAAAAATGTAATTTTATTGTTTTTCTGAAAAATAAATAACTAATTTTTTGCGTGTAAAAATATCGCTTTTTCTTAAAAACTATTGCTTTTTTAGTAAAATGCAAAAGCGGAAGTTCTGATTTTCAACTTGTAACATTAAAGTTGAGCATTTATTCGCGTATTTTCTTTTTTTTAACCAACAGCCATGGCAACAGAATTTAAAAAAGTTTTTTGCCAACGGAAACGGTTTATTTTTTCACTAAAAATGTAAATGATTACAAAAAGGGGTGACTGTACACAAAAAAACTTTTTCTTAAGGAAGGAACATGAATCAAACGTTTTTTTATTTTTATTTAACCCTCACCAAAAACAAACTGCTATTTTTCTTTGGGAAACAGCTGTCGGGTTTCGTATTGATTGTTTATTGAAGAAAAAAGTTGTTTGTTGGTTCTTTTAAAGAAACGGAAGACTTTTTTGTGGACCATAAAATTGCGTGTATTAACTTGCGTTTCTATAATTAAATTTTTAACCTTTAAAATTTTTTCGCAGAAACCTTGTCTTATTTAAAAATGGCTTCCGTATTTGAAAACATTCCTCTTCGCCGTAATGGCGGATCTGAGGAAAACAGTTCAACATTAAAAGTAAGGTTTTTTAAATAGTGGTTCTTGCAGTAAAAATAAATAAAAATCCATTTTTGGTTGTTTTTATTAAAAACAAAAAATAGTAATAGGGTGAAAACCTGATTTTTAAATTAAAATTTTATCTGAACCAAGATATCATTTTTTGTAATATTTGAATATCATTTTAGAACAAAATTGTTGGCATTTATTTTTCGGCACATTGGTGTGGGCCATGCCGTCAATTTACGCCAAAACTTAAGGAATTTTATGACGCTATTGGAAACGATGATTTTGAGATTATTTTTGTTTCATCGGACCAAAGTGAAAAAGAAATGGACAACTATCTCAAGGAAGAACATGGAAAATGGCTTTACATTCCTTTTGGTGATGAAAATATTGAGTATGTTGGTGTATCTTCAATATAATAACAACAATAGCATGTTTTTTAGCTCTCTTTCTGACAAATACGAAATTGGAGGAATTCCAACTTTTGTTATTCTCAAACCAGATGGCAGCATTTTGACCAATGATGCCCGATCAGATGTTGAAGAAAAGTCACCATCTGAATTACTTTCAGCATGGAAAGCATAAAATAACTTAAGAAAATTAAATTTGTAAACACTGTTGTTAAAAAAACTCTGAAATTTAAAAAAATTTGAAAAAAAAATGATAACGGTTTTGCTTAAATTATTTTTGTTGTCTTATTTTTAAATGTTTTTATCATTAATAAAACATATTGTATTTCTTTCTTTTGTGTTTCAAAAGTAATAGCAGAACTGACGTTGATTTATAAATTCGGAAAAATAAAATTTTAATTTGCTTTTTGGTAAATTTGTCTTATTCTTTCCAAATTAACAACTTAGCCAACATTGGAGACAAAAATACCGTATTTTAAAAGATTTCTTTGCTTATTTTGGCGAACAATGTTTTGCAATTCTGAAACTTCAAAAATCATGTTTCCCTAAAAACCAATTTTTCTTACTGTTTTTTGTTCCGTTGTGATGTTGTTGAAAAAAAAATATGGAAACCATTATGTTTCAGTTTTGTTGGCATGCACCAGATGATACAGTTGCCATGCAACTTGTTTCACAGGGATTCTGAACAAAAGTTTTTTTTTCGCTTTTTTTGTTGTTTTTTTTCAATCATTGTCTTGTTTTCAAAAATGCAAAAAACAGTTCTTAGTCTTTTTTTGTTCTCTTTTTTCGAAATAAATTTTGCGATCCAGTGTTATCGGTTTACCCAAAATGGCCAAGAACAAGTTCCAATTGATTCTCAAATAGTTAGTTGTCCTCCAGCAGTTCGAGAATGTTTCAAATTTGTTTGCATGGCACAGAGTAAGTTTTTGTTTTCCATTGAAAAAATTATGTTGCATAACTTTTGCTTTTTTTAATTTTAATAATATTAAACCGTCAAAAAATATTTTTTTTAACAAAACATATTTCAGCTCCATTTGTAACAAAAGGTTGCATCAATTACGAAGATCTGCAAACTCAACCAGAAGCATTAAGAGCTCAATGTGCCGGAAGAACTGGTTACGGAAATTATTACAGGTTTTTTTAGTGTTCTTACTTTATCAATGTTTTGTAATTTAACATTATTACAGATGTGACAACAATGTTTGTAATTCAGCAAGGAAATATGATATTTTTACGGCATCATTAATAGTACCTTTATTGTTAACCTTTTGGATACTTTGTTGAACTTGTTTAAAGGGAGCGGACCAGATAGAAGAAATTCTCCAAACTTTTCAACGTTTTACTCAATTAGTAGAGAGCTTCCGGGGTGGGATCACATGTGTTAAAAAATAAATTTCTTCTATCTGGTCCGCTTTCTTTAAGTTCTTATCTAATGTGTTCTTTTCATTAATAATTTTTAATTGTCTAAATTTAAATTTCCTTTTTTAATCTTAATTTTTCATGTTCTGTTTTGTACATCATAAATTATAGTATTAAAGCTTTAACGCAAAAAAACAGAAAAAAAAACCCTTATTAATTTATATGCATAACAAAACTAAGTTTACGTAAGACCATATGATTTAAAAAATATCACTTCAATATCGAGACAAAATATTTTTTATAACAACAGGTTTTTGAATGAACAAATTTTTTGTTTGAATTTTTGTCATCTTATTAAAAAAAACTTTACAATCATTAGTTTTGTTGCAGTTACTTAACTTTACTATAGTGTAAAATGAAGAACTATTTAATGAATGACCTGAATTTAATTGTTTTAAATAACTTTCCATCTCTCAAAAAACCTGATTCATAAAATGGAAACAATGACTTAATTGAACAAAAAAAACTAAAATGATATAAAAGTGAAGATAGCAAAAAGCAAACACTATCTTTGTTACTTTTTTCAATTGGAAGAAAAAATGCGATTTTTAGTAATTTTATTTGTATTTCTTGTACTTTTGGCAGCAGCAATGGCATTACCGTAAGTTTTCTTGGGACAATTAATACAAAGCTATAATACGAGACAATATTTTATGGATTTATTTTTTATCTAATATAAAATATAATTTAAATCATATATAATGTATATTTGTTATCAATTAAAATGTTTTTAGATTACTAGAAACAAATGCTATGACACTCAACGAAGATATTCATGATTTGGTCAAACGTGGAGCTTCAAAACATTCAGGAACTGTTTAATGATAAAAAAATTATAGCCACACTATTTTTCTTAATAGTCCATATTAAAAAAATTATTAAAATTAAAATGTTTTTTGCTGCTCTCAATGTAAGCGCATCATTTAATTTTAATCTTATGTTTTGGATAATTTTTAGTGATATAATAAATGTAACCCTTTGAAAAAGAAGAAATTTGATCTCTTACTATATGTATTAAAAACTTAACTAACCAAAATTATTTAAATTAACACTTAAATTTTAAGTATGAAACTTTCTTAACCATTTGACAATTATCAGATCATTTAATGGCAGTAGTTGACTGAAGATGCAAATTTTGAACTTTTCTGTCAGATACAAGATAGAAATGAAATATAAATTCATAAGTTCAATAAATCCAATCACCTTCGACGCATTTAAAAACAAAGAACTTCTTTTTGTGACACATTGTAAAAACTGTTTCTTTCAAATTCAGTTGCATTGCTGAATCATTTTTTCTGTGCCTGGTGTTAAAACGATAATTATAAGTTTTAATTTATAACAGGGCGAAATGATAGAAAGCGGTCATGGATACGCGCAATAAATATTCAACATTTTTGTAAACGGATTTTTGTGTGTTTGTTTTCATTTTGATCCAATGAAACAAAAAACATTTTAAACAAGGATTCAGCAACAAAGATCGGATGAAATATATCCTTTTGAAGATTGATACAAAAGTGTACTGTTAAAGCACATTATTAAAATGTTAATATTCAAAACTATGACAACGATAAAAAACACATGACAAAATCTTTGGAATATTAATCGAATATATAAATATTTGATATAATTCAAAGAATATTTTTATTTAACAACGAGAAATAAAACACAAATGATAAATTATTGAAAAAAGTAGACTGTGTATTTTTTTACATATAAAAGGCAGGCTTACAGATAGCCAGAAAGAAAGCATGTTTCTTTTGAAAAGGAATCAGACAAAAAAGTTTCAAAGCGTCAAAACTCTGTATTTTTAATTGTTTCAAAAATCAAATATTTTTTTACAACTTCCGGAAAGCCACGTATATAAAACAATTGTTTTCAATCAAGAAATATTTTAAATTAGAAATGATTTTACTGTTGCTTTTTGCAATTTTGTTATTCATTTTTGCTCCATCATTCCAAAGTGAAACAAACTTCTTAAATATGGCAGGATATTCTGCAAGTATTAGTTTAATTCCAAGGTACGTTATTTATTGTACTTTGAAGATTTTTAATGCTGATTGATGCCATTTTTAGTTCTTCAAAACCAGATTTACAAACAGCCCTGCAATATTGCGCAGGTTTACCAGCTTGTATGGGAATCTACAAACAACCTTCAAATAATACATATGCCAGTATTGAAATACTCAGAAATTTAGTGGTTGATTTAACAGTGCCTTGTAATATTGTTTATATTAAAGATCGTCGAAATAATACTGTGGATACAGGATCTGCTTCCACGATTGAACAAATATTATTTTTCAACTTTTTTTACAGCGGAGTTTGCCCTGAAAAGACAACCTTTCAAGATCCATATTGTCTTTATTCTACGCCGGTAAGCTTTTACTTTTTTGGTATCTGTTAAAAAACAGAATTGTCGTTTTAAATATCCATGAAGTTTTTTTTGGCACAGACTTAGAAACCATTTGTCCAAATAAAAGATATTTTTAATCTTGTAGTTTTACATACGTATGAAAAAGTTACAAAGAAAATGTTATATTTAACGATTTATATATTTCAGAACACCTTTTGTACGAAATTTGCTCCATTTTTCAATGCAACCATAATAAATGCAAGTACATGCCGATTGCTGTCACGTGATTATGTTCAATTTTCTTAAACTGCCAGAGTTATTTGATATTCAAAAGCTTCATTGTTGATTTTTGTATATATTGTTTTTGATTTTGTATGTATAGCATAAAACTTTATAAAATTTTAATCTTTCTATTTTGTTGAAAAAATTCTTTTTTTGACAAAACGGCTTTAATCTAAAAAAGGCATTCTTGTTGCTAATGATCTTACATGGAATGATCAACATAAGTGTGCCAAAAAATCATTCAATATTGGTGAAAAACTTGTTGTTTAATTCAGTTTTAGCTGATTTTCCTTTTTTTATTTTTTTTCGATTTGGTGACAAACAAACGTTTCCTTCATATTCGATTTCCCAAGGGTACTTTATTTTATTATTTATTATTCAAAATTACAAAAATACATTAAAAAGATTTCAAGCTCAAAAGGAAGAAAAAATTAGAAGATTGTGTCAGTACGTTTTTCGATGTATTCCTTGATTTTTGGTTGTGAATGAACGCGCTTTTTGTATTCAACAATTTTGGGGAATTTCTTTTCGATTTGATCGTCAAAGTTTTGGGCAGTTTTAATTCCTTCAGCAAGGAAAAGATCTCCCCATGAAAGTTTGGAAGCGATAAAGCCACTTCCAACTTTATCAAGTCGCTTTTGGAGATACGCGTACCAACGTTGGCAAGTTTCTTCGTATTTTGGTTTTAATTCTTCAAGATTTCCTTCACCTCTTCCGGCTTTTACCATAAGATATGGGCGGGCATCATTAAGAAAATCTTTGTAGGTATCGACGATGGAATCAATTTGTGCATTTTCCATGGTATCTTTACCAGCAAGACCGAATGTGTGTCCAAGATATCGGGTTAAAGCAGTTGATTCATAAATGCGTTCATCATCAACTTCAAGCCAAGGAGCTTTTCCTGTCTCAGATTCTAAAACCATAAAATAAATTAAAATCTTTCCTTATTTCTTTGTCTAGAATATCTTTAAAAATGCAAATTGTGATAACATTTTTTGAAATAGTCGAGTGAGATTGTAATTCTGTTTGGATTTTTTAGACTTACTTGGTTTAATTTCAGGCCATTGTTCATGAGTGAAGCGATTATCTTCAAATTCTTGTCCAGCATAATGGAAGATAATTCTGGCAGCTTCCCCGAAGCCGCGGGCATCAAAGTAGTTTAACTTGTAATGAGGCATTGTTTTTGTACAAGATTCTCACTAAAAATCAATAAAAATGATTAAAAAAATGAACAGATTCTAAAAAAGAGAGAGAGAGAGTAGGAAAGTGCAAAGCAAAAATTGTTTGTTTGAGTAAAAAATGGAGGAATAAATTGAAAGTTCGTGTTTATTTATACAACCGTAAAGGCCAAAGCACATGAAAGACTAACGCAGAAAAATTGTGTCTTTTTTGTGCTTGCAGGTTTTTTTGCAGCATCCATAGCAACAAACAAGTATAAAAATTGCAATTATGCTTTCCACTGATAAATTTGAGTTTCTATTTTATACTTTATGCTTTTCAAACAGAGATTAGTTTGAGTTTAAAAAGAAAAAAAGATGATGTTTTTAATAAGGTATTGATGGAAGCACAAAAGAAGCACACAAAAGTACGGCAAAAAAAACTAAAAATGGCATAAAGTGTAAAGAAAACATTTTGTAGTTTCATAAAAAACAATTTTTTTAAATAACCTTTTCTTTTTGTGTAATAAAAATTTATTCTTAAAAAAGGTAGAACGACAAAAATTAAACAAGGTGTGAATCACTGCTCTAACACTGTCCATTTTACGAATGAGCTATTTGCATATCAATTTGATTTCTGTAATACATTTTACATTGATGCTTTCAAATGCGCAACATCAAAGCAAACACCCTATGAAACAAAAAAAAATAAGATCAATGCTGTGAACACTCCAAAAAGAATTGCTAAGAGGGTAAAAGGAATATTAAAATTTTCTAATAACTGAAATGTGTTTTCTTGACATCCAAAAACCAAAACCCGAGAAAATAGCTTTAACTGCGCATTGAGTCTGGCAGCTGTGTTCCTGTTACAATTATTAAGCTCAGAAAGGTCATCGATTTTCTTCTTTCTTTGCTTTTTCAGTGTACAAAAGAAATATCCGTTTTCTTGTTGCAAAAATAAAAACAATGTCTTGTACTTTTTGCGACAGTTTTTTTCATTTGTCAAAAAATTGTGAAAATTGTGTGACAAATGGAGAACGTGAAAAAGCTGCTGCTTTCAATAATCGCTGCCAATTTTGTCTAGAATTATCCGGTAAAAATCACAAAACCTATGAAAACCAGTGCCGGCTTTATCGAAAATGTGTTGTTTGTTTTTCTCGAGAGCATCATACATGTTACTGCATGAAAGATTTACAGGTAAATGTTTTTTAAATATTTGAATATCGCTATCATACCTGAAGAAAATCTTAATATCATTTACGCTTTTCTTTTAAGATAAACAAAACAAAAGGCTTTTCCTTTAATTATTTTTTAAATGTTTGTTTAATTTTCACAATACTTTTTCAGCTTCAAATCTCTTTATTCCAAACATTGATAGAGATTTGTTTTTACGATTCTTTGGAGTTTTTAATTTATTGGAGCAGTTTACTTTTGCATTATCGTCAGAAAACATATTTAAACTTTTTTCATTAAAACCTCTAAAAATAATTGATGTGATGAATATTGATAATGAAAGTTTTAAACAATATCCCGAATCAAACGTAATCGCAGCTAACGAATTAAAAATCTCCGATCTTAGCTCAAATGCCATAAACATGAAAACTTTATCCGATTTAATTGCTGAAAAAGTTCTTATTTTAAACATCAAAACTTAGAAACTAAAAT
The DNA here is from genome assembly GCA_024447195.1 of Panagrolaimus sp. LJ2414. Lineage (NCBI taxonomy): Eukaryota > Metazoa > Nematoda > Chromadorea > Rhabditida > Panagrolaimidae > Panagrolaimus > Panagrolaimus sp. LJ2414. The sequence goes on from JAMRXY010000042.1 coordinate 333,943, forward strand.
GCGTCAAAATTTCTTCTGCTGAATTCTTCCAACTTCTTTCATCTTGCTTGAAAATACTAGAATGTAATACGGTGGAAGTAAAATTTGCAGAAACTTCTTTCGCAGAAATTATTGAAAAGACTCCAAATTTATTCGAGCTTGAACTTCATGAAACAAATATTGAAATTAATGATACATGGGTTAATGAATTAATGAGGCATTCATGTTTAAATCATATGTCAAAACTTTCCATACACATTTCTAGTATGCGGTTTGATGTTGTCAAACTTGTTGATTTTATTACGGTAAGTTAGGAATAAAAAGGCTTTTAAGTTGATGATATTTTCTGTTCGTGATATTATAATAAATTTCTCTTTTTCAGATGAATACAACAGAAAACCTTCGAATACATCTTTTTATTCGTCATTCAGTATTTTCCGAAAAAGATATCACTGAACTTATAAAATCAAAATTTTCAAGACATTTTGTAGAACTCCGTTTACCCCCAAAAGATATCCCAGTTATTAAAATAAGTATCTACAAATGTTTTTGTAGAGGGTATAAGCTTTCTAAAACATTTACTTTAAGGAATCCATGGATTTGGTAAATTCGGCTGAACCTGTTACATTTTTGAAATAACAGCGTTTTTTTGAAAAATAAAATATAAACTTTGTAATTTGTTTTCTTTTTTGTGCATGTTTCATTGAAAAAGCATTTTATTTTAATAAATAAACCATTTTTAAGTAGAATTTTCTTGTTTTCAAAAATATTTAATCTATTAAAATTATTTATTGTTATTATTAACATTATTATTTCTCCTCCCTGAATTGCTGTAAGCATTGGAACCAAATATTGTTACCAAATTACAAAATAATTCTGCGTTTCTTCTGCATGATTGTGAATCAAATGAAAGTAAAGAATTGATCAAGCAATCGCATAAATTATTATCACAAAGGCTACGCCCCAGCTGATCTCGATAGCATGAATCATGGGTGCGACAGCATCCATCAAATTGAGCTTAAAAGTTTATTTTTTTTAACAATTGTTCGTCCATTCAATCTTTCGTTGGATTTGCTTACAAAAGTATTAACAGATTCAACAAATTCTCAAATAATAAAGCTTTTGAGGATTTTGTTAAAACTATCTTCTTTTAAAAAATTAAATTTAAACTTACTTAAACCATTTTTACAACTTCTAGACATCAATGTTGTAGCGACATGGGTCTGAAAATTTCCACTTCCACATGAAAATTCCTGGCAATAATTAAAATTAAATAATAAAAATAAGCATACAAAAGAAACCAAAAAGTTTTTCATCATGAAAGAAAAGCTGTAAATATTTTAAAATGAAAAAGAATTCAAGTTTTTTCGTTTATTTAACATTCTTCTTTTTCAAGGAACAAAGCATTTTTTAGATGATTTTAAAACAAATAAAAGTTTTGTAATGCTTTAACGTTGAAGAAAAACACCAAATTATTGGTTCTTCGATCATTCGTATTAAAGATAGAGAAATAAGCAAAGAAACTTTTTCAAACTATTTTTATATCCTGTGTTTTGTCATTTATATTGCTTGGTGCAGTTCTACTATATGCTAAAGAATGATTCATTCATAAAACAATCTTAACAATTCATTTTTAAAAAATTTGAGAATTTTTTTGGAAAAAACAAAGCTAGCAGTCATCAATTAAATATTGAGAATTTTTTATTCAAAAATGATCTCATAATGATAGATGGAATAATGTCCAGCATAGATGAATTGAGGGGTAACTTTTTTTCTCCGAGGCTATTGGTCTGTAAAGACCTTTTTGGGGAAAAAAATATTTTCGTCGTCAAAAATTTTTTTGGTTGGTCTGTAACGACCTTTTTTTGCTAAAAAAATTTTCGCAGCGGCGCTTCGCGCCGCTGCGAAAATTTTTTACTTACAAATATATGCCTCACATCAAAGGCGGTATCTGATAGATCAAAGGCGGAATCCTTTGATCTTATTTTGCATAGTTGTTTTTTCATTACTTTTTGAATTTGGCAACTTTTTTGCTATTTTTTAGTATTTTTTATTACGCTTTCTAATTTTAGTTGAGTTTTTATTGTTAACTGTAGAAATTCCATTGTGCAGAATAATGTATTTTCTATTTTTGATTGTTGTTTTTTCTCCTCATTTGTTTATTTGAGGGTTGCGTTTTTTTGTTTTCGTTGTTCTTGTAATGGACAGCAATGATGATGAAAGGGATGACGGTGAAAGCGATGATGAATTGGAAGAATTTTATCGTTTCCAATTTATTCATTATGATCTATCTGATCCTTATAATTGGCCCAGCTTGATAACCTACCGTCAGCGATTTATTGATGTTTTGATCCATAGTCTTGAAAGTTACTATGAAGGAGATAATATTTATGAATTTGAAGCACTTAATGTGAAATCTCTTGACGTAAATGATCATCAATTGTTTTCCCTGAAGGTCTTCAACGAAAACACGACAAAGTCGCCAAACGTTTCAAAATTAATACTCCATATATTGGACAGCAATACGAAGATTTATCGAAAAATGTTTTTACTACTGTAAGTGCTGCAACTTTCAAAGAATGGGTTAAATTTCCTTCGGAGATCTTCTAAAGTTCTCCTCTTAAATACAGAGCCACCCCAAAATGTGCAGATATTGAGATTAGGAGTAAAGATAAAAAAATTTGGTTATCTGACCATTTTGGGGTGGCTTTACTTTTAAGAGGAGGACTGTATGCAAAAGTCCTTGTAACAGCTGAAAATGATGATATGATTGATTTGAGTGATGAGCTTTTGCATTACCTTGCAAGTGCCCTTACCGTTCCAGTCGGCAGTGCTGACGCGGAACGAGGTTTTTCCATATTATTTCATTCACTTGATTCACGACGAAGTCGTCTAAGCATTGATACCATCAATAACATTCTGCATATCCGAATCAATGGTCCACCAGTTGACCAATTCGTTTGTTACAAGAATTTTGAACAATGGACGAAGACTGGCCGTCTTGATTCTGATGCTCGGGAAGCCCGTGGTCCTGGACGTAAAAGTAAAGATGTCGTAGAAAGTGATGACCCAGCCGAAAATGTTACAAAAGATAAAAAAACAAAAAAAAACGGTGGGAACAACGATTTCAAATCTTTATACCTGATCCATTTGTTTAAAGTTACCCTTTTTGTAAAGAAATATTTTAACCATATTTTTCATATAAATTTTGTGATCATTTTAATAACTTATATATTTGTTTAATAAAGTAATACTTAAAACAAACTAAGTTTTTGCTCAATTTACCTAATGACATTAAAAAATTTTTTTTTGACAAAATCAACCCTTTGGGCAATTTTCGGGAATTTTTGGTTTCAGGTCGGTCGGTCTGTAGGGTAACTTTAGTTACCCTCTATTCATCTATGATGTCCAGTATTTAAACTGAATTTCAACAATCAATTAAAATATGAATTGTTATTTCTATTGTAAACAAATAATAAAAGCATAAAAGCGATATTTTTCATCATAAAAATATAAAAAACAACAAAGTACGTTAATAAATCTAATATATTTTACTAAAAAGAATTCAAAAAAGGTATTACAAAAGTTTTGTTCAAAATGTAAAAGATAAATGATACAACAATATTTACTTCCATGAAACAAAGCAACGTTCTTTAATTCTGATTAAATCACATGCTGTTTCAAGGGATTTCTGAATATTTTGATTTTCTTTTTCGGTAAAATCATTGAAAATGCAGAAAGCAATTGAAGTTGCCTTTTCACCAGTTTCAGCATGAACTGCTTTGAGATTCTCACGAAGAATCATTGCAGCAAGGAATTCTGGAGGTGCTGCACGTTTCGTTCCATCGAAGGTTTCAAATTCAACTAAAATAGGATGTTCATCGTTTTCAGTAAAGCCATATCCATGTGGTGTAATTGTGTTAATTGTTTCCTTTGTTTCTGCCATAATTTGAAGAATATCTAAAAATATATAAATGAATAATTAGGGGAAAAGTATGAGAATACTGTAACCTTGAACACCAAATTTTCCATATCTTGCAAGTGTTTCTTCAGCAGCTTTTCCAAACTGTGGTTTAGTTTTATTAAAAGCAATTTGAGTCGGGGTTCCCCATTGGCCTAAAAAATTGACGTTTTAACTATCGATTAAACATGCAACTGTCGAATTAACCTCCACATGATTTCAAAAATTCAAATTTTCCATTTTTGCAGATGCAAACAAAAGCACGATTTGCAAGTATTCCAATAACTGGATATGTTTTAAGATTGATACCATGCAATCTTGAAAGGGCATCACAATGTTTTGGAAAATTGACAATACGTGGAAGTACAATATCTTCAACTTCACAAGTTGGAAAATTGTTAATATCAATTTTCAGGGTGATTTTGTATTCATGTGCAGATTCATTAAGTGAAAATTCTTTGAGCCAAATTTGTTTATCTGTTTGTTCGTCATGATATGACATCTAAAAAAAGGATCAAAGTTTTAGTCAGTCGAAATCAAAAAAATAACTCACAAAATATCTCATACTCGTCAATTTTGAAGCAGTAATTGTTTCTTTAGCTGGTAAATTAAATTGTTCACCAATTAATATATAAACATATTCCGTTTCATTAAATTGATACCCAATTGCATAAATTCTTCCAGTATCTGGAATGACATGAAATCTTGTATATGTATTATCCCACATCCATTTTGCAATTTCTTCCAAACATTTTCCATCGTAATCAGGTTTAACAATGTCAAGCAAAATTGGATTCTTTGATTTTAAAACTTTCATAAATCGTTGATGATTTTTGCCAACAGAAACAATAACCTTTTTTGGGTTGTAATGTTGAACAACGATGTCCAAAACAACATCATCCATCTTTTTAAAATTTTCATTACTAGCTTTCCGGCCAAGTTTATATCCATTTTTGGTATAAACAAGTTCACGCATCCATTCACCATCAGTAAAAATGACCAAAATAGAATCCCCATAATTCACAGAAATATCTGCAGCAGTAATTGTCTTTGCAAAAAATATATTCATATCTGATGCAAAATAATACCGTACTTTGCAAACATCAAGCTTAGCCTTCAAGGATTGACAAAACACAACATTATTTGGATAATTCTTGTGTTGAAAATTAAAGACTTGCAAAATAACACCCAAAACTTTTTTATCAAAAATTTTTGGAATGTCAGCAATGAAGTGTTTAATTTGCCAAAATAAAACTTGATATCGAAGTTCTTTACTTTGGCGTCCGAAAAGACTAACTTTAAGACGATCTTCGAATGGAAGAATATGTACCAAAAAATCATCATCAATCCCGTTTGAAGGAATCAATTTTGAAATGTTGTAACAACTGTTACGTTTAAACGAAGGAACACATATTATGCCTGCTTGTGACATCTGAAAAATAATAATGCATTTCAAAAAAACAAAATGTCAAAGAATTTTCTAATAACCCGAAACAACAATAAATTTTTTTTCAAACTCAGTTATGGCTTTTAATAAACTTAAACAATCTAATGCAGTTATTAAAATTTCAATTTTAATTGCATCTTAGCAATAGTGATAGAAACGGGAACAAAAAAATAACAGCACAACTGCATCTTCAAAAACGTTTCCACCTTTTTAAAGAAGAATGAAAGTGAAAAGCAAGAAAAAAAAATAAGGCACTTCTTTCTTATGTTTCAAACAGTGTAAAGTTTATGTGGTGAAGAAAGAATGAAAACAAAATCACTAAATAACAGTGCGAAGAAAAAAGCAATGTTTTTACTATTCATTTAAAAGGGTCAATTTGCAATCTGGCAATCGAGGAGAAATTTTTTCTTTTTATAAAAATATAAATATGGAAAAATTGAAGGAAAAGGCGCCAAAACCACAGATGAACGATGATTGAAGAAGATGAGAAAGAAAACATTAAAAAAAGAAAAGAATATTCCATATGTATTTGAATGTTTTCAGGGATTAAGAGTAACTTTATAAAGAATTCACTTTTTGAAAGCATATTGCACTAATTAAACTTTATGGTTCATTGACATTTTTTAGTCTTTTGATAATAGTGCTGAAGTTCTTTAAACTTCATGAAAACACATGATTTGCAATGAAAAGTTCAACGTAATGATAGAAATTATCTTGTAATAAGAGATATATTGAAGCATTGTTTTTTGGCATTTCTTATCAATTTGTAATATCCAAGAAAAGATGTTTTTGTTAAAAAAAGTATTTGCAGGTTTAATTCACTATTGTTTGCTGTGGTTTAATAAATGGCAAAAAAACATATAACTTAATGATTTGTTGTTCCACAAAAAACAATGCGTAAACAATATTATGTTTTGCAGCCTTTTTGAAAGTGCTCTCTTTTTTCCGTCCCACATTTATGTTTATAAACGAAAACAAAAACAAAAAAAAAACAAAAAAGAGGAATGAAATTTTTGTTTGTTGTTTGTCGTAAAAAAAGAAGCTTGCAGCAGTGGAAATACTTTAGTCCTTGGATAAATTTTTGCTGCTGTTTGGTCAGCGAAAGCATTTTTAGTTTCATTTCTGTTAAATTCAAACATTTTTATGATAAACTTCTCTAATCTTTAACTTTATAATCCATCTTTATTTACTCTCTATTATAAAATAAATTGAACTTTAAAAATTTATCCTCTAAATTAAAGTCTTATTTTAATATAAATATTTCACTGTGTTATTTATTTATCATCGTTTGGAAATAGTTTGTAACAGATTAAAAAACATTGCAAACTTTTTCGAGAAAAAACTAACTTAAAAGTGTTCAATGATGAGAAAAAAAAGTCACTTTGGGCCTTCTCATTCAGTGTGTTCGTTAACCATTTGTTCGAAATATTTTTTGTTTTGCAATTATCATTTAAAAATATTCTTAAATTTTAGTTTTTACTCTGTTTGAATCTTTAATTACAAAAATGTTCACTCGTACTGTTGGAAATGTTTCTTTTATTGCACTAAAGACAGGTATGTTATTTTTTAAGCTTTAATAAAAATAGACATCATGTAAGTTTAGTTCAACGACAGAGCCAAATTCGCTTAATCAATGCATCCTCCGTATCTCTACGAGATAAAAATGCCATGGATCAAGCAAAAGAGGTTTGTTGTTTTTTGAAACATTCTTTCTAAAAATCAGAATAATGGTCAATGCTTTTAATTTAATGGAAAAGCAGTGTTTTTGCTTTGTGTTTAAGTTAATTAAAAAATTGATAAGCAATCCATATTTTTAAGAGCGCTCAAAATCTTGTTGAAAAAGCATCTGAAACAATTCAACATGCCAAAGAATCGGTTGTAAATGCAGCGAAAACAGTTAGCAGTGGAAATTTCTCTGAAAAAGCCAGTGAAGCAATGGATAATGTAAAAGAAAAAGTACAAAATATGGCACATAATGTCAGTGAAAAGGGTGTATCTGGAGTTGCAAGCGATGCCTTTCAACAGGTAAAAGAAAAAGTTCATGATGCCAAGATCAGTGTAATGGGTGATGGAACAACTCCATCTGCAAAAGGCAAATCATCAACATATGATCCTCGAGGCTCTCAGGCACATGTCGAAGACATTATTCAAGTGAATAAGGACCACTTCAAAGAAATTGACAAAAAACTTGGTGGCACTGGAGAATCTAAGGGCGGATTTGACCCGGTATTGTTGAATTATTTTACCAAAAAAATTTTATTTTATTTTTTTCAGAAAACCCTTTAAGTTGAACACTCTCAAATTCTCTGCGTGAAAGAATGTTGGTGCAAATTTTTGACAATTTACTTCAACAAATTTTAATACGGCTTTTTTATAATTTTTCACAACTTTTAATAGGATATTATTGATGTAAATATTTGAGTATGCATGTAATAATTGTGTCATAATAAACTTTTAATTTAAAAAATTGTGTTATTTAAAACTGGTAAACTAAATAAATAAACTGAACAAAAGGTTAAACTAACAAGTTCTTCTGTATTTTACGGCTAAAAATGAAGTAATCGATTGCAAAAATAACTATTATTTCTCGAGTTCCACTTCCATGATTCTCTGATAAGTGATACCATCAAATTCGAACCATTAATTTAAATCATTTTTTGCAAAAAAACTGTTTTAAAAACCCAAATATTTTAAGAATACTTTTTGTCACAAAAATTTTGCGACAACTTAAAAATATTGTTTACAAACAAAAAATAACTTCCTTATTGCTATTAATTGATCTCTTTTTCACCGTGATTGATACTGAAATGCCGGAGTATAAATTAGAAAAAGAGAATGATTAAAATTGTCAAAAAAAGGTTTATTAAAAGAATGAATGTTGTAAAAGTTTTCCTTCTGGTTATTGGAATTTTGATTGCCTTTGGTCAAGCAGATATTTACAATGCTTATCAAACTGAAAATGGGTAAGCTCTTTGTTTTGTATTTTTTCATGGCATAATTGTATTATAAATATATAACCAAAAAATATTGAAAAAGAATATATTCATTTTAAAGTTTTATCATTTCCAGTGCAAGAATAAAACGACAATGTTATGTTGATGAAAAAGGAAAATCGCATTGTAACAATACTCCCAGATGTGACAAAAATGGATGTGTTGGTTAATTATAATAACTGCAATAAAAAAATGGTTCCAAGTTCCGATATATTCTAATTGTCAAAAATACTTTTCATATAAGGCGGTTCTTCAAATTTTAAGTTTATTAAAATGATAATTTTAAATTTTTTTTTATGTGCTGTTTGCAAACATGTTCCAAATCATAATAAATATCGGAAACATGGAATTTTTTAAATAAATATTAAAACTAACAATAGAATATTCCTCAGTTCCTTGAATATGTTGTTGCTAATCTTCAATATTCTTACAAAATACTTTCGGAAGTGTAATCGAATGAACTTTTAAGTTTATATATATTAAACTAACAGAGAAACGTGATGAAAAGAAAAGTTTTATCAAGAGCAGTCAAAAAAATATGGAACATGCAATAAAAACCGGTATATTTTAACTTTTTTACGGGAGCGTCTGAGAAAATTTTTAGACGCGAAAAAAAAATTTGATCCATTCTGGGATTTTTTATTATCTAACAAGTTCTCATTTCCATATTTAAATGAAAAATTTTTTCTCATTTTAATTAAAATACTGATCTTCTGTCGAAAGATCCTTTAATTTTTTTATTAATTTGTACTTTTTTGTTTTTAAGTATTTTTAAAATAAACTTTTTAATAGAATGAGTCAAAAATTTCTGTTGTTTATTTTATAAAATGATAAAAACTTTAGATGACACTGTCATTGCAGAAACAAAAAATACAGTGTTGTACAACTCATCAGCATCAGAATCGAAACAAAGTTTCAAATTATAATAATGATGACATGCCATTCTTTTACATAAGTATTTTATGGTTTGTCTTACTGAATGATTTTTCCCAAAAGTAAGATTTTAGGCCTGCCGGATTTGTAACAGCAAGTTCAGTTGTTTTTCTTGCAATTGCATTTTTGTATTTAAATAACAATGACTATAATACGGGATGGAAATCGGATAGTGTTAATTATATACACAAGTATGGCGTAACTTGGTTTGTTTGTATAGTAAGTTTTTAATTACTTTTTAATATTAAATTTCAAGTATGGTTATAGGAGAATGCACCATATGAAAATGGTATGTGGCCATCATTTTTAAGACAAACTCAATTAAGTCATTGGGCAAATGTTTACTTCAGAATATCAATTATGGCACCAATGCCATTAAGAATATTTTTTACTTATATTTTAAGGTAAAAACTGATAATCCATTTTAATATCTTTAAAATTAATCTATCATTTGAGGATGTACAATGAACCGGAAAATTCTCAACTGAGATTCTCAAATTTGTATAAATTTTTTAATGGTATTATTCCTTTTGTTGCAGCACTGGAAATATTGTCGCTTACGATATGTTCTATACTTATTGCAAGATTTGATGCTGCTTGTCTGTCTTTTAATCGAAAGGGATTACTTGCAATAGAATAAAATTATGTTTTTTAGATTTTCTTGAATATGCGTTTGCAAGCTTTGTTTTCACTTCTGTGATTTACATGTATTTGAGGAACATTTTAATGTTGATAACAGTGAATAGCAATAAAGAGGTAAATTGAATATTACATTGATCCTAAAAAAATTTTTCTCTAAATTTTATTGCTTGCAGGACATTGATATTGCTTCAATCATCATGAAACTATTTGCAACTGTTACATATAACTATTGTTCACTGAATGTTTTTCAAATTTATTCAAATTTTTTAAATAATATTGAATGTCACCATTATGGTAAGATTAAGTTAGAATTAAAACATGCATGAAACTTTGCAACACTATTTTTAGTAAACAAAAATGAAGCAATCTATGAATATTTCTTTATCGCTTCTTATTTATTATTTCATTTAACACTTTTGATTGATATCAGAAAAGTCAAATTTTTATGTTATCCCCCTGATGCTGACAATGATGATCTCAAAAATAATTTGGAATTAAGGAAGCAAAATCTGAATTAATTTTATTACCGAGTTCAATGTTTCAATTTTAAAAATTGTTAATTAAATGCAGTTAAAAATAATTTTAAAATAATTATTTATGTTTTTTATTCAATAAAACGCAGTCGTAAATTGCACGCTGAAGTTTTTCAAATGTTCTTGCATTATCTCCAAGACCACATTTTAATCCATTTCCAACATATCCAATACACAGTTGATTCTCTAAATCAAATTTAATATTTTGTCCGCCATATCCATGATGACCGTATGTTTGACATATTGTTTCTGTGGGTTTATGAAAATATCGTATAAAGCATAAACCTTGACCCCTGGGATGCTTGACTCCTGTTACCATATCTCTTTCTTTTGTGAATGGAGTTGTTAGCTTTTTAAGGGTATCAGGATTTTTAAATATTTTTCCCTCAAATACTGCTCGTTGAAATATTTCTGCTAATGATCTGGCATTTCCGATTCCCATTGCACCTGATTGTTCAAGGGTATATAACTCGGGATTATTTAAAGTAATTTCCTGTAAAATATTTTTATTTTTAGTGGTATAGGGAAGGCAAACATACTCCTTTGAAAAATTTAAACCATTCAGGATTTTTTTCAATTCTTGAAAAAATGCCATTTGTTGCCAAATCTTTTACAACGTGAAGATAATTGATTGCTTTTGGATTTGTACAAAATTCACTTATTCTTTGAATTACAGAAGGGTTCTTGAGTCGAGCTACTCTGTAAGCCTGGGATGGGTCTAAACCGATATGAAAATCTATAAAATTTTGAATATACCTTTCCTTTCAATCGCACAAAATATACCCGAATTTTGTTGAATTTCATCTCTAAAAAATTGGGCTAATGATCTCTTTTTAGGGTCAACTCGTCGAATAATTTGATCCACCAACCATCCATAAGTGATAGCGTGATATCCAACTGCAGTTCCAGGTTCCCATTTCGGTCTTTCATTTTCAATTAATTTTGCCATTCTTTTCCAATCTCGTGCATCTTCTTCTTTTATAGGCTCATCGAAATATGCCAATCCAGATAAATGTGATAAAATCCATTGAATCGTAATACTTTCTTTTCCATTCTTTCCAAATTCAGGCCAAAAATCAATAATTTTATCATCGTAACTTATTATACCTCTATCAACCAAAAGTGCAACACACAAAGCTGCAACAGCTTTTGTTGAAGAAAATGCACAAGAAAGTGTATCCTTTTTCCAAAACCTGCGGCATTCTTTATCCGCATACCCTCCCCATAAATCTGCAACTAGCTTTCCTCTGTGATAAATTGTAAGTGATGCTCCTTCAGGTTCCCAACCCCATAAAAAGTTTTGTCTAAAACCAAACCAATGAATAATTTATCACAATGAATTAATCTTCAAACAAAATTAGATACTCACTCAAATGCTTCTTTTATTACTTCATAGCCGGGTTCAACAAAGCCATCAACATGAATTGGATGTTTATAAAAAAATGCAGAAAGCCACGAAAACATTGATTCTTAAAAGAAAAACCGGAAATAGGATTGCAAAAAGAAAAAAATCAACACAAAAACGTGAAAAAGGTGAAAACAAAATTACAGTGAGACAGGAAGTGTATACATATTAATATTATGTGGTAACAGAACTAACAAAAATATCCGTTAAAAACCGAAGAATACGAAAAAAATGCAAAAAGTAAAATCTCATAAAAAATCAAAGGAAAGAAAAACGTGGCCTTTGTCTGCGCAATGTCAAGAATAGATTTATCTAAGGTCACTTCAAATCAATTAATTTTTTTTATTGAATAAAACAAAAAAATTGATTTTTCTTTTTTTAAAAAGGCAAATTTGTTTAATTTAAAGTAAACTCCAACAATTGTGCTTTGAACATTTTTAATGTTAATTTCACTTTTAAAATGCACAACTAACTTTTATTTTTTCGGTATAAAAATTACTGTAATGCAAAAAATTATAATAACATTTGTATTGTAAATTTCAAAAAAAACAATGGTTTATATTGCTATCTTTAATACAGATAAAACAGAAGTTATGCAAATGCTTCTGTGTTTTCAAACGAATCTTAATCAAATTATCAACCCCTGAATCTCCAATTTAATTTATCCTTTTTTGTAATCTTTTATTGGTTTGTTTGTGGACATCAATTGCGTCAAAATTACAAAACCTGTTCCTTTTTTCAAGTTAATTTTTTCTCTTTTGTTTTGATTTCTTTTTTACCGCAGTGAAAGTTTTGATGTCGTTAATTGTCTACAAAAGAAAAATTTGTAGCCCTAAACAGGTTCCCCCTTTTTTTCACATCTTTCATTCATTTTGACCTTAATGTGTGATCTTCTATGGTGCAGATGAGGAGCACAAGTTCATTGTCGAAAAAGTGATCTCTAAAAGTAGATAATAGGATTTCACAAAAGTACAGATATTGCATAACTGGATTCAGATGAGTTTAGTTTTCGTTTCTGAAAAAAATCTTTGTACTCTTTCAGATTTAAAATACTTTTTTCTTACGTTTTACATTTTTCGAGTTTGGGTAAAACAAGTTTTAACTTTTTAGAATTTTATAACTTGTCAACACTTTTAATAGATTTGGAAAAAATTTAATTTCTGGTTTACAGTTTTTATAATTTACTTAAAAGCGTATTTTGTGTTTCTTTAGACTTTTTTGATTTCATATTGGCCTCGACATTTAGTACTGTAGTTCAATATTTTTCCGGAATTTATATTAATCATGTTTTAAAGAGAATGTCAAGCTAGTTGTATGCTTAGAAAGTGAGAAACTGATATGTTTTATACGTTTTACAATTTAATAAAATTGTTTACATTTCCAAAATTTTTAACATTGTTACTAATGATTTTGTTTTGATGAAAATACTTTCTTGATGGAAGGTTCTTTTTAAAATAGAATTAACGATTTCCTATTTCTATTTTATCCCAAATATCAATGAAACATTAATTTTTCAGCTAAAACTTTTTTTTTACCGACTGTTATTTTTAACCCTTTTTGGTTTCTTTGTTTGAAAGAATTTGATCATTTTGATATTTTTTCGAGAGTTTGCATTTCCTGTCAACTTTTTTAGACTTTGTCTGCTTCACATAAATTACCAGCAAACCTTGATGAATAATTGTTTTAAATAAACTTGATTCACATACATACAAACATAATCAAATTCAATATTATTTCTATTGTGTCTTCTTAAAGAAGACAATAAAAGTGTGACCTTCACTGATAAATTGGAATGCGTTTCAGAGAGACAGCAAAATAGAAGGTGTTTTCTTTTACTGTGAATTTCCGATTGCAAAACCCCAAACCACATTCATTCGTTACCCCCAGGTATTCACTATTATATGCTGCAATAATGGTCCATTAAAAAGCTCATTTTTTGAACTTCAAAGATCAAAAACAAATTTATTTTTCCTGCCAAATATTCTTTGATGGCAATTTATTATTTAAAAAATGTTTAACTGTCTTTCAACAATTAATGATTAGAATAAACCATTAAAAATGATTTCGATTTGCTGGGCTTTATTTTTCTTTATTTTTAATTTTATTCGAGCTTCTGAGATAGCTTTATTCCCTTCAAGTGGCTGTTATTCCCATGATGTAATGATGAGAGAAATTGGATTTGAATTTCCTGCCGATAATGTTAGTTGGGTTCAAATATATTTGTATGAATTTGGATTCGGGAATGCTCAATTACCCCCACATTGGAATAAATTATTGGTTAATAGGGTAACCGAAGATGGTATGTTTTTGATGAAACTTTTCATAAGGTTTTTGAATTTTTAGCAATTGAAATGCAAAGTCGAAGTTCTCCATTGCTTTGGGAAATGCTTTTACCATTTGATCATTCACAACCCTGGGATTTTCGGGGCAATCAACTTTTTTTGGAAATTTTGCAACGCAGTCAGCGTGAATGCTCCCAACTTTTGACTTCTGGTGAATTTTACAAATTTGCATATCAAAAAAAATATGATTTGGTTATCGTTGATCATTTTATTCAGGTACGGTATACGGTTGTTTTTTGAGTGCTGAAACAAAATAAAACATTAATTTTTCTAAATGTAAACACTTTTTTGAATTTAGGAATGTGTAACAACAATGGCATCTTTGTTGAATGCCACAACAATACAATTTTCAAATTGGCCAATTGCGGATGGATATATAACTTCTCTCAATGTTCCAGCATATCCATCTTATGTCGCAAAAACTGGTACATTCTTTTCCAGTACAAAAATGACATTATTGGAACGTGCAAGGAATACAATTTTTCACATAATAATTGTAATTGCAAGAACAATTCAAACATATGTTATTAATTCATTTTATGCCAGAATTGGACATCACCAAGTTGAACTTTATAATGTTGAAGCAAATCATTTATTGTATGCTGGAAGAAGCGAATTTTTGGTGGAACCTTTGCGACCAATTAATAATCGAATAAAGCATTTTGGATGTGCCGCTTGCAAGTAATCATCTTTAAATAAAATATTGTTTTACTTAAAATGCCTTATAGATCCCGAAATGAATACATTATAAAATCTCCTAAAGGCTATTTTTCTTCACAAACTGGAAGAAAAGCGGATGCAGAGCCTTTAAGAGTGAATGATTCATTTGTTATTACATTTCCGGCATTCAATAATTTTTCTGTTATTGACTGTAATCCAACAACAAAGATTAAAAAACGCTTAGAAATAGCTACTCTTCCAATAATAACAACAATATCAGCCATAAATGAAACTGAGGCTGAACAACGATTTTTAAAAGCCAAGCATGACTTTCCTAATATTGATTTTGATGAACTTGAAATCAGAAAATTTGTAGTTGTCAGTTTTGGAAGTGTTGCAAAAGTTGGAACAATGCCAAAAAAATTATTTGAAATTTTTGTTGATGCCTTTGGAGTAACGGATTATTTGGTACTTTGGGCAACAAACAGTAATCCTGAAGAAATTGTAACAAAAGAAGAACGAGAAAAAATGCCGAAAAATGTTCGAATGGTTCAATGGGCTCCAATTAAGTTGTTATTGGGTAAGAATTTTTGACTGTTGTTTTTTCTGGCTAATATAGTATCCATGGCATTAATATGTAGATGATCAAATAAATTTTTAGCCCATCGTAATTTACAGTATATTGTATGTCATGGTGGAGTCAATACTCTGAATGAGCTTCTGAATTTTGGAGTTCCTGTCATTGGACTTCCACTTCAAGGGGATCAACCTTCAAATCTCAAACGTCTTGTGGAACTCGGTCTCGGAGAAATGATTGATATTCAAAGCATTTGGCACGGCAATCTTAAACCTGCACTTCTTCGAATGAATGATAATCTTGAATATCATCAACATCGAGCACGTTTGGTTGCTTCAATGATAACTTCTCATCGAGATTTATCTCCAAATTTACAAAATTATTGGTTAAATTGGGCAAAACGTTATGGAACAAGATTAAAGAAATCAAAAGTTGGGCCAAAACTTTTCAATTTTTTCTATCGTTACAATTGGGATTACTTCGCAGTTCCAAATTTATTAGGATTCTCTTTAATTTTTACGGGTCTAATCTACCTCTTATGTCAGTAATAAATAAAATATTGATAAAAATATTTTTCTTTTTCTTTTGATTTCTTTGTGGTTTCTTTGTTCTACGTAAAACTTCCGGAACAAAGAAATAAACCTGTTTTTTGGACGTTTTGAAACAGACGTCTTCGAAAAATGCAAACGCAAGTTTTTTTCGCGCATTTTTTGGAACAAAAGAAACTTCAATTTTTTTCGTTTGATTGTTGTCCCTTTCAAATTGACACATTAGTGAAAAATTTAAAAGAAAAACAAATTGTATTTCGAATTTAGTGACGCGAAATTAATGAACATGATTTGTGTAAATAATAAACAACAGGTTTAAAAAGTTGTTAATAAACGGAAAATTTTTTGACAATTAAATTTTGGTGAGGTATTGTTTGTAGCAAAGAATCTTCATAATTTTTTTGTATGTTTAATCAAGAGTAAAAAAGATGATTAAATTAAGGTTAACAAAATTGCTGTTACAGTTTTTAAATTTAAAAATGTTTTTATTGTTTTTAAAAAGAAAAAATAAAACAATAAATAAAACAAACAAAAATTAATTAAAACAATAAAGGCTGCTCAAAGGCGCGTTTGTAAGGCATTTGTTGAAGGGATGTAAAAAGATTAAATGGTGTATTTTGTTGTTGTTGAGGTAAAAAATAATCGTAACCAAGAAGATTTGCATTACGCTTTTCTGCTACGGAATTTGAAATTTGTGCAACGACATCTCTCATATTCGACATTGCCCTTGATATACTTGCTCTGGAAAGATGACCTTTATTTGCATCAAGCATTGAACGAGAAATAATTGGCATTGAATCAGGTTTATTGTATTCAAGAGTTCTTTTAATCTCAGCTGGAATAATTGAATCCATTTCAAAGTTGCTGAATAATGAAGGAAGAGGCTGACATGAAGTTACAGTAAATATTACAAGAATAATTCCAAAAAGAAGCATGATTAGTAAAAATAATGTCAAAATAGGAATACTTTTTGAAAAGTTATCACTGCTTATATATTGCCTCATATTGTATTGCTAATCATCTTTTGGTATACAATTACCTGTTATTGTCCATTTAATGAAAGCCGATTATAGTCATCATTTTTAAGACAAGGAAATTAATAGTTCCTTCAAAATATTAACAAAAGTATTATTTTGGACTTTCTTTCCAAATTAAAGAGCTTAAAACAGAGGTGAAAATACAATTTTGGCATTGTTATATTAAAGAAATGAGAGAGAGAGAACATTATTCTTCATCAAACACTAATCACATAATCATGTCATATTTTTGTTGATACACATCCTTTTTCAAACGTGCCTTTTTTCATAATATACGTGAAATTGTTTTCACTTAGTTTTATTAAATTTTTCTCTCACAAGTTAAAGGATTAAAAAACTTTATGGTCAAACTGTGGAAGCAGAGGATTTGTTTTTTTGCAATAATCTTTCGATCTATTGCATTCTTGTTCAATCAAATACAAAAATGACGGAAGACCTCTCAAGTGATGCAATAAATAAACAATGTGTCTGTTAATATTCGAGTCAAAATAACTATGATAAACTTCCATAAATGTTAAAGATAAAGCCTACTGTATACCATGAATTGTATTTTGTTGTTTAACGTGAGAAAATATTTTGTTTTGCCAACAATATATAGCTTATTAATTAATAATGTTGGTGTTTTTTTGTATTTAAATGTTCCTGGTAGGCGTAAAATTAAAAAATACATAAGAAAATACATAAAAGAATAATGATCAATTTTCATACGTGTTATCGTATGAAATCTAACAATTATATTTATAATAATTCAGAGAAGCTTTTTGGGATTGATAATGACTGATTTTAATGATATAAAGAATTTGGTTTCATTCGCCTATGTTCTTCTAACTTTGATATTATACTTTTTGATATTCTATGTGTTGCTTTGTCGTAAAAATAACAAGCATTTTAACACATCTTTTAATTATTTATTTATTTTTGCTTCTGTTAATAATATAATAAATAGAGTTTCTTATTATCTGATTTATGAAGTACCAGAAATTTCATATTTTTATCCATTATTAAAATTACTTCCGAGAAGAAACCTTTTATATCCCATACTGTACACAATTAGCTATTATTCATTCACTGCAATCCATTTTTATACTTTGGCAATTTCATTTAACAGATTTACGATTATTGTTTTTCATGCAAAATATAATTATTTTTGGAAAAAATATCTTAAATATATTGTTATCGCATGCCTTTTTGCCCCTTTTGTTTTTGTATGGGATTTTCCGTTTATTGGGATTGAAAATCGTCCGTTTAGAAATTTTATATTTTTTCTGGTTCCAACGAAATTTTTGGTAAAATGGTGGGATTTGCAGGAAATTACTTTTTTTCAAATACTTTTTACGTCAGTTGTATCATTTTTATTAAATATTTATGTTATTATTTCGATTATTCGGTTACGTTATTACGGTAATAATAACTCTTTGAAGATTTCTAAAAATGATTACGCACTGATTTTGTATAATTTGTTATTATTTTCCACAGAAGTAATTGTATGTGTGCAAAAGGTTTGTATTCTCTTTCTTAAAATAACGAATTTATTTTCAACATAAACACAGATTTGATGCCCTTTTTAAAAACTCAGCAAAGATGTTTATTTTTTAAGAAATTTTAAAAAGTATAATTCTGGAAAATATTCATTTTTGTAAAAGTAAAGCTCTTGTAATAAAAGTACTATTTTGAAAATTTTAGATTTCACTTATTTTTGTGCCGTCACTTATGGTTGATATATGCGATTTGACTCCTGCATGGTTCATTTTTGCCACAAACCTACAAATAAGAAAGGAAGTGATGAACACAATATTAAAAATTTTTACTAAAAATAAAAGTATTAACTTTTCAAGAAATGAGGTTATTGTGATTTCATAATTAATTTATACCACTTGCGAAAAATAAATTTTTAATTAAAAATACAAATTTCGTTTTTTTAACTGTTTAAGCTCGGATGTCATTACTTTCTTCACAGTGTTTTGTCTCATAACTATAGAATTCTGAATAGATAACATAAAAAAATTGCACTTCTCAGTATTTTAATGTTTGTTTGAAACAAGTTATTGATATCAATCATGATGTCATTTTTGCATGTTGTTTTATTGTTTCTCTGATACTTCTAGTTAAGTTATTACAGCTAAAAAAGATATACAAATCAACAAAAAACCATAGCAAATATGTATTCAAATAAGTAAAACAAACAAAAAGCAATATTTTCACTTTTTTAAATGATGAATATATGTGGCATTAAGAATAATTTGTGCCCTTTCCTAGCTCTTTTCGGCAGGTGCTAAATGTAAATTATGGGGGGAAATCTAAACAGAAGTTCATTTTCTATATAACGTTCATAGAACTGCTCTTGTCATCATATTCAATAAAAAAGGGTGGTTTTATACTACATTTGGATTAACCTCGAAGAATAAAACTCCTAATTTCAGTTATACCTTTTTAAAATTTACAGCTTTTTGAAACTAATAAAAATCAAAAAGTAATAGTGTGAAACAATCTTTCGGAATCACTTTAAAGCAATAACTGTTGGAAATCTGACTAGCATTTTAGTTGTTTTTGGAATTTATTAAATCCAATTTTTGTAAACGGAATGAATGCTTATCTCTTTGATAAACAAACATTCAATAAACTTTATAACTGTTCAAATGCTCAAAATCTCTCGGATTTTAGAGATCCTTCACCAATTTTGGGATACTTTTTTCTTACTTGTTTTGCTGTCTTTGAAGTAAGTTGTTTTTACACATCAATTAAATTTCATAAACATAATTTTTAGTTACTATATTTACCCTTGCTCATCATTTTGGCTCTTCCATTTTATCGGACAAAAAGCTGTTATCAAATTATGTACGCTATTACATGGATAGATATATTTACAATGCCAATCAATGGTGGCCTTACTGGATATTTTTTCATTCATGGTTCAACATATTGTGATTATCCAATGACGATCCTTTTTGCAGGAGCATTTGGGAATGTATTTTGGATGGGACAATCATTTCTGACGGTTGTCCTAGCCTTAAATCGGTGTTTATCAATGGTTTCTCCCTACTTTGGTGATATCTTGTTTGGAGATAAACGAACATTTATTTGGATTGCCAAAGATATCTTTTACATGGTGGCTTTGTTTTTCACGACAAAATCAATCTTTTTTAATGCTGCTGGCGGAGCATGGTTTTTTACCCCATTCTTGGGACATGGTTATGATAATGTAAGTTTAAGAAAAAGACATAAAAAAAACCTTACGAAAAATGCAGAAAATTTGAAGGACACAATTAATCAAAAACTATTTTAACTTTAAAAAAATAGAATTTATGAAATTACTGTTTTATTAGAAGTAACATGACGTGTGAACTGAAATTAACACTTTGGTCGCCCTTTGTAAAAAAGAAGGCAGAAAAAATTTTCTGAAAATTATGTATCACACTCATCAAGAAGAAAGTACATTCCTTAAAGTACATAGTAATTTATAATTAGTCTAACAAGTCTTTTTTCTCAAAATTATATCGCATAATTTATACGAAACAGAAAATGATATTTTTAGTATCGAAACTGGATTCATTTTGCCCACAATACATGCATTCCCATTTTTCTTGCATTATTTTATTTTATATTCGCATTAAAGGGAGAGGACGGGAAGGAAGAAGTTTATTTTTTTTTATTACTGTGGTCCCACCCCGAAAGCTCTCTACTAATCGAGTAAAATTTTTTTTTTGAGAATCAAAAATTTTTTTAGTAGAGAGCTTTCGGGGTGGGACCACAGTAATAAAAAAAAAAACTTCTTCCTTCCCGTCCTCTCCCTTTAAGCATTCTTAAAAAGAAGCTTATTTCGGGCAATCAACAGCAAGTACTTCACGTCATGAAATCTGAAGCTGCACTATTTCTACCAGTTTTTGTTATTTCTGTTGTAGTCTTTTGTGGTGCTTTGGTATATGATTATACACAATTTTTTGCGATTCCGACTATTATGGTAAAAGCTGCGTCATTTTCTTGGTTATTTGTACACGGCTAGTTCCACAAAAAAAATTATATTTTTTATTACATTTTTTATTTTACAGGTTTTCCATCAGTTTTATTTTTGGTCACTCATAAACAAATTCGAGGCGATTATTTTAGAATTATTGGAACGAAATGCTTTTTGAGACAAAATTCGAATTCAAATTATACAGCCAATACCGTTCCTTTACCAACAATAACACAAACTTAATTTTTTATTTTGAAAATTTCGTTTGTTAGATATTGTTTTGTTTCTAAACTTAAAAAATTAGTTGTCAAACGTTTTGCGCCAATATGCTAATAAAACTGAAAGATTTGATAATGATTCCACGTTCGCGATTATCATACATACAAATTGTTCAAAAGGTTATATAAAGCAAAAGCATGTTTTAAAAGATTACAATCAATTGCAAATAGCAACAAAACGATGAACAAAAAAAGAAGAAAGCAATTTTCGACCCTTTTAAAAAAAGCAGCACACATTTGATCGGTTTTTTCTTCTTCATTTTTGTTGTTAAAAATTGCTTTTTTCTGACGTTTAAACATTCATCATATTTTTATTTTCTTTTGTGTTTTGTTTAGTTTATAAGAAATATGTCTTATGGTGCAGCATTAACTGAGGTAAAACTTAAAGTTAAAAAGCTGTTTTTTTGAAAAAAATTGTATTTTTAGTTTGTTACAATTAAAAGAATATTTTCTTGGACCATTGATAACTTTGATGATATTCAAAGAGAACATTTGGAAAAAGAAGAGGAAAGTCCTGGAAGCTGTGTTTACATTCTGAAAAGCCCAGAAATGACTGCAATTGATCCTTACACCGGTGTCAAATACAAAGCATCTTTAAAAATCCAATTTTTGGATGATTATGGTGTAATTATTCTCGATTGCAAGCCTAAACTTGAAGTATTTCATTATTCCGTTCAAATTAATGACAGAAAACATTTACAAAAAGGCAATTGTAAGTTGTTAATTTTATGAGTTTTTTCTACTCATAGCCGCAGAAGTTTATTTTGAAACAGAATTTAAAAAAGATCAAATTTTAGGCGTCTATTGGAAATATAACTTATTAACTAAATTTTGGTTAAAAATTACAAAATTGACAATATTTATTGATTATGTCACAAAAAAGAATTCAGCTTTTGAAGTTGATTCATTCAAATTCCCCCAACAATCAAATGGAATCTTTAATCGATTGAAAGAAATTTGGGAAAATGATTCATCTGTTAAAGTAACGTTGAAAGCAGGCAATGCAGAAATTCAAGTAAATTTTTGGAGGATGCAATTTAAAGGCTCTAAATGTGTCAATGTTTAGGCGATTAAACCATTCCTTGCCGCACATTCTCCAGTTTTTAAGGTAATGTTTGAAATTAATATGAAAGAAAAAGCGGAAAATTGTGTTCAAATTCCTGATTATGACTCAAATGTTGTCCAAAAATTGGTAGATTTTTGTGAAAATGAAGCCAGCATTGATTTTGATGGTTGTGAAATTGAAGTTTTCAAAATTGCTCATCAATATCAAATGGATGATCTTATGGTTTGTCATTTTAAAATATATTTTTTTCAAGCGGAATAAAAGTTGATTTCTTAGGGAACTGTTCTCGAAAAAATGGCTGAGCAAGCATCAAAGAATAATATTAAAGATTATCTTGAACTTGCAAAGTTTTACGATTTGAAGGAATTCGAAAAATGGTTAATGAATTTTGCTTGTCGTAATAATTATCTTATTGAATAAGTTTGTATATGTCATACTGCATAAGATTATTTTAATGTATATTTTGTTCATAGTTAATGGTTAAAAGCAAATAAAAATTTTTATTAAATACAATGTTAAAACTTCAACAATAAAACAATTTAATTAATAAATGATGATTATAAAAATGACTTTCCAATTATTGATACATCATTTTGTGCAAATAAAAAGAATATTAAACTCAAAGAATGGAGTTTTCACGGGTTCAACACTTTTAAAGCCTGCTTCTTTCAACATCTCAACTGCTGCAGCATTTGTCCATTTAAAAACTAAACAAAAATAATATTAAGAATATCAAATATTTTTTTTAAAAAATTGTCACCTTCTGGAGCCTTACGAACTGGTAAAACAATAAATAAACCAGCAACGGCCCAAAACATTGACATTGGTGTTGTACCGTAATCATTTGGATTTCCAGGTTTATTCATTTCTAGCATTGTGTAACGTCCATCATCACTCAAAACGCGACTAATTTCATTAATTGCCTAAAAGACTCCAAATAATTATCATTTTTCAGGATATTTAATTAATACTTACAACTTTTGGATGTTTGTGATCATGTATTGAATTCCAACTAAAAATCCAATTGTATTTCTTTGTCCATTCATCCGGCATTTGTTCACCACTAACAACTTCAAACTTTACATTATTCAAATTCATTTCTTTCGCAACTTCTTGAGCACGTTTGATAGCATTTTGGCTAATATCAATTCCAGTGAACTTACATTTTGGAAATTCTCGAGCTAAAAATAATCAAATACATTGAATTAGATTCAGTTATATTTCTTACCAAATTCACAGATATGAAAGCCAGTGCCACATCCCACATCCAGAACTTCCATGCCACCATTTTCAAGTTTTTCACGAAGACCAAGCAATGGCACAAAATCAGGAATGAGATGTTTTCTGTATGTTGTTTTTGAAAGTAATTCCATCAGCGGAAATGCATCTCCATGATTATCACCTAAAATTTAAATGTAACTTTTTTATAAAATCTGTTAACTTTTTTACCGTGTCCATGGGTATGTCCATGTGAATGATCATGACCATGTTGATGATGTCCATGACTATGGCCATGTTCATGTCCATGTGAATGCTCTTGTTGCTTTTCACCAGGATTTTTCTCATCTGGATCTTCTTTTGCCATTTCAACAGCTTGTTTATAATGCGATGAAAAAATTGGAAGAAGTCGATTATAAACCAAACCAGCAGCAGGCTCTTCGCCAGTCAAAGCAGCCATATTTTCTTGGGCAATCCAAAATTTATCCCCCGCAGCATTTCGTTCAATAATCTTTCCACTAACCATTCCATTTAACCATACTGATGCAAACCTAAAATATTTAATTTAATATTAAAAATGTATTCTATCAACAAATTTTTATGAGGCCTCGGAGTTTTAAAATAAAGTTTTACTTTTTTTCAAATCTTAAAAGATAATCAAACTACAAAAGATATTTGTGCTTAAATATTTATATTGTATTGCTAAACTTAAATGTATTTTAAACTTTTTCTTTCTAGGTAAAGTATTCTATAAATAAAAGCTAGAGTTACTCTAAATCAATTCCAGTTTTTTCAGCAAGTTGGGATGGACTTGCTGGTTCTTCTTTAGTTCCAATGGCAGCCAAAGCATCAAATAAACCAAGTTCATGTCCAAATGAAAGTGAAAGAGACAAAGCACCATTAAATGCAATTTCCTTTAAAAAAATTGAACATTAAAACTAACCAATAATTTTTCAATTTACCTTTAAACGATTTTCCATCTTTTTCTTCTTACTTCACTTTATTAATTCTGATGTTTTCGGCAAATTTTTAGTCGACTTTTATACTTTTTTCTTTTCACTACAAAATTTTTTTGCAGCAGATGATGTAAGGGACACAAGAAAAGCACACAAGTGTCTTCAACGTTTATTTCCATTTTGAAGTTTTGTGTCCGCATGTTTTCCCCTGATGTTCAATTTATAGTTTGTGCAGATATAAACTAGAACGGCATCAGATGCGCAACACTAATTTTTGTAAAGCTTTTTAATGAAATAATTTTCCATTACAATTATTTTTGGCTTACACTTTAAATAATAGGGACACAAAAAATGAGAATATGGTGGTAGTTGAACAAAATATTTTTGCAGTACAATTTTGTTGAACGGCAAAACAGATTACAATTCGTTCAAATGAACCAGCAATTAGCTTCAAGGTGGTTGTTGTTAATAATTCTGATTATTAACAATCCTGAGAAACATTGTATGAATCTACATAAACAAAAATTGACAAGAAGTTAAAACGGCACCGCAGCTTTATTTAAACTTGCTTTAGTTGAGGCAGCAGCAGCTTTATGAGCCTTATATTCAGCAAGTTCTTTTGCATTTCTCATTTTCCATCAGGGGTAAACATACGAGCATAGAGCTCAGCCCTAAAAAAATTAATTTATATAAAACATAATATCAAAAGATTGATATGTAAAAATTCAGTCTTGAAATTAGTGAGGGGGAATTACTTGTGTAATATCCACAAAATACAACTTATTTTTTCTTGGCTTTTGTTCCATTTGTAAATTCAGCTTTTTTGATATGATTTTTTTCGACTTGCTTGAGTTGGTTCACATCCTTGTTTATCAATACCAAATTCTTTTGAAAATTGAGCATGAGCCTTAATCTCCCCCGAACCCCGGGGGAAGAGAAAGGGCTGGGGAGTCGAAACACTGCATACCTTTATTGCCTTTAAGTTCAATTGAAAACTTTGTTATATCGAGCATACAGTAATCAAATTTGGATTTCTTTTTTTGAGGAAAATAAAAATGAATCCTTAAAAGTTTATAATATGTATTAATCAATAAAAAATTAAAAACAAGATTACTGTGAGATACATTCGGAATTTTGTTGAAGTGAAAATTTAATTGGATCAATTCCTTGACGAACTGATCTTAACATTTTTCCTTTTTTCGTTGGTTTTAAAATCAAAGAACCGTTCTTCACATTTGTAATATCTTTGTAATAAACAGGCAAAACATTGATAGTATTATTGAAGACCAAAGGCTTGGTTAATATTAAAACTATATAGTCCAAATTCGAAAATGACTAAAGCAAGAGAAACACTCTAAACAGCATTGTGACGATTAAAATAAACAATAGATGTGAAATGCGTTCAAACGCGATAAATACTAATTGGAATAAAGTATATGCAAAATTAAATGAATAAATTACATATATAGATATGATATAACATGAATGAATTCATTATGAAGTCAATTCCATTAAGGATCTTGTTATTAAACAAATGGATGCTTCATGATTAAATCACCTCATAAACAATCCGGCATATTCGAACTTTAACTTTTTTCAGTTTGCCATTTTTATACAAAAATAAAAGATCTATAACAAATATTTTAAACCTTTGAATTCAAGTATATTTACTGCTAAAATCATATACTCCTTACTAATATTTTTTTTCTAGTTTTTAAATGATAAAATAGCTTTGTCATATGTTTTATTGCTTGAATCAGTACAAAAAACAAAGTATCTGAAATGAAAAAAAAGTTAAAACAATCGCTTTTGTTTTTTCAACCTGTTTTCCGAAAAATTTAAAATGTGCGCCAAAGCATTTTAAAATCGAAGCGAAAAAAACGACAGAGCGCAAAAAGGGTACTGTAACGCAGCTGCCAACTTTTAACGTTTGTTGAAAAAAAATCATTTTTAAATTAGAACAGTCGTGTGTGCCAGTGGCCGCTCAAACGCTCTTTCGTCTAAATAAAAAACCAATTATGAAGGATAATAATCGCCAAGTAAGTTAAATTTATATTTTCTAATACAAATGTTGCAACAGTTTTCCCTTTTTCTTCGGTTGCAGCATTCACTGTTAATGTTTTTTCTGATTCAATTTCCACCTTTTTCAGGCTTATGTTCCTTATCGCGTTCTTCTAAAACAACATGAAGAAGCTCAAAAGCTTAAAGAAGTCTTGGAGAAAAAAATTACTGGTACCGTCAAATGGTTCTCTCTTCGCTATCACTATGGATTTATTGCTCGTGATGATGGGACTGGTGATGTCTTTGTTCATCAAATGAACATTGCTAAATCTCGCATGAATCGTGTCCACCTTCGCTCTCTTGCTCACAATGAAAAGGTTGAATTTGATGTTGTTAAAGGCACGCGTGACCGCCTTGAAGCTTCAAATGTTACCGGACCGGATGATACTGATGTTCAAGGTGTATATGTTATCCAACTTCGATATCCCCTTCGTTCCAGCCCCGGTAATTCATATAAATATTGCATTTCTTATTCTATTATTTCAATTTTAGGTGGTAATCGTCGTCGTCGCAATACTTCTCGTAGTCAAGGTGATCGCTCTCCTCAAACTGGAAATCGTCGCAATCGCCGTCGTAGCGGTACCAAAAATGAAAATGCTCAATCTGATGGAGATAATGATGAAAAGAAAGCATCTCATCCTGGAAGTCGTCGTCGTAGCGGTGCTAAGAATGGTGCTCAATCCGATGGAGAAAATGGTAAAAAAAAGGCATCTCGTCATCGAAATCGCCGTAATCGTCGTCGTAGTGGTGCTAAAAATGGTGCTCAATCTGATGGTGAAAATAAGGCAGCTGAACCTAAAAATGCTCAATCTGATGGAGAAACTGTTGAAAATAAGTCATCTGAACCTAAGGATGTTCAATCCCATGAAGAAAATGATGAAAATAAGACACCTCAATCTGAAAAAGCTCAAGATTGAAAATGTTTTGTAAATTGTTTCAATTTAATTTTTGTGATGTTTGGGTTATGTTTTTATAAATATTTTTGTTAAAATTTTGTAGGAGTACATTGGGGTTGCATTAGTGATGTTCGGTTTAGCTCTTGGAAAAAGTTCAGGGCGGATTTAAATAAAGTATGGTTTCGTGAAGATAGAGTCACATTTTTTTACAGCAATCTTTAAAAGATGGAATGTTATTTGCGCAGTTGAGCAACGATCTACAAAAAACCAAATTGATCGAGCACGAAAAAAAGGCAGAGAAAAATGCGCGCCAAAAATAATTTTTGTTCAATCTCAAAATATTTGTTTTTAATAATTTTAGTTTAAAAAATTTATTGTTATTTTTTATTACTATTTTAATTATAGACTCAAAAAAAATGAGTACAGTACGAAGAAGTAGCCGACTGGCAGGAGATGAGGGGGATCAACACCATCTTCAACTGTTACATGGACTCCAACGAATTCAATTACAAGATGTGGAGGAGTAAGTTTTTAATTTTATCTATATTCAAAGTTTATCATTTAATTTACAGGTTAAACGTCGTATAAAAATTTATGGTGATGGTACACCAAAAAGAATAAAAGCTGCAAAATTAGTATCTGAAAATTTAACAATCACCTTTTCAAACACCAAGAAAGAAAAAACAAATTATTTTTTCTCCTGTAAAATTCGATGACGCTTTTGATAATTCTACTCCACAACCGTTAACTCCTCCACGATCCCTGTTTCCTTCAACACCACCGAAATCTGTTGGATTTTCGACTCCGCTTCGTTCACCTTCAAGATCTGTAAAGTTGAATATTAGTAATGGCTTTGAAACACCAAAAAGTGCTCGTCGAAAATTATTTGATCAAGATGAAACCAGTGAAAAATCTGACTTATATATTTCAACGTTTTCTGCAAAACCGCCGAAAACAATTCAAAGCGGATTCGGTACACAACGGTAAGTTTAACTGTGTGACGATTACAAATGCTTCTGATTTTTTAGTACATGTTTTTGATGCATGTTTAAATTTAGTTACAATCATCCATCTTTTTTATTTTAGACGAATTGCAGAAGAGGGAAAATATGCTCGATTAAGATCTCCTATCAAAAATGCAGCAAATTATAAACTTCCTAAGAAATACCAACCGCTGTATGATACTTTTGAAAGAATGGAACGTGTTGTTGGTATTAAGAAAGGAAGAAGTGAAAGATGTGTTTTTGAAGCATTAAAGAAGAACGTTGAAAAGGATACAAAAAAGAATTTTACCGCTGGTATTCTTGGCCAAATTTTGACTGTTTATCCGAATTCCTACACTGTTAAATTGGAAGAACATCGAGCATTTGGAATGAAAACCCCAGGAAAGAAACATGATTTAGTTATAGAACCAAATTTAAAGAAAGGTATAACTTTTTTAAACTAACTTTTACATTAATTTTCTATTTTAGATCTTGAATCGTATTGGATACCTCCATCCCCGATGAAGCCACAACCTTCTGAAACAGTACAGTATGGTTCACCAATAAAGCTCACATCTGTTCTAAAATCGCCAAAAAAGAATGTTGATTTTGTTCCACTTTCACCAAGAAAATCTCCAACAAAAGCTACGCCCCAACTTCGGCAACTTCAATTAGCTAATTATGATCGTCTTGAACCTTGGAGGATGGCTTGTCGAAAAGCAATTTTTAAATATGAATTGTTGTTGCCTGTTTTTGAACTTCATGATAAATTTTTAAATGAACGCGGCTGTAAGTATTTTAGAGTATTTAAATTTTTAATTTGCTTTCGGGGGCTTCTTTTGCTTTTTTAAATTCTACAGTAGTAAACTATAGATGCAAAAACTTAGATTTTAAAAACCTTATTTTTAGTTTCAAAAGATGAACTCGAAAATGGTGAATTTCATCCAAAATTTAAACTTGAATCAGTTCCTGATATTGTTCCTTCTGTATTACCCCAACCTCCAAAAGAAACTGTTATTCAAACAAAATTGGAGCCTTTTTTGGAGAAGCAGAGAGAATCATTTGTATTACCTGCTAATGCTGAAGTAAGTTTTCAAAATCGGTAATATTATTTATAGAGGTTTTATTTTTTAGGCAACATTACTGCAATTCAAGTCACCAGAGAAACAAACTCATACACCAAATAGAAAAGTGCCATTATCTCCAACGAAATTTGCCGGGGACACTCCAAAACTATCACTTTATGAAAGACTTATGATGAAGCAGAAAGCTAATGAAGCAAAATTGGAACCAATTAAATTAGCAATGGAGCGAAGAAGAAATCAACTTGAATTAATTAAGCAAACTTTATTGTATCATGTTTGGTCGTATTTTTCAAGAATCAAACCAAAAACTACAACAAAACTTGAATTGATTTTATTTCGTCTGGCACAAGATATTAAGCTTACCGGTGGAGAACTGACAGAACATGTTGAACTTTTATGTGAATGTGCTCCACGATTTTTTATTATTAATACTGTTGGGCCACATAGTACAAGCACTGAAAAAAATGTAGGTGGATTTATACGCCAAAATAGGGGCGAATTCTAACCTAAAAAGGCGCAAAAAATGGCGACTCCTATTTTCAGTGGGTGCAAATAGTCCTTTACAGACAAGAGTAGATTTTACCCTACTTATAGGTGTAAAATGAAACCCCAGTTAGTAGTAAATTTGCACCCATAAATATGGTACAAAGGAGTCTATCTCAAGTGTGCATAAGATCTTTCTCTTGTGACAAACGTCCTATTATTGCCTTAGCAATCACACTTAATACCCAAAATTTATTGCAACCTTTACACATCCCAAAACCGGATGGGCAAGGTTTGCTCCGGAACCGTACCGGTGCTCCGGGATAAACCCATTGCACCGGCACGTGCACCAGAAGGTGCTAACCTTTTTTCTCCAATTAATAATACCATAATTGGTATTTCCTTGTAAAAGGAAAGAGAAAAAATTTGTTGGGTAAGAAACCGTTTTAGTTTCATTTATCTTTTTTTGCAGAGGGAATGCAACATGAGGGATACCGGGATGGCAGACTGCACAAGAGACACTCTCTCTCTACAGAGAAATAAAATGTTAAAAGATGGTGTAAGCAACACCCGTAAATAAAAGGTGTAAAATATATGCCATTAAAACAAAGGTGACAATCTACTCCTACTTCCTAGGAGCAAATGTTCAAGTACACCTAACGTAGGTGTAATTTTTCCCCTCTCCAAAACCAGAGTAGGCTCTTCATTTGCACCCCTTTTTTTCAGTGAGGCATCTTCGTTTACTCACTCAAGATGAAAATGATTACCGAGTTATTATGGATTTAATTGAAAAAGAATTTCAAAAATGCCAATAATTAATTTTTTTAATTTTTCTTAATTTTGGGGTTTTTTTATTAGAGTATGGTTTTGTATTGTTTTACTTTTGTTACAGTCGTTTTTTTCTTTTTCAGTTGTTATTGTTTTTACTTTTTTTTATTTATATTTTCCTACATAAATTGTTTTTGAACTAAACAGTAAAATTTACTAATTTCATTCAAAATAATTTAAATAAACTAATGCTGGGGCAAAATTATAACAGAAAAATAATTGTTGAGCAGTTCACAAGTTATGGCATTAAATTAGAAACTGTTTCTGCTCAACAATTCTCAAACAGTATGAATTGTTGTGCAGAAATAAATATACTGTAGAACGACACACATTTTTTTGTGCACTTTTTACAGTATTTCTTTCAACTCCGTTTGTGCAGATTTTTGCAAAAAAACCTTTTTAGTTCTAAAATTTATGATGAATCTAAAAAAATAAATAACTATGACTCATTTCTAAAATATTTAAAATGACGTTTTTATATCACTTTCTAAGAAAAAAGTGATTGCTTGCAAAAAGATAAACGTGAAAAAGTTTATTTTCTTGCTTTTGTTGCACATGATTCCTTCCAAGCACACATAACACATCACAGTCTGAAAATCAAGCTAATGTCATAAATAAATGAAATCATTTGGCAAACACAATTGAAAGGGAAAAAAGTGCAATTTATACCTCTTTCTTTCAAAAAAATGATTCTATCTATGAGTGTTTTTTTAACTTTTTTTTTTATCGTTTGAAGCCTGCTATCAAGGATAGAGGGAAATGGAATGGAAAGACTGTTGTCTTTTTTGGTGCAAAAAGATAACAAAAAAATGATATTATTGCTGTCGAAATTTTTTAGAGAACACTATAAATACTTTATCGTATATAGTTTTTTCTTTAAGTTTTCAGTGGATTCTGAAAAAAAGGTGTGAAAAATTTAATAGATGACACAAAAAGCAGTACAAGTTAATTAGGGTCTCGTGATCAAAAATATTGTCACTGTTTAAGTCCTCTTGAATATGCAAATTTATTTTAAATTTTAATACTTTTTGATAAATTTTTAGCTTGCCTCATCGCATTAAAATTGGTAGCTCTTTTCCTTTTTTTAAAAAATAGAATGCCTGCAATTTTTCAACAATTACGGTTACTTTTATGGAAAAATTTAATTATTCAATGGAGATCAAAATGGTTTACTCTTTTGGAATTTTTAATGCCAATTATATTTATTGTTAGCAGCTATTCCTCATTAAATGGAGTAAAAGATCAGTATGAAAAAGATTATTCAGATGTATTTTTTCCATCTTGGCAAATTACCGGTCAAGCATATGATTTTTTGATGGTTGTTGATCCAAATCGACCTAAAAATGTAAGCAAATTTTGAAAGTCGTTTTCAAATTTGGTGTGCCTAAATTGAAAAATGTTATCGTATATTAAAAATCATATAAAATATTTTTATTTTTAAACTTTGTCCAAAAAATTTGCTTTTATGTTAATTAAAAACTTTCAGGATACTATGCTTGACATGGATATTTTTTTGAAAAACAAGGTTGGAAAGTGTCCATTCTTAAAAGTTGATAAAATAACAGATCAAAATTTTGTTGTCAACTTTGAAATTGCATATGCTCCAAATACTAATGACATCAATCAAATTATGAGCATGGTTAAAGTGTGTATAAATTTTTGCTTGCTTTATTTTCTTACATTTGTTTATGTTTATAGGACAGATTTACAAATGACAACATTATACCTTATTTAAAAAAATTAAATCGAACTGTTTTGCCTGAAAATTACAGTGTTAAAGTTGTAACCAAAGTTTCACGTAAGAGAAAAACTTTTGCCCTGAAAGAAAATTTAATTCTCATTTTTAAGAATTTTCCAATGAAAATAGTATGTCTGATTATGTCAAACAATCATTTGCTGATCAATGTGGGAATGCACTTATTGGTTAGTTCAAAAAGAGTTCCTTCCCATAGCATCAATTTTCGCAGTGCATTTGGTAAAAAAACCGTTGCAGAATGCAAATTTTATGAGATACACTATTCAGTTATACTGTAGTTATATATTCTTTATCATTTAAAAATATTTATTTGCAGGTGGTATTATTTTTTCTGATGACTTTGCAAATAATGTTCAAACATCCAACGATATCGCATATACAATTCGATTAGCAAATACTAAACGTCGATATCGCTCAAGTAATACAGATGATGATGACGATGATGACAGTGATAACACAAATTCATATTTGCCATGGGATATTAAACAAATTTTTGCGACTTCTTCTCTTGCTGGCCCAATTAATCCTGATGATGGTGATGGTGGAGATCCAGGATATTGGCAAGAAGGATTTTTAACCTTGCAAAGAGCCGTAGATTCTTCTATTCAAAAGTTTTTGGTAAAGAATTCTGGAGATGACATGGATTTTGTTGAAGTATTTAACTTATCATACATTTTTTTTTACCAACACTAACAAATTCTTTTTAGCTTCAACGTTTTCCATTTCCAGCTTATAAAAAACGAATTTTTGAACTTGCAGCAGGTTTTACACCAGATGTCTTAGTTTTTTCTCTTTTAACTACTGTAATTTATATTGTTCGAACGATTGTTATGGAAAAAGAAGCCCGCCTTAAAGTACCGTATCAATAATTTTAGAAAATATGTCTACAGTAATTTTTTAGGAATACATGAAAGTAATGGGTTTATCGCAATGGATTCAATGGGTATCATTTTTTATTTTAAATTATACAAAAATTTTGGCTATTGTTGGAGTATTGTTTGGACTAACTTACATTATGGTTCCAAATATGAATGCAGCAATACTTATAATTTTCTATATGTTGTTCGCCTTCAATGTCGTATACTTTGCATTCATGATTTCAACAATTTTACATTCAGGTAAATAATAATAGTTGTATTATTTTTACATTTAATCAATGTATAGGAATGGGTGGAACACTGTTAGCTGTAATTTCATGGATATGTTTATACATTTGGGAAAACGTATTTATGGGATATGATGATGCTAAACTCTTTTCAACAAGTGTTAGATTGGCATGCTCTTTGAATCCTTTAATAGCTTTGGCATTGGGATTAAAGCTTATTCAACAATTTGAATCACAAGGTTGTGTAATATATCTAACTTAGTGATTATTAAAATTAAAGTTTTTTTAGCGGATGGCCTTCAATGGAATGATCTTTTTCATCCAATTTCTCCTGATCGAACTTTAACAATGGCACATGTTTTTATGATGTTTATAATTGATGGAATAATTTTTATAATTTTGACATGGTACATTGAAGCTATCAATCCTGGTGGTGAAGGAGTCCCACAAAAACCATGGTTTTTCGTACAAAAATCATACTGGTTTCCACATTTAAATAAAACTCAAATCAGTATTGATGCAATCTATGACAATAATGGTAATTACGAAATCGATCAAACAAAATTTGAAACCGAACCATCAAACGCAAAGCCAGTTATAAAAATAAGAAATTTGAGCAAAACTTATTCGACGAATGTATTCAAAAATTTATTGCATTGCCAATTTGGAGGTGTGAATTCTCAAAAAACAGCTGTTGACTGTCTAAATTTGAATGTTTATAATTCTCAAATCACTGCATTATTGGGGCATAACGGTGCAGGAAAAAGTACAACATTTTCAATGTTAACGGGTGTAATTGCTCCAACATCCGGAACTGCAATTATTAATGATTACGATATTCGTACAACACTTCCAAGTATTCGAAAAAATCTTGGAATTTGTCCTCAATATAATATTCTATTTGATGATTTAACTGTAATGGAACATTTGGAATTCTTTTGCAAAGTAAGATTTCTTGAAATTAATATTTACAAGTAATAAAAACGACACTTTTAGCTTAAAGAACGAAAATGGTTTAAAGAGGAAGCAATAAAAATAATAACAAAATTAAAAATCGGTTTTAAGAAAAATGCATTAGCTTCAACTTTATCCGGAGGACAAAAACGAAAATTATCATTGGCAATTGCATTAATCGGTGGTTCAGAGGTAAAATTAATTAAAATTTGTAAATTAAAATAAACTAATAAATGATTTTTAAGATTGTGACACTGGATGAACCGACATCCGGGATGGATCCAGGTGCCCGACATGAAACCTGGGGATTGCTACAAGAAGAAAAGAAATCTCGGACAATACTTTTAACAACACATTTTATGGAAGAAGCAGATTTACTTGGAGACAGAATTGCAATCATGGCACATGGTCGGCTACAATGTTGTGGATCAAGCATGTTCCTCAAAAATTTGTATAAAGCCGGATATCTTTTAACAATTGAATACAAAAATGCTGAATCAAGTGCATTAAAAGCTTTCAAAGAATCAACGCTAAACTTTTTGAAAACTTATTGCGAAAATGCTGAAGCAAATTCTGATATTGGAGCAGAAGTAACATTTTTGTTGCCCCAAAAAGATCGCTCAAAATTTTCTGCATTATTTGAAAAGCTTGAAAAAACTCAACTTTTATATGGAATTGAATCATTCGGAATTTCAATCACAACCATGGAAGATGTTTTTCTTAAAGTCGATGAAGAAGTGAATAAAAAGAGATTTAATGAAGATGAAATTGAACTTCGAAACAGAGCCTTAGAAAACTTTCCAAGAATCCGTTTATTGCCGAAGTTATCATTTATTTTAACCTATTTTCAACACATTAATGCAATGTTTCGAAAACGTGTAATTTATTATTCACGTTATTGGGTGCAATTTATTCTTCAATTAATAATTCCAATTTTGATTATCGCTTTAATTGTTTTTGGTGCAACAACGGTCCCACAGCCCAAACCACAACCAAGTTTGTTAATGGATTTAAGCCATTATTCCCACGAAGATCATCCAGCTTCTATAT
Source organism: Panagrolaimus sp. LJ2414 (assembly GCA_024447195.1). Taxonomy (NCBI): domain Eukaryota; kingdom Metazoa; phylum Nematoda; class Chromadorea; order Rhabditida; family Panagrolaimidae; genus Panagrolaimus; species Panagrolaimus sp. LJ2414. The sequence goes on from JAMRXY010000042.1 coordinate 369,671, forward strand.
ATCTTGTTGATTCTCCAAATTGGATTAATGGATTGTCATTTAAAGAGTTAGTTGCTTTAAATGTTTGACAGATAATAATAAAAAGAATTTTAAGATCAATAAATAAGTTGCTCAAAGATATGAATCCAGGTGTTGGCTTTGATGTTAAAGCATCGGATACATTAAATGAAACTTTAATTAATAGTCAAAAAGAAGACGGTGTTCGAGCTTTTGGAGTTGAAAATCCAGTTGCATTTTTTGTGACAACTAATCCGTTGCTTTCAACTGGAAATGGATTAAGGGCTTTGTTTAATAATATTGGAATACATTCCCCCGCTTTGGCTTTAAGTTTAGCTGATTCTTTATTACTGAGAAAATCAACTGGAAGGGACATCACAATAAAAGTAGATTATTTTAAATTAATTTACAATAACAGCGCACTAAAATAAACATATAATTTTGGAATTAACAATTAAAAATTTTAGGTATCCAATCATCCTTTACCTCCAACAAGCGGTGATACAATTAAAAATAGTGGAGTTGCAGAATTTGGAGGTGCTGGAACAATTATTGGTTATGGAAGTATTATTGCAATGAGTTTGATTCTTGCTGGGTATTGCAGTTTTATAATTCGGGAAAAACAAAAGAAATTCAAGCATATGCAATATCTTGCTGGAATTCAGCCATGGACATATTGGCTTGTAAATTTTGTTTGGGATTTCATTTCATATTTAATTCCAACTTTGACATTCATTGGAATTTTTGCTGCTTTTAACATTAAACCATTCATTCACAATTTTAATGCAATTTGGACCGTTTATAAATCATATTTATTATTGGCATGGTGTTATTTGCCATTTGTTTATTGGTGGTCATTTTCATTTGGATCTTCTGCAAAAGGATACGCATCCATTTTAATCTTCAGTATAATTTCTGGTAAACATCAACATCTCATTTAAGGTCAATAATTAGAAAATTATTTTAAGGATTTTGTGGACTTTTGGTTGTTTTGATTGTTCAAGCAACGGCTGCTGATTCAGTTATTGCATGGCACGTCGTTGAAATTGTTATGTCTTCATGCTTCCCGTCTTACGGTATCTGTAACAGTCTTATGAAAATTTACAAAAATGAAGCCACTCGTATTTCCTGTGAATCTGTGAATTGCACTGTTTCCAGTTCATCAGGTTGTTGTGCATCAGGAGATGATCGAATATATTTTGATGACATTTTTTCAAATTATGGACATAATGGATTACGATATATCTTTTTGGCAATGGGAGTTGAAGGAATCATTTTTTGGATATTTGTTTTTATGCGCGAATATCAAGTTCTTGCTTTTATTGTGGGCTGCTTCTCAAAACTCTTTAATTTATGCAAAAAGTCAAAGAAGGGTGAAAATGATTATTATGACCTAAATAATCAAGTTGAGGATACAGATGTATTAGCAGAAAAATCAAAGATTGCATTGATGAATAAGAATGATGCAACAGTGATTGTGAAAAATTTGAAAAAGCAATATGGAAAAAATAGAGCTGTAAAGGGAGTGAACTTTCATTTGAATAGTGGCGAATGCTTTGGATTATTAGGTTAGTTTAACATCATTTGACGATGAAAAACACATACAATTGACACGTTTGAAGGTGTAAATGGTGCAGGGAAAACTTCAACATTTACAATGTTAACCCATGAAACAGATATTACATCTGGGAATGCATTTATCAATCAATATAACGTAAAATCAAATTGGAGATCTGCAAATTTTGGTTACTGCCCCCAATATGATGCAATTTTAAAAGAACTTACTGGAGAAGAAACCTTAGCAATGTTTGCACGGATTAAAGGATTTCATGGAAAAAATATTGATTTTGTTGTTAATTCAATTATTGATGCCATTGGCATTCGGATGTATGCAAAACGACAGATTAAAACATATAGGTAATTTAGAAATGTGTTATTCAAATTTTTGAATAAGAATTTTAAGTGGTGGAAATAAAAGAAGATTAAGCTTGGGAATTTCATTAGTTGGAATGCCAAATGTTTTATTATTAGATGAACCAACAACAGGTGTAGATCCAAAAGCAAGAAGGCTTATCTGGGATATCCTTTTAAAGGTAAACTTTATTTTTAAAAATGGATTCAATAAAATGGAATTAAGGTTCGAGAAATGGGCACCGCCTTAGTTTTAACTTCCCACAGCATGGAAGAAGCAGAAGCATTATGCACAAATTTAGCAATAATGGTTTATGGACAATTCCGATGTTTTGGAAGTTCACAACATATTAAATCCCGATACGGAATGGGATATACTCTATTGATAAAATTTGATGTCCCTACAGCTGCAAATGAAATAAAACATGCAATTAACATGAATTTTCCATCGGCTGAATTAAAAGTAAATTCTGTCACAAAAAATTTATTTAAACATTATTCGATTTCAGGAAGAACATTTAAATCAATTAAATTATGAATTGCAAAGAAAAAATGATATCACATGGTCATCACTGTTTGCCCGAATGGAGCAAATTATTGCTACTCTTCCAATTGTTGATTATTCCCTTTCACAAACATCTTTAGAACAAGTAATTCTTTAATCTTAAAAATGCTATTATCCAAAAACTATTTTAAACAAAAAAAAGTCGAATTCTCACAAAAATCTTAACACTTTATTTTTAAAAAAGGTTTTACAATAATAATATTTATAACTTAATATTTTAGGTTTTTCTTAAATTTTCGACAGAAGCGGATAATCTCATGGCAAAAGAAAATGAAGAAAAAACTGAAATCAAAAGAAGGAATTGTTGCTGTCGATATTTTTGTTGCTGTTGCTGTTGCTGTTGAAACAGCATTGAATTTTTAACGTTTTAAATATTTATTGTTTTTGTTGTACACTAAAAGTGTAATAAAAAAGCTTTTAAGCCAGCGTAAAAACGTTTAGCAAAGGAAATAAATAAAACATAACAAAATAAATATTTGTTTTATCAGCGGATCCAGGGGTATCTTTTGTAGAACTTTTGACACCAGTAAATTCAAGATCATTGCAAAGTGTTGTGTTACAGCAGCATGAAGTGTAATTTGTAACAAAATCTTTTGATCCGCCTGTTACTGTGTCACAACCAGGAAAAGACTGAAATATATGCAAAATGATTTAAAATTTTATAGTTTTGAAATACTAACTTTGCAAGTTTCATCGCTGGCACAAGTAGAAAACCATCCGTCTTTTCCATTAAATGTCCCGAATGCTCGAAGACAGTAATTTGCGTTGTTACATCCGAGTGACGCCATATTTTGACTAAAGTTAGCACTACCGGGCATAATAATATTCATGCCCCGATAACATGTTATTTTACTTGATGCAATTCTTGTAAGACAAAAGAGGAGAAGAAATTTTAAAAAATGCATGATCAAAGTTAAATTTTTTTAACAACTGAATTCTTTAAAAATAAATAAAATAAAAAAAAGAAAGAAATTTGAGTTTTCTTGCAATTTTGCACAAATTATTTGAAGCAAAGCACACTATAAAATTCTTAATCAAAATTCCTTCTTATAAAATTCATTAAAAATTTTATCTTCAATTTCTATCAAAACTTTACATTGAAAGCACCTTTTTTCAACATTGCTTCTTCTATTGAGTCCAAAGAAAGCCATTAATCTTCTTTTTTGGTAATAAAAATTAATCAGATTTTTATTCTATAATTCCAGGTTGTTACCGCATATGAAAATTCATTCCAAACAAAATGATAGTTTTTATGGCTTTTTGATAAGGATTTTATTTGAGTAGCACTCTTTCTTTAAGCTTCTAAAAAATAAAACCATAATAACTGGTATTTTAAGTAGCTAAATGTTTGATCATTAAGTTTTTTTTGAAAAAAGATTACGGTTGAACTGGTGGACAGATTTTGTTTTATTACAAACCGATTCATAAATAGGTTTTGAAAATACCTTAAAAACCTCGTAGCCTTGTGTTATCCCAAAAACTAATTTATTGTTTGAGCTACATCTTTTAATTTCACTGTTCTATTCAAAAAGTTTTTTGTATTAATGATATTCACTTTAGACATGGGTAATCCCATATTATATATATTTTTTGTCCTTCTATTTCGGTACAGCTCTGCCATACAATGTTACAATGGATCTTTTCAAGAAGTAACAAATTTTATGGCTTTTACAAGCCCTGAAGTTATTGATTGTAAGGGATTTTGTGTGAGTCAATATCAGAATGATGGACAAACATTGAATTATACTCTTCGATGTGATGATTCAACAAATTATTGCACAACAACCAATTGGTGTAAAAATGATTATGAAACAAGTACAAAAACTTGTTGTTGTAACACAGATTTGTGTGTTCATCAAAATGCTACTGTAAGGAATCCTTAAAATTAGATATGATAAGTAAAAAATTATTTCAGAATCCAATTATCTATGATTTGAGCAAAATTACATTTTCAAGTGCAACTGCTGCTTATCAAGTTGAAGGGGGTGCTTGGGATAGTAAGTTCAAAAACATAACTTTATTTTATCATGTTTGTTTATAATTTAGATCGAGGACCATCAATTTGGGATACATATTCGCATCTACCAAATAAAATTCATAATAATGATACTGGGGACGATGCATGTAAAAGTTATTATAAATGGAAAGAAGACGTTGAACTTTTAAAAAGTCTTAATGTTCAACAATATCGATTTTCAATTTCGTGGAGCCGTATTTTTATTGATGGAACAAATTCTACCATCAATCTCATCGGAGTAAAATATTACAGTGATTTGATTGATGCATTAAAAGCTGCGAATATTGAACCCGTGGTAGGCTTATTTCCAGAGTTTTACTTGTGACTTTATTTTTATTTTTAAATACTTTAGATTACAATGTTTCATTGGGATTTACCTCAAAGTCTCATGGATCTTGGTGGATGGTTAAATGAAAATACTGCAATCAAGTTTGGTGAATATACCCGTTACATTTTCCAACAATTTGGTACCCGAGTAAAAAAGTGGATTCCAATCAATGAACCGTTATCAGTTGCACAAGGAGAATTTTGTGGGGATAATGGTTCGGGTGCCCCTGGAGAATTTGCAGATCATTGTGCTTGGTCGTTGTATCTTGCTGCAAAAAATTTATTGTTAGCACATTCCGAAGCATGGAAAGCCTTTCAAGATTTAGGGCTAGATAAAGATGGTGGAATTCTTGGAATGGCACTTAATGGTCCATGGTTTTTTCCTGCGGATCTTTCAAATGACAACGACACAGAAGCGTCAGCTCGTGGATTTGATTTTTATTGGGGGCTATTTGGACACCCACTTTTTGTCGGTGACTGGGCTCCGAGAGTAAAAGAACGGATTGCAGAATTATCTGCCAAAGAAAATCGAACAGGTTCAAGATTGCCTTCTTTTACTCCGGAACAAATTCAAGCATTAAATAGATCTGCACAATTTGTTGGAGTTAATTATTATAATGGTTTAATGGTCACTTCAAGAACTGAAGAAGAAGAAGCAAATCGATGGGAATTGGGAATTAAAACTGTTGATTATGATACTAAAATAAGACAATGGCCATCACCTGAATGGAAACAGTAAGTGCAAAAATGGTCATTAAATTGGAAAAAAAAACCATTTATTAATAAGCTGTGCAATTCATATCACTAAAATCAAACCATGATTTTAGAATGAACGCTTCAGATCCATGGGTTTATTATACACCTTTTGGACTTCGAAAACTACTAAATTATATCCATACCGAATATAAGATTCCTATTTTGATAACTGAAAATGGCTGCATGGATAATTACGATGAAGATTTGAACGATGTTAGCCGGGTCGCATATCTTAGAGGGCATTTAATGGCAATCGCACAAGCTCTTCAAGACGGAGTTAATGTTATGGGACATACAGTATGGTCTTTAATGGATAACTTTGAATGGAATGATGGATATTCTACTAAGTTTGGAATCCATCGTGTTAATTTTTCTGATCCTGATAGAGCAAGAACCCCCAAAGCATCGGCAGGTTTTTATGGAAAAGTTGCAAAATCAAAAATGCTTGAAGGATTTTCAATTAATTCAAGATATTAATAAATAATAAATCTTGCCAGGCTTTTATTTGAATTATATCAAAGATGCAATATTTTTTTACAATCAACTGTAAATGTTTAGTTTTTATGGTTGCTTTTTTTGAATAAAATAATAAGACGTTTATTCAATTCATTAATAAATTGTCAAAAAAATTACAGTAATTACATATAAATATATTTGTAAAATTATTTTACAACCCAACCAACCACGTGATGTAAGCGCCTTTTTCATCAATATAATTATTGTCATGATTGATATCGGTTGTCGGGACATCAACAAACATAAATTTATTTAACATTTTCTTGAATCCTTTCATTACTTTTCCTTGATGCTTTTTATCATCATGCATCTCGATCGAATTATACTCTTTTGCTTCCTAAAATGATTTAAAAAATTCTGTTTTATATTTTAATTTTAACACATTTTTATACCTTTTTTTCGTCAAGTTTTCTTTCTTGATGGATATTTTGATTTAATTGTGGCGAAAATTCTTCTTCATTATCAATATACGCTACAGAAGATTCATCGATGCTGAAAGTGCTGGGAGTAATTGATGGCAACCGCTGTCGAGGTTCGTAATAGATTCTTGGAGCACGAAAATTAGAGGATGACATTTTTTCTGAAATGATTCAATATTAATCAATTATTGAAACTAATTGAAAAAAGCTAACATAACAAAGATGTCAAACAAAGTACATTTTTGGATAATTTTTAAGAATCTTTTATACACAAATTTGGTACCATTAAGGAATCGCTTATCAGTGTTATTGATAAAAATTTCTCAATGCTCTCTTTTTTCTCAGTTAAAAACAAATTTTAAGCTGCTACACATAAATATTTGTTTCAATAAGGAAGTAAAAAGCTTTTGGGATTGTCATATGATTTGTTCTTTTTGTTGTCTACATCACAAACCTTCGTTTCTGTAATTTTTTGTTTATACATTGTTAAAAGAATTAAGCACATGATTTTAAGAGTAATTTTCAATCAGCTTTTCAAGTATGTAACCCACATTAATTACTTCACAGATATTCGTATTTATTTAGCACATGAAACGTATTATTTTTGTTTGAAATAATTGAAGTATTCCATATTTATCCAAAGTTTTTCAATTTGGCAAAACGCAGCAAAGTGAAAACAAAACAAAATTTTATCACAGTGGATTTGGTAAAACAATCTCAGAATTCAATTTATAATTCTTCTGCCATAATTTACAAAAACCTGGCCTTATTCAATTATTTATGGTTTTTGAAGCCTCGAGCTACAACCACATTTTCACAATTAGCAATGGTTTCAGCGAAAAAATCTTCAAAAAATTCATCCAAAGTTGATGACAACATTCCATCATCAAGTTCTAATGTAAGTTAAAATTTATCCATTTCATTTCCACTCTTAACTTTTATACAATTTAGTCACAATCAGCAATATCTGTCAATGAAAATGGACAAATTATTCTAAGAATTCATGCAAAACCCGGCGCAAAGAAAAGTGCCATCACTGGTAAGATCACTCTTAATTTCATTGGGAAATGGAATAATTTGTTCTTTTAGATGTTGGTGAAGAAGAAATTGATGTATCAATAGCTGCTCCTCCACGTGATGGTGCTGCAAATGAAGAATTGATTAATTCAATGATGCAATTTCTAGGATTACGAAAAGCTGAAATCGATTTTGATAAAGTTAGTGCCTATTATTATTTTTTAGAATGTTAAATATGCAATAGTCAGTTTTGGATATATTTACTCTATTGTATAGTTTAGTTCTGTGTTGTCAATTTTAATTTTTATGTGTATGTATTTTAGGGTGCCAAATCACGTTCGAAAGTATTGCTGATTACAACTCAAAGATATTCCAAAGAAGAAATTGAAGAAAAGCTGAAAGCATGTGCGGCTGAAAAATAACACAAGTATTTTCTGCATCTGTAAATATTGTTTCTGCGTTTGATTTATTTCTATAAATTATTTGATATTTAAAATTGATATGGCTATAATATTGTGTGAAGATTACGGTAATTAAAAATTTTGTGTGCATATTTATTATTAAAACTCTTGTTATTTTTCAAAAGCAAAAACATAGTTGGAAATGCTTATTTTATATCTGCAACAGCAGCGCAAAGTTGAATCCATTTTTTAGAAACCGAATCATAGTCGCTACTTGTTGTCACAAAAACACTTGCAACTCCCGAAGTTGCCCATTTTGCAACAGCAAATTGTTGTGTGGTGTCACTTCCGGTGAAAGTATGGATAATAACAGATGATTTGGATTCCAATCCTTTTACTTGGGCCAATTGATTATCATTATAGTTTCTCCATGGGCTTTCAAAAAATACGATATTTTCAGCAAAATTGTAAAAGGTTTTTGGGACATTTGTGCCGGGATTTAATACATTGTAACTTTTAGGAATAACACTTTTTGCGAAATCTGTAAATGTTTTTAAGGACTAATTTTAAGTATTTAAAAATTTTATAAAAAGCTTTGTTGAAATGAAAAACGGAATGAAAAGGACAGAGGGATCTCAGTTTTAACTGACCTGTTAAACCTTTTAAATATGTTGCTGTATTAGCAGCATCCGACACTTCATCATAAAATATTCCTTCAATACTAATATTAGCTTTTGTGTAGGTTTTCCAATTTGCATATTTGGTAACATCAGCATTTACTTGTGCAGGACTTCGTTTACCGTATGATGTGTAAACATAACCGATTAAACGAACATTCGGAAAAGTTCTCAACTTTGCAACACCGGCAATATAATCACTGTCAGGATATTTTCCATTTCCGGGTCCATTTTCGGGATTAACAATAATATCGAATCTTACAGTCGGAAAACTTTTGATAGCGTTATAGAACGGTTGCCAGGCATTATCTTCTGGGTAGATATACAATGGTACAAGAATTGATGGTCTGGCTGCTTCACCTTGAATAAAAAAAATAGAAAGAAAAACTGTGAAAAGCTTAAACATTGGCCTTTCGTTTAATGATGCTCTCGATATGAAAAATTCCATTAACGAAAATGACTATTTAAGCTGGTTTATTTAAATATGAAATTTGGACAATCATGTGATCAGGAAGCATTTAAAAAAGAAAAAAATAGACAAGTAAACAGAGAATTAAAATGAATGCTCGTTTGCTTGCTTAACCTTTATTTAAAACAAACAAAATATGATTATCTATTTTTACGCCTCCGTGTTAATCATTTTTTTAACTTTTTATAAATGAATTCAAATTCAAAAGCGTCAAACAACGTTTTTTTCAAGATCTTTAAGTTTTGTTAACATTGATCCTGAAAAATTTATTCTCAAAAATGAACGTTATAAAACACAGACAAACACGTTTGCAACAAGGTCAATAAAACATTTCTTTTATTTTTTTATCATTAGTTTTATATCATCTCCGGTTTTATCTCTTTTTTGTGAATCCCGATAAAAACTGAAAAAACGGAATCTTTAAAGGAGGAGTTTTGAGCGAATAAAAAGCGATTCTGTCTGTTTCCATGTTCTTATTTCAAATTTTTACAAATTGACAATGAAAGTTGTATTTACTGCCGTTTTTCTTATTTCAATTTTTATTCAGAAAGTTAGTTATCTTTTTACTTTTAAATTTTAATAGATATTCTTTTTTTTTGCTTGTTGAACTCTAAAAATGAAAGCTAAAAATGAAACATTTAAAGAAAGATCTCTATTGGGCAGATGCTTAATTTATAATTTTTAAGACAAATTCAAGGAGGTGTTCACGCGCAGATGATAATGGTGGTGGCGGAGGTGGTGCAGATGGAGATTCACCTTCGAAATATCCACTTCCTGAATGTCACACAAATGGAAGTGGATTTATGTGTTGCAATGATGGAGTTGAAGACGTTGTGAATGATGCCATTGATGAGTTAAAAGCACAAAAAGCAAGACAAGGTGAAAAATTTTCAAATTGTAACATTCAACAAATGGCAAATAAAATTCAGGTAAGCTTTGAATTTCGTCAGAATTGATTATTTTGAAAATTATTTTAAATAATTTTGCTTTTTAGGAAATGGCAGAAAAGAAATTTAATACGACATTTGAAACTATGGTTGGAATCAGTAATTTTGCATCAAAAACACGATTTTTCAGTAATTTTGTTTGTAAAGTAAAAAGTGGCAATAGGTTGGGTTTTTTAATTGAATATAACAATTAATTTCCAAAATTTTACAGATACGTTCTTTTATATGCAACCCCGAAAAATACTGATGCAACTGGAGATGATGAAGATGACGAAAATGAGCCCAGACCAGCAAATTTTAGAAGACTTCATCATACATTCACATGGCGAGTATAGATAAATGTACAAAAAGTTAAATTTTAAATTCCCTGTAAAAATCTTCAAAATAATTATTATAGTTTTAAACAAAATAAATTTATTTTATAATACATTTCATTCAAATATAAAACAGAGATCACATTTTATTTAAAGACAACAAGTAAAGCGTCAAATTCGCATCCTTATTTAATAGATTTTAACATTCAAAATGTCACAACTGTTGATATTAATATTGTATTTATTGTTAATCAGATAACCAGAAGACGTAAGAAAGAACGGTGATGAACTATTTGAAAGATTTTATTGTTGAAATATTACTTTCAGACAGTGTTTTTGTCTACCGGAGGACGAGATAGTATTTGATAAAACAGCGAAAACACTAATATCAGATAAATTTTGATGCATATATTTCTATAACAGAAATACTTCCGTGATAACTACATTGAAAGAAGACAAACATAATACTTTTTTTTTTTTTTTTTTTTTTGTTCGATCCTGATCTCGTTTTTTGTCGAAAAAAGTTCGCTGTTAACATAAATAAATAATGATTTGAACTTTTATTTTTTTGACATGAAAAGTAGAGCAAGTTTAAAGATGTTAAGCAAACAAGTTTTTTTAATCGAAAATTTTTTTAAACAAAGGATGTTCATGAACATGAAAAAAACGGGTAAAACCGAATAGTTTGAAAATAAAAAGAAATTGAGGTCAAAGGGATAAAAAAATCTTGAATCCAATATTTCTACTGAAAAAAAAAGAAAAGGATGCATTTTTCGACGAACAAGAAGAAGAATTATCACCGAACTTCTTCGTACATGATATATCGCGTCATCTTCATTTAATTTTTTTTATTGATATTCTTAATGTTGTTTTTTCTCCTCATATACTGTTTATTATTTTTTCTTAAAATAACAATCGCATCCTTTTGTGGGAAAAATGCTTTACCATCAAGTATTCAAGTAAGTTTCAAAGATTACTGTTACAGAGAAACATTTTTGTAATTATTTTATAAAGTTTATATCATATCAATGTATAAATAGGTAACTGCAACAAATTATTTCGTGTTGGGATGTTCACAGCCGATATGTTTAAATTGGCCAAAAACATTACTTTCTGATGATCAGTTTCACGATAATCGTAATTCATTTTACAATGCAGGATTAAATTCAACATCACATACCGGTGTATTAGAATTAGCTGTACGTATGTTTTTAGAAAAAATATAAATGCCAATAATTAAATTATTAGATTTGTGAAAATAGTTATGAATCAAGAAAATGTGTTGGAGACGGTGAATGGATTGGTGGAATTAAATCGATTGCAAATAATTCAGATGATTTGAATGTGCTCTGCTGTAAACATGAGGCAATGAAAGCTGCAAAATTTCTTGATATTTATGATATTGAAATTGGGCAAATGGTTAGAGGTGGAGAAGTTAAAGATAATGATAAAATAGTTGCATTTGATTATATTAGTAATATTGTAAAACTAATTACTGATAAAAGGCAATATTTTTTTATTGATTGCATAATAACAACTTGACATTTTTTTAGTATTGTTTATAAAGTTTTTGTCAATCGCCTACCATGTAAATCATCTATGCCATCACTGAAAGCTGTTAAATTGCATCCAGTTAAACTCAAATCTCATCTAAAATTTAACACTGCAAGATTATTTCAAGCTCCATTGTTAGCAGTTGATAGCGGTGGTTCGACCGATCATTCGGTGGCATTGGATGCATGCGAAGACGATGGCACTTCTGCCGTGGACTTTGATGCATGCCAAGCTGAAGTTACTTCAAGTGCAGAAGATTTTGAGGAAGAATTTGGAGAAGAAAACACTGTACAAAACAGAGGTCGAAGATCACATCGAATTAATACAAATTCAATGGTAATGAGAATTATTCAAACAAAACGCCTGTTTCAAGCTTCCCTTTTAACAGTTGATAATTCCGATGATGATGTTGATGGATCTGGTCAAAATCCTGACACACCTGAGAATCCTCTTGATCCAGCGAATCAAACACCTCAACCACCTAATAGACCACCACCAAATACCCCAGAAAGACCCTCAGATACTTCCGTATCATTTAGTGATTGTGATGAAAAAAATAATTTCTTTGACTTTGATGACTGTGATCGATTCGAAGAAGTGGATTCCGATGATGAAATCGTTGCCCGTGTTCCTGTTCCACCTCTTCAACAACCTCAACTATTTCAGCCATTGCTTCCACAAAATCCTCCTAATCCTTTTCAAGCCCCCTTCCAGAATAATTTCGATGCATCCCTTATCAATCCACCTCCCAGAGATCCAAGTGTTTTCAGAGTACCCGAAATTATTACAGTTCCTCCTCCAACACCTCCGCCACCAATGACCATGCAATGTTTTTCTGGTGATACAATTGTAAAAATATTTGATTATCAAGAAAGACGATTGGATGAAATATCAACAGATGACTGGATTTTATCAGCTGGTAACAATAGAATCGGATTTTCAAAAGTAGTTTCTTGGCTTCACAAAATGCCAAAAATATCTGCTAAATTTTTAAAATTCACATTAGAAAATGGAAAAACTTTAAAGATTACTCAAAAACATTTTATTTATAAAACTGAATGTTTGGGTAAGACTTTTTAACTTTTTAATTAAATCTTGACATTTTTTTAGCCCAACCAATTACAAACAGAACAATTCATCGATTTTCATATGAAAAAACTCAAGCAGAAAATATTCAGTTATCTGATTGCCTGTTATCTTTGACTCACGACACAAAATTTGTTCCGACTCGAATATCGAAAATTGAGACAGTACAGGAAAGTGGTATTTATGCTCCATTGACTGATAATGGGAATATCATTGTGAATAGTATTTTTGCAAGTTGCTACAGTGAAATTGATGATGAATTATTGCAATTTACATTACCTGTTGTCAATCGATATTTTAACACGCTTGTTGATATTCTTAGAATATTTTATGACATTGTATTCCAGAATAATAGTGAAACCGATCTTATTCCTGGAATACAAAATTTTGTACAAATTGTAAAAACTTTGTTGTAATTATTAGATGTATTATTGAAGTATATAAAAAAAGAATAAAAATATTTGATTTACAAACTTTCATGTCATTTAGTATTATTATTTTAGTATTCCACATTTGCGGTGATCAAATATCAGATTTGTCTCAAGCTTTATAAAAAACTATTTATTGCTCTTTTAAAAATTTTAAATCATATGCAAATTAGTTATTGTTTAGTTGAACTTTGAACACTGCTAATTAGAATCACAGTTGAATTATCGGTTTTCCATCTGAGCAGCTTTTTGAGTGATCTATTAATTTCTCGATGTTGAAATAAATAAATGCAAGCATTTAAATTTGCAGTCATTAATTTTCCATACGCAACTGCAAGTGAGATTATATCGACCATAGGTTGTGGTAAACTGGTGGTAAATTTGAGGATATAAAATACTATTGGAACACCGTAAACAAAAAAATTTATAACAAAAATGTATGAAATGCTAAAGAATAAGTTATATTGGTATTTTAGTTCCCGTGTAACTGTTGAGGATTTTCTGCTTTTCATGAATATCACAAATGTTGTCAGGTATGTTGCTGAAAACAAATGTTACAATTAATAATCGACATGGAATTTCTTTCATTTTTTTGAGGAAGTACTTACATGTTGAAGAAACAAAAAACACAAATCCGATAAAAGTGAAAATTAAATCACCAGTTTTTCCTCGAATGCCGCCCAAAGTGCATACCGTAGCCTTTTCAGACATTTCAACACCAATTGAACCACCAAAAACGAAGAAAGTAGCCATTAATATACACACAACAATTGTTACTACTGGTAAATATATAAATTTACCAATTGTATATTTTATTGGTTTTGAAATTGCTAGCAGTCTATCAAAAGCTAAAGCGAAAAGTACAGTATGATCACAAATGTTTCCACATGCCGGTAAAATACTAACTAAATAACATGAAAGCTTCAACAGTTCAACACCGTATATATTTGCATAAGTTTTGTAAATTGATCGAATGAGAGAACCGCTCCCTGTAAAAATATTATAAACTGTTGTCCGACAATAATTTATAATTTGAAACGAACCAATCAAAATGTCGCATAAATTTAACATTATTACTAACTGATTATATGTGTGGCTCTTAACTTTTAAATACTTCTTAATTAGTATTAAAATCAAAATATTTCCAGTGACAGCAGTTGTTCCTAAAATATATCTCGATATTTCTACAATTGGATTACTGTCGAAACTCATTTTAAAGAATAATAACCAAATGTTTTAAATTAAAGCAAAAAAATATCGTTTTTATATCCAAATTATGTGAGACAGTTTTGTAGTTTAAAATTTTAAATATTACTTCCAGATTGTATTTTTTAATTAATTGTGCATCACAAGCTTATTTTCAATTAACTAAAATTTGAAATTGAGTTATTAAATAGCGAAACATAAATGACCACCATTTCCTAGACGTTTAAAAAAACGTAGGTGCCTTATTCATGTTTGAAAAAGTTTATTCAGGTCATTTGTTCAAAATACGGCGGGTGCATTTTTAATTACTCATTACCAAAATGATGAGTCATATCTAAAAAAGCAATTTACATATTTACCATAAAAAAATTCTCACCACCATTTTGAGAAATCGTATACAGACGTATCAATTTTCCATAAATTGTATCTTTTTATGTGAAACTGGGTTGGGTATTGAGGCAAAAAACATTTGAATTGGTAAATTATAATACGAATACAAATGTTGTTCTTTAAAAAAGCTTTACAAAGTAAGTTTTATATGTTTGTTTATTTGATGGCATTAAATTTTACAAAACTATTCACCAACAAAATATCCTTAAAAAATTGAATACTCTGGTGGAAATGGTTAATAAAAACCTTTTTAATACTTGAAATTAAGTTTTTTTATTCATAACAATGTATGAGTGTTAGTGACAGTCGATTATCATTTGCACGTGTTTATAAAGCAAATATATTTCGATAAAAAAACTGTTTCAACAAATAAAGTTATTTTATTCCGGAGCATTATAAACGCTAACTTGAGTATTAATGCCAGCACATTTTTTAACAAATCTTTTAATAAATAATCTATAAGGTCGTACACCAATAAACAATACGAAAACACTAAATAGGCTAAAAAAGTTCAAGGGAATCATTAAAATATTTGGGATTAAAGATGGATTTTTGACAAATAACAAAATGATGGTATTTGTTAACATTGGAATTCCAACAAATGTTCCGAAACTGAGAAATTGAATATACGTAACTCGAAAAAACATCAAATTTCGAAGATAATGATCATATGGAACTTCGCCTTCCAAGCTTGCATAAACGTTCCAATTAAAACATAAATAAACAGATGAAATAATAACTCGAATACACGCACATCCGCCAAGTATAGTTATGAGAACCGGAATATAATTCGGATTTGAATCGACAAAAAGCAAAACATTTTTAGTGATAATTTCCTCTGAGACATTCACAAAAATTGTTCCGAGACTTTGCGAGACTTGTTCTGGCGGAATAAAAAACAGTGAAAACAGCGGCTTGAAAAATACGATCAAAGCTCCTAATGCCACTCCAGCAAAAGTTAATCCACTTAAAAACATGTAAATAATTAAAGGCTTTTTTGTAGTATCACGAAGACGTTGAATACCGTAATAACTGTGCATCATCATTGCAGTATTACAATCAAGCATTCCCATGCTATGCATTACTGTCATTCCGATAAGTGATAAAGAGACCATTGGATGAAAAGCTTTTGCAATTCCGATTGGATAAACTGCAAAAATTGGATGAAATAAGGTTGGAGAGTACAAAGCAAATGTAACTTGAAAAAGCATTGAATGAATTGTAAAAATGACCAAATACTTTTTACAACTTTTTAATTCTAATGGTGTTTGTTTAATAATTACAATCACTGCTATTATTGATAAAACTACAGTAAACCATGTAATGAAATATATCAACGGTGACAGAATGGCTGCAAAATTTTTGTTGTAAACAACCAAATTTTGCATTTTTCCGTTTAATAAATGAAACAGAAAACCAAAAAATATTATTATTTCTCTTAAATGAAAAATGAATGTAATTTAAATGTTTAAGCTTTTTTTACACCTGGTAGTTTTTTGGAAAAGTGGCGGCTGCAAAATAGTATTGCATAAATATCCAATTATTTTTATGAAAAAATTAAATTTATACTGTCGCAAGAAACGAAACGTTCTAAAAAGTTCCAAGGTGGTATTATCATAAATAAAATGTCTTATTAAGAAGAAAAAGTTTGCATGACGAAACCTAAAATTTCTATGTGAGAATTTATAATTATGACGAAGAAAATTAACATTTTAAAAGAATTTGATTGAAATAGAACTGATTTCGCAAAAATGACATTATGAAATTGTGATGTCAATTTTCGAATATTTTTTCATATCTTTTTACATAAATACGACAACATTTAAAATCGAAAGAAAATAATCTCGTTTTTCTATTATGTACAATGCGTTAGTCGTTTTTGCGGTATGAAACTTCAAATCATAACAAGTGCCTGTTAAGTTTGCTTCAAAAATAAAAATTCAAAATTTGTATTTTAGACATTTTCTTTATTTGTCAAAATGCATTAATTTAACTTTGTTTTTGTCTCTTATTTGTTTAGCAGTATCTACAATATTTGGAGTGTTAATAGTTTGAATATTTTATGGTTTCTGATTTGATTTAGTTTTTGTCACATATAAATACTTTACTGTCAAAAATTTTTTACGAACAAACAAAACCCTACTTTTTTTTTATTTTGGTGAACAAAAAATGCTTTGGTTTTTGGGGTTATTTTTTGGAATTGTTTGTTTTTACAATTTTTATTGGAAGCGAAGATTATTGCCGCCAGGTTTTGACTTAATTGAGATAAAATTTTGCAATTCAATGCTTTTTAGGTCCTCTACCGCTGCCTTTTATTGGCAATTATCTAGAACTTGAATCTGATCCACCCGGATACAAAACTTTTGAAAAATGGCGAAAAATTTATGGTGATGTTCACACTTTTTGGCTTGCTGAAACTCCTGTCGTGGTTGTAAATGATTTTAATTTAATCCAAAAACATTTCGTCAAGGATGGGGATACATTTTCTGGAAGGATGCATGTTGGAAGACAAGCTGAAATTCTTCGAGGCGGTGATTATGGCGTAGTTTTTGTTGATGGTGAACGATGGCGGGAGCATCGAAGATTTGCATTGCAAGTTTTTAGAAATTTTGGAATGGGTAGAGGTTTGATGGAAGAAAAAGTAAATTTAAAGAATGATAATGAAATAAATTCAAAAATATGCATTTTTTAGATTCAACTTGAATTAAGCAATATGTTTGATGAAATAAATGAAGCATTTGGAAGGGATAAAAATATTACGTTTGAACCTGTACCATTATTTGAAATTACCGTAGCAAATATCATTAATCAACTTCTCTTCGGATTTGGGTATCACGACAAAAAAGAAAAAACTGAATTTTCGAAAATGAAAGATGTCATCGGGAAACATATGAGATTAGCAACTTGGCCCAGTGTAAACCTTGTTTTCAGTTTTTATCCCTTGAGGCATTTGCCGTATTTGAAAAAAGATATTGACGAATTTTGGGAAACTGAATTAATTATTGAAGATTATTGTCGAAAACAAATCGAAGCTCATAAAAAAGCAATGAAAAGTTTGGTGGAAGAGAAGGCAGAGCCACAAGATTATGTTGAAGCGTATCTTCGTGAAGCAGAAAATGGAAAGAATGATTTCTCGGAGCAACAATTAATGTACATGTTATTTGATATGTGGATTGCCGGACAAGAAACTACTGCCAATACCCTTGTATTTTCAATTCTTTATCTTCTTCACAATCCCCATGTTCAGGAAAAACTTCATGCCGAATTGGATACTGTAATTGGATCCGATAGAAGAATTAATCTTGCTGATAAAAATTCACTTATTTACGTTAATGCTTTTATCAACGAAGTTCAACGTTGTGTAAATTTATTGCCATTAAATTTGCTTCATAAAACTTTGAAAGACGTTAAAGTTGGAGATTATCTTCTCAAGAAAAATACGGTAGTTGTGCCACAAATATCTGTTGTTCTGAATGATGAAAAGGTAATCAATAATTAAATAGACTTTCACAAAACAAAAGATCTTTTTGCATTCATTTTCCGTCCTTCTTTTTAGATCTTTCCAGAACCAAATAA
Source organism: Panagrolaimus sp. LJ2414 (assembly GCA_024447195.1). Lineage (NCBI taxonomy): Eukaryota > Metazoa > Nematoda > Chromadorea > Rhabditida > Panagrolaimidae > Panagrolaimus > Panagrolaimus sp. LJ2414. The sequence continues at coordinate 388,244 of JAMRXY010000042.1, forward strand.
ATTTAAACCAGAAAGATTTATTGACAGCAATGGTGAACTTAAAAAGGTTGATGAATTAATTCCATTTTCAATTGGTAAACGGCAATGTCTTGGAGAATCGTTGGCTCGAATGGAATTATTTTTATTTGTTGCAAATTTTTACAATTTATACAAAGTGACTCCCATTGATTCGTCGAACCTTCCGTCGTTGGATAAAATTTCTGGTGTTACAATTCAACCAAAACATTTTTCTTGCAATTTTATTAAACGTTTCTAAACAAAAATTGTAAAAATTTGTCAATTATGTTTGTAAATCTTCGATCGATTTTTTATTTTCACTGGCTAACAAAATTATTGTAACAGAAAAAAATAAAATCTTTTTTCAATTTTGACACCCTATTATGGTACAAAATAATGTTTCTTGCTTGAATAATAGCCCTTTTTATTCAAATTTGCGATAAAAAATTTTTGCATAAATCAATAACCAAAATAATTCAAAAAACGGGAGATTGCCAAAGTGTCATTTTCCTTTTGTTTTGTTTGCCATTACGAGTGAGAACAAATGACACAAAAAAGTCACCAGAATTTTTTTGCTCATATTAATTGTTCTCTCTGTATTTCTGGACCATGTTTCTATGCCGAAAAATTCTAAGAACAGATGCTCTCTTCGTTGGATTTTTAACATAGTGTTGATTTATTATTTCCTCGCGCATGTCAGTCATTTTTTCTAAAGTGAGTTTCTTTTTAAACAAATTCATTTTTTTTGACCTTCAAAAAATTTCTGCGCGACTGTGTCTTTTAGTCGGTTGTAGACATCAAAAAAAACTTGTATATTTATTAAGAAAACACCGATGTTATCTTAAGCACGTCTATCGCTTATTGGTATAACTTACTGCTTCTTTTTTTTATAATTTCGAAAAGATTTTTTATTGTGACCGTCGATTCTTTTTAAATGTCTAAATTTTAATTCGTTCAATCCATATTTGGTATTTTTAAATAACGCGCTTTTTTTGCTTCTGATTTATTGTGTAATTTTGCCCAATCCAAACAAAAAATTCACAGTGATTTTTTTTATAAGATAAACAAAAAAAAACTTCTGCAGCACAAAAAAGATTTGAAAACCAAAATTGTAATGTAAATTACAGAAAGAAATTATTTGAAATTAATTTTATTTTAATTTATGATTTTAGAACGATGGATTTTCAGAACTTATTTCCAACAATTCCTGAAAATCTTGTTGAAGCTGAATTAGCTTATCATGTAACTAATATTAGCGCAGAAGTAACTATTTAAGATTTTTTGAAAATAAACGATAAAGTTTTTTAGTGCGAAAAGCCTGCTTTTACGGAATTAAAATATACCCTTGCAGTAGATGAAATATATGACGGGATTCTTGTGAATCTTCCTTGTGTATTTTTTACAACAACCAAATACTGCGGAGGTCTCACAACAACAACTCCATATCCCACATATGCCCAACCAGATAGTCGTCATTGGCGGGTAAAAGTGTCATTAAATGAGTTTAAAGATTATGATATGTATTATTGTAATAATCTTCCCCCCGAACAAATTCGCATTATTTTGATTAAAGAAGATGAAAAGCAATATATTGAAGGCATTCCTGGCATATCAAAAATCGATAAATCAGACAACAAATGGCTTTGTTATCGTAATGAAAAATGGTACACAAATGATTATCAAAATGAAAAAACCAAATATTTTGTAAATTTTGTCGTTTTACATAATTTTTCATTATCCCAATGTTCAACGTTATGTGAAAAAGAATGCCCTCATTGGGATACAGTTAAACGATCAAGGTTTGGTGCAGGACAACCTTTGGGTAAAAGTGAATCAGCTCTTGGTTTAATCAAACAATGGTCTGCTGCAATAAAAGCAGGGGAACTGCAACAGAAATTCGACAAATTACAACAAGATTATTTTTCAATTTTGCAGCGAATGTCGAACAGCATAATTGAAAATGGAATAAATGTTCCTGGTATTGGTTTTTGTATGTTTCTTGAATTAATGAAAATCCAAACACATTTCACTGAACAATCTGCTGCCAATTTGGAACGCCTAAAAGTCAGTTTAATCCTTTCAAAAACAATAAAAAAACTACATTTGTAGCAAGCAACAAAAGAATGTATAAATTTTACCCCTGAAAATGTTGTCAAATATGCTAATTTAGCGTTTGAATATAAATTAAACGATCTCCGAAAATGGTGCTTTGATTACATCATTAGATGTGATTATATTGAAAACATTGTATTGCTCAATATTGAAGATAAAGACAAAATTTTGGAAGCTACGAAAGGTTCAAAAATGGAAACTAATTAAACTGATTTTTATTAGTGTTTATTATTTTATTTACTGTATAAAATTAAATACGTAGAAATCAATCATCAAGTTATTTAATTCTCATTTTGACAAAACTCATGATGATCACTTTTTAAAAAGCATTTTATTAATAAAAAAAAGTTTCTTTTTTAACAAACTAAATTATTTTCACAACAATTAAAAGGTTAAAACTGCGGATGAAAAATATTAAGTGGTAAAGAAATTTTTATCAAGCTGAAAGAACAAACATTAATGAAAAATAGGTTCTTCTACTGATATCACGAAAAGGTGGTGTGAAAAATAAAATAATAAATTGTGATCAGTTTACAAACAGAAAATTGAACGTAAAATTATGTTAGCAATGAAGTATTTAATTTTTTATCTTTCCTGATTCACAAAGTCGTAGCATAATTAGAGTATAATGAATGGTGAATCATCAACTTTTTTAAATACAATAAAATTAAATATTTTTATTACAATGCTAAAAGCTTAACAAGAAATTTCGGACATTTGTTGTTCAAAAAACGTGTTTGAAGAGAATAGCTTCAGTCGACAAAAAACTGCAAATTAATTTGAGAATACGTTTGCCCTAGTAATTTTGTCATTCGATGTAATGATAGCATGCTTATCTTTGTTTCTTATCACAAACGTTAAACGTTGAACTTTTAACTTTTTAAACGTTTTGCTCTTTTGCAAAATAACATTGTCAGCTTCACATTCATTTCACATTTGTTAAATAAAATTACAAAAATTATTTCTTAATTTTAAAGAAATCAATCTCAGGGATCTTAAATTAAAATTTTTGTGTTTCCTGCTTTGTGAAATCTAAAGCTGCTATAAACATAAATTTTTTCTTTTTTTGACCAAAAAATGCCTATACAAGATCAAAAACACCGGATGCTTTATCCTTTTTTCAGCAACATAAGGTGTGATTAAATATTTTGTATATCTCTCTTTCTTTGTTTTTTCTTTCCGCAAGCGGATTTGGTTTAAGCTGTAAGCAATGGGTGTAAGCAAACGAAAACGGAAGTGAAGATTGAATGAGAAAATCAAAAATCAAAAAAATTCCTTTTCTTTTGCTTCTTCCACTGCGAAAAATGATGTTTAAAATCAGTACCACTGAATATCTGTTTTTTACAATAGTATGTGTCAAAAATGCTGTATCATCTTTTTTTATTAAAAGCATACATAAAATTTTTAAAAAAATATGCTTTTCTGCATGAAAAATCAACAGCAGATCCATTTTAGTTACTTGTAACACGGCTTGCTCGTAAATGCTGAAATTGATCGTTGTTTTTAAACTTGGCATATTGCCTGATCTAGAAATTCGTTATACAGAAATTTTATCGTGTTTGTCATCTTTTACAGATTTTTTCTTTATCTGTTTTGATTTTTTTGAAAATATACTTTTATTAAAGCAAAAGAAAATTATGCGTTGAGTTGTTTTTCTTTAATATGAATCATTTCTTCAAAAATGTGCATGAAATAGCTTTTAAAAATCGGTAAAAATATTTTTTTTGTTTCATTTTTTAAATTCTTGTTTCGAAAGATTTTGTTAAAGTTAAAAGTGAGATTTTTTTTGTCTACTTTTCTCGGGTTTGTTATATTCTGCTAATTTTATGCATACCAAACGTATTTGGGCAGCGTGTTGTTGACGACTATCTTTGACTTTTTCTTTTTACTTCGTTTTGATTCTAAAGTGTTAATCATCAGTTGTAAAGTTTTAAAAAGGCTGCCAACTTTTCTTTTCATTTTTTTGCCCGATTCACAAGAAGAGAAATCTCGTAAATTTTGTTTAAAAAAAATCTTTTTTTTTAAAACAACTATGAATTTTGTTTTTGCTTTTATGATCTTTTGAAAGATTTGCTTTGACTTTGAACCAAAGTATAAATAAGATCTTGAAGATATGCGAAAAAATGATACTTGTCTCATTCATCTTCTCAGCTCTATAAAAATGAAACCAGCGCGAGTTTCGTTTGCTTTTATTAATTAAATAGTTGTAATGTTTCTTTTCTAAATAAAAACGAAAATATTCATGTTGAATCTAAAAGCCTTGATTATACTTACCTGTAGAGGCGTTTCGACCATTTCCTGTGTAAGCCTAAAACTCAAAAATAATTATCTTCAGATGGCTTACAATTCTGTTCCTTCCCGTCATTTGGATCCCAATAACAACAATGTCAACCCCGATCCCGTTGTTTTTCCTGAATATTTGGGTACGATTGTTGCAAAAGTAATATTTTTTTGTTTTACATATTTCACGTAAAACCGTGTCCTTCATTTAGTTCAATCACTATGAAGCAAAAAAAGAATTTGGGTGGGAATTAAGTGGACGTGAATTGATTATTGCTGCATCGAAAGGAGCCTTAAGTCCATCAGTTAAGGAAATTGAATTTTATTCTGATGTTCTTTTTCGAGCTCAATTATCATTAACTGTTATGAAAAATGGTTCCCTCCATATTCAAGCAGTAATTCATCGACAAGAAGATAATGGTCCTGAATGTAAAATTAATTCATTCACTTTTTATTATCTTACTGATGCCGATGGAAAAATTTATGGCAACATTATTTCTCCAAATGATTATAATTATATTATCAATCACAATGGCAGAATTGAAATTGTCGTTGATTTAAGTGGTGCTGATATGAATGGAGATGATGAAAATGCCGGAATGCCAATGAATTATCAATAAATTTGTTCAAATGTAGGTCGATTTCACAGTTCTTACATTAGTTTTCGAATTACTGTATTTTTGTTTCCTCTGCACATCTAAAATTCCTCTTAGTTCTTGGGGCTAGAAGTACTAGGCATTTGAATTTTAAAATATTTTTTAATGAAATTTCTTAATCTCCTTATTTATCCCCTTTTCAAAACATGCCAAATACCTAATGATTTTTTTCGATGAATTTCTAAATTAAGTTCAAAAAAATTAAACAGATAGCTTTACCTTTTGCTTTAAATATTTTTGGTATAAAACATTTTTTGATGATAATAATAGAAAAGCGGAAGTCCATTTTTTTACTAATTGTCTGGAACTGTGAAATTAATTTATTTTATCTGGAACGCTTGAATTCAAAACTATTTGTTTTTTCAATTGTATACTATCACATTATATTGCTTTCACCTTTGTAAAATTTTAAAATGTATTTTGTTATCGTAAAATTTTGCTTCTTACAAATGTAAAAAATAATTTTATTTTGCAATAAATTTTTTATTTTTCGAAATTTAACAACGGATTTGCTTTGAATACATTTTTTAAAGTCAAGACTGATCATTTTTTGCATGCTACCGCTTTGCAATTAATTATGTTTCTGTTGAAAAAGATAGAGTGTAAATATGTAGAACTATATGCAAATCAATTCAAAAGCGCAACCCTTCAAAAATGAATAAATACCCATATTTATTCATTTTTGAAAGCCATCTCAACTATCTCATTTTGTGTTACTCTTTAACGCATCAAATCTCTGCTTTGGGATTGTCCAGAAATCACATGACCATTAAGGGGGAGGGAGGGGGTAAGCCCAATGATCACCCGGTTTTGATGTTGTCGGCAAAAAGCTTTGATCTTTGGTTACGGGGGGAGGGAGGGGGTTTGAAAATCACGATTTTTTGGTCACGTGATTTCTGGACAATCCCTTTTCTCTTTCTCTTTTCTCTGAAGCATGGCTCAATTTGTTCCTCCTGGTGATACCAAAATTCAACGTCGTACCAGAATTGTGTTCTATGCTCTTATGATGACATATCCATCACATCGAGGTAAGCCCCAGCTCTTTATCATAATTTATTATTGAAAAATAAATATCTTTTATTCTCCTTTATTTTTTTTCCTTCGCTTATTTTTTATCCGTTTTATTTTTTCTCTTTCATTTTTTTTCTCATACTACCATTTTTTAGATGTGTTTTTGGCGGTAAACTTATTTTTCAATTCTTTCTAAAACAACTTTTTCATCTTTTTCTTTATTATTTTTTAAACGCTTTCTTTTCAAAAAAAAAAAAAAAAAAAATAACGGACAAAAAAATAACTTTATACATAATTATACACAAAAAGTGCTAATTCTTATGCAGCATGGCATCATGCTTTGAAAACTTCTCGTCCATCTGAACATCCCGGAATCTGGAGATTTTTTGAAGTAATGAAAGAAGAATTCATTTTATCTCAAAATGCTGGACTTGAACTTGATCCTCGTAATTCTCGAATGGCAAAATATCAACAAATTTCTGCAGATTTACAAAAATATCAACAAGATATTATGGCAGGAAATACTGCAATAATCCGATTCCTTGCTTTATGTTCAAATAAAATCAAATTTTAAAAATTTTGTTATTTTCATTTTTTTGTATGTATAACTATTTTATTTTTTTGTATAAAGTTATTTTTTTGTCCGCTTATTTTATTATCCGTTATTTTTTATTTTTATATTTTTGTCCGTTATTATTTTGACCTTTATTTTTTTGTCCTATTACCTTCTTTTTTCTATTGTTTTCTTTTTTTTCTTTTGGCTCACAGTTTTTTCGGCACATTGAATTGACTGTTCTTCTCTCATTAACTAATTTAATTTAAAAAAATTTCTTGAGCTTTTTCTCTGATTTGGTTTTGCTTAACATATCAATTTTTTAAAATTTACCATGGGTAATTGTTTGTATATCGACAAAGAAGCTAAAAAGAAGTCAAAAGCAATAGATGCAGATGTAAGTTTTTATCATAAAATTTTCTAAATACTTAAACTAAAAACATTTTAGCTTCGTGCTGCTGAAGCAAGATTAAAGAAAGAAGTAAAACTATTATTACTCGGTGCTGGGGAATCTGGGAAATCGACAATTGTAAAGCAAATGAAAATTATACATGAAGAAGGATATACTGAAAAAGAACGTCAAGCTTACAAACCTGTTATTTATTCAAATGTAATTCACAGTTTGATAACAATTATTCGGGCTATGGAACAACTTCAAATTTCTTATGTTGATATTTGTTGTGAAGATGCTACAAGATTTTTAATGCAAGTTCGAGAAAAAGGCGATGGTAATCCACATTTTTATAATATTAATAACCCATTTACAAATAGCTATGTTTTTCTTTAAAAATTTATTATTCTCCAAAACCTTGTTAACGTATTATTGATAATTAATTTTTAGGAAAACTTACACCTGAAATGGCAATTGATATAAAGAAAATTTGGAAAGATTCTGGTGTTCAACAGTGTTACGAGCGAGCAAATGAATATCAATTAAATGATTCTGCTTCTTATTATTTAAATGAAATTGATAGAATTGTGGCTTCTGATTATATTCCAACCCAGGATGATGTTTTGCGGACACGTGTTAAAACTACTGGAATAGTTGAAACCCAATTTGATCATAAGGATTTACATTTCAAGTAAGATTTCTGTGGTAAATTTAAATCATATGACTAATTATTATGCTTTTTCAGACTTTTTGATGTTGGTGGACAGAGAAGCGAACGACGAAAATGGATTCATTGCTTTGAAGATGTTACAGCTGTAATATTTTGTGTTGCTTTATCAGAATACGATATGGTTTTGACGGAAGACTCTGAAATGGTAAGTACACTTTCTTTTTCTATTTTTTACCGTAATCAGTGATGACAATTTTTAGAATCGAATGCAAGAATCCTTACAACTTTTTGATTCAATTTGTAACAATCCTTTCTTTGCAAAGTCTTCAATCATTTTATTCCTTAACAAAACAGATTTATTCGAAAAAAAGATTACGAAATTTCCTTTATCAATCGCTTTTCCAGAATATCAAGGTAAGGTTTTTTGTTTTTTATTCATTCTGGTGATTTCCTTTTTGTTATTCCAGGTCAAAATATGTTTGAAGATGCAGCTGAATTTATTAAACAAAAATTTGAAGCAGTAAATAAACGGAAGGAACCAGTTTATACATATTTTACATGTGCTACTGATACTATTAATATTGAACGTGTATTTTCCGTTGCCGTTGATGCAATTAATGCTAAAATTCTTCATGATTGTGGTTTATTATAACTTGTTCTTTTATCTTGTTGTCAATAAATTTTATGTGTGTCATTTTTTACTTGTTTTTTTACAAAATTTTTTGTGTAATAACAGTTACAGTAATTCGGTTCATTGATTAACAAGTCTGTCAATACTTTTGATTTAACTTTAAAATTCTTTAAAGTCATTTTTTGATTTCTGTCAATAAAAATGAAATATAAAAAGACTGGCTTTTAACAGTGTTAGACACGCTTTTTATTTTTAAAGTTTTAAATGTAGAACAAAAAATTAAAGTGTTTCTGCAACTTTTTTTAGTGTCTGAAAGCAAAATCTATGATACCGGCAATTCTAACCACTTAAAAAGTGTTTTTGTTTAAAAATGATGTTTCAGTTGATATATTTAAAGTTAAAAAATATTTGACATTTATCATTTCACTGAAAGATGAAATTCTATTATTGTGCTCTTGTTATTTTTATTGCTTGCTTTGCTCTTACTGTAAGTTCTTTGTCATTTATTATAAACCAAGAAAAACCCCAAATCGTACGAAGCTCGGATTACTTTCTTCAAACACAAAATTTTTTAGACCGTGAAAGCCGATCCGCATATTACTTGCCCTGATGAACCATGCCCATCTGGTCATTCTTATAGCGTTTCATGTTCAAGTTCTTTCGGTTGCGTTTGTTACTGTAAAAAAGATAGAAATCCTTGACTTTTTTTGTTAACAACGTTTTAATCAAGTTATGAATAAGAAGAAAAAATAAAGGTTTCTTTTTGTGTCTGTGTTTTAAACATGAAAAATGAAGCTAATGATACAAAATAAATAATAAATGACGAAAATTTATGGATAAAGATCTTCGCATTTTTTATGTTCTTTTTTCTACAATTTTTTTCCATCTGTTTACTTGCTTATATTTAACAGATCGATGAGCACTATTTTATTCTTTGTCCGGAATTTATCGAACAGCAAGTGAATCAGATTCTTCTTTCTTTCTTCCCCGGTTAGCTTTGATCTTCACCGTTTTCCCCAAACGTTTTTACCCTGCATAATATCTCACATTTTTGCACTCTTCTTCTCTAGCATTCTTCAGACATTTTTGGTAATAAAAAAATTTTTTTTCTTGTTCTTTAACAATTTGGTAACCAAATTTTGGTTTATATAAAAAATCATTTGGGTATGCTTGGTTTTCCCATGTCGATTTTGATATTATGCGCAAAATGAAACAACAATTTTTCCATTTTTCATAAATTTTTCATAAAATTCGTCATTTTCGAATGGAACCAAATGGTTGCTTTTTTGTGTGGTTTTGGTGAAGAAAACATTTTTTAGTCATCTTTATTCTGCTTTTTCAGTCTAGGTTAAAATCAATCGAAGGATGATGATCTTGCTGACAACATCTGCTTTTAATATTTTTTACAATAAAATTTAATTTAAAACCTCATTTTTATAAAATATCTCGTGAATTTTTTTTTCATTTTGCTCTCTCATAATTCTTTTTATGCTCCTTTTTTTAAATTTTTGTTTAAAACAGTAACGGCCTTAAAAATTTAATATTTTTTTAAAATAATATTTTCCCAAATGTTATGTCCTTTTTCTGTACTATCTTTTTGATTTCGGGCTTTTTAAACAAGTTACTGTAAGTGAAAGCTCCTGCTCCATTTTTTGCTTTCCAGCTCCGCTGTCCCTTCCGACAGTTCTTTTTGGCTTCAATGAATTTTTCATCAGGTAGCTGTAAATTTTCAGCTTCAGCCAACAAAAACCGCTCCAGGGCTTCTGAGCGCGGAGACACTGATAAAAAACAAAGCATTACATTACAGGCAATAAAATCCCAAAAGGAAACTGTAGCCTTTATTTTCGGCATAGTAAACTAATAATTTTTTGTTTCATCATTTGCGTCTCTTTTTAAAACGAAATTGCAATTAAATTACAGTATATTTTTTGTCTCCTAAGAAATATTTTTCACATTTGCTTAAAGAAAATCTTATATAATTTATTATATAATTTATATTTTAAATTTTAGTAAGAATCGCGGTCAACGCTTTAATTGAATATTTTATTGCTCAAACTTTAAGATGTCGTCCGATGATCAATGTTTTGGCAAAAATATTTTAGTAAGCATCGTTTTTGTATGTTAATGAATAATTTTGACCCTTTTTTATAGCCATTTACAAAAATTTTTGCAATTGCTGGCATTATTATATCCATCCTTTGGGGTAGTATCCTCGGCATCGTCATACATGTTTTGGTTTATGTTGGGGTAAAAAGCAATAATCCCAAATCTTTACTTGCTGCAAAAATTTTAATTGTAAGCTTAAATCCTTTTTATTATAAAACTAATAAAATATTTTAAGATTATCAACTGGGTGATTAATGGCATTTTTAAGATTTTATTTTTTTATAATGCTTACCCGGTCCCTAACAAACAAGATCCAACAGCGGCTCCTAAACCACGAAATGATTATGAATATAATCGTGAGTTTTACTTTTACTTATATATATTCATCAATAAATGATAAATCCGTTTTTAGTTGGCTTGTTTATTCTTGCTGCACTTCCTTACATCATTTCTTCAACTTATGTTTTTTCATTTGTTGTAATCAGCATAGCAAGAAATTTTATTCTTAGAGAACGTGATATTCGATTGAAGAATTTTGAACATCAAATGCATTTGCAGTTGTTGAATTTATTAAATGAATCATATGGATACGATGAATAATGACAGTTTATTCATCTGGTATTGCTTCTTTATAATTTTTTCCTGTTATTTATCATTTGTTTATCTCACAATTTTATGAATTTTTTAATAAATCAATAAATTTACTTTGGTTTTTATAAACTCGGGTGTTTTTCTTGATAAAAATTAGAAACATAAAAAATATATTTCTTACCAAATGTTGATTTTTACCTTTTAATCTAAAGAAAGGAAAATTTTTTAAAGTATTCCTGCAATTTCCTAATTCGTGTTCATTTTAAAAAACATTTTTTAACTGTATTTTTTATGAATACATAAAACACAAAAATAATGCAGGAAAATGTAATCTAAAAACGGAGCCGTCGTTTTTTCCATTTTTTCATATATTAAGTACCATGTATAACAGGGAATTTGCAGTTTTTTGGCATTTTTGAAACTTCGATTAGAGCATTGCAAAGAAAATTTTTATAATCAGAGTTCAAGTGAAATGACTGGCAAAAGTTTTTCATTGATTAAATTGACTATTTCTGTACATTTTGAACTTGATTCGTGGGTTAAAGTTACCAATATATCTGTTTCACAAAACGAGAACATATTCAATTGAATGAAAACTGGGTCATTACTGTCAGAGCTTTTGATATCTTTGATTTGATATACTTCGTTAATATATTCAAGAAAAATGAATTCGCTGCTCTCATCAAAAATACTTGCAAGTAAAATCGTTGTTCCATTTTCCATGTTAAAATTGTTATTACTGTTGGCAGCGATGAGTGCAGTTGTAACAAATAAGATATTGTTTTCGATAATTTTGTAAAGCGTTTCTTGAGGAAAGCCTTTCATAGATTCTTGGCAGAATTTCTGTGTATCAGGATATTTTGAATTTACAAAATGTGTAAGATTGAAAATAACTGCCTTTGTTTTCTTTTTGAAACAATTTGGAAGTTCTGATAAGAATAAGCTGATATCAGATATTTCAAATGAAAAATCTTTAATTAATTGAGCAGATGTACGATCAATAACAAAGAAATTCAAATTTTCGATATTTTCTGCAGTTGCTATATAGATGATGATATTCTCAGAGTTCAACAACAATTTTCGCTCTGATTTATCAAAAACATTGTCACAAATTTTCTGGGCGGCTTTTTCAGCTGCAAAAGATCCGCCAATACCTCCAGTAATTGCGCCTGTAATTGACCCAAGAATGCATCCAACTGCTGCTCCAGGTACTGCACCAATGCCACCGAACAATGAACCAATAGCCCCTAAAAATCAAAAAATAGCCAGATTTTTAATTCTATTGTTTACCGCCTGCCGCAGAACCAACTTGTCCCCCACCCCATCCACCCAATAATCCACCGCTCCATCCTCCGGCAACAGATGACGTTGTTTTTATTGTCTTTTTTGGTCGTATCTTTAAATCATCCTTTTTATAATCTGTATAGACAGCATGGCCAATACGTGCTGTATCAATTGCAATCGCTACAGGCAATAAAATTTTGTTCAAGGACTTAAAAAATATGAGCTTCATCAAGGATTATAAAAAATTATCCGACCTGAATTTTATTTGAAACAGTATTCACGCATTCCGCCGCTTTTAATGCACCATTGGATACTTTTGTATGCGGATCTGGAAGTCCAGTGAGTTTCTCATTTAAATTAATATGTGGTGTTTTCCTAATAATAATATAATTTTTAATTTTTTTTAATTTTTATAAAAATACATACGCTCCTTTTGCATGACCTTTATCAATCCGTAATACCCATTTTTCCTTTGAACCCGCAGTAGTATCGACAATTTTTAAGACATTTGATTTACCATTTGCTGCTAAAAATTTCAAAGAATTCGATAAATGTTTTTTTTCTGCAAGCGCATTAATTATCTGAACTTACGACGAAAAGCATATTTTGTAGGTACAAGATTATGAGCTTTGATAATTTTAGTGCCTTCATTTGCAAATCGTAATGTTCCATTACCAATATTAGTAATGTTCTTCTTTTTATCTTTTTCCATCTTTGGTCAAATCAAACTTAACCTGAAATCAGCATTTTTAAATTTTGATACATAATCACTACAAAATTTTTAAGATTATTTCAAACAAATCTTAAAAGATTGGTTTTTTTTCGAAATTCTTATTGTAATAAATGACAAACTGTTTACTCCTAAAATGCAGTCGTTTTCCTTCCATTTTAGGGAAGGGCTGGAGTACACTGATGACAAATAGCATCATCTCATGTTTTATTATCAGTATTATTATTCTCTTTTGTCCCAAATATAGCTTTAAAATTATCATTTAACCATCTTAATTTTAGAGCTGTTTGTCAATAAATTCAAACAGACACATATGACTGATTATGTCTTAAAATGAACTTAGCTACAAAAAAGACTAATAATTTAGAATTTTTAAAAATAATAATATTATTGACTTAATCAAATCAGTTTCCAATTTTGCAAATAAAAGTTAACAGTATAAACTAGAAAATATCAATTATTTCAACTTCATATATATGCCATAATTCACTATTAATGTTACAAAAAAATAGTGTTTTGAATTGATAATATTTCAAGGTCTACTTTGACTTACTTTTGATTTCATATCCACTGGTTTCACAAAGTTATATTCGGGCTTACAAGAGAAAAAACGTTTACATCTTTAATGGGATTGATGAAAAAAATTAGTCAAAACGAAATAAAAAAGTAGAATTTATTTTTAAAATCACTTGTTTTCGGTGTCTGTAAAAACATGCAAAAATATTTTTATTATTGGGTCAATGTTGACGAAAAAAATAAGAGGACAAAATCTTTTATCCATAATTCTATTTTTTTTTTCATTTGTACGTGATGTCTAGAACATCAGTTTTATTTCCCCGGTTCAAACACTTATTAATGTTCCAAAAGTATTATTTGTCCAGCTTTCTTTTTTGTTTTTATTAATAAACAGCTAATATTAACAGAAACAATGAAATAGTCAGTTATTAAGCTTATTTATTTGTTTCAATTCTAAAAAAACATGATTGTTGAGCATCGAAATTTTAGAGCCATATAAAAGCGCAACCAAAATTTGAAATATTCATCACAATTTAATTTAACATTTTAATATTATAAATTTCGATTACAAATGATTTCACTTGCTTCTTTTATTGTTTTGCTTCTTGCCACGAATACATTGGCTCAAAATGTTCCTATTCAAAATGGTGGATCAAATTCACAAGCACAAGCCTCTTCAAATTCTGGTGGCACTGGAACCGGAATCAATCCTGCAGTTGGTGGTCCAAATTATCCAACTTATCCAGGAGGCGCTCTACCATATGGTTCTTCGGGTCTTGGAACAACCGGATTGGGTACCACTGGAGTTTTAAACCCATACAATACAGGACTAGGTACAACAGGTCTTAATGGATTAGGAAATGCTGGTGTATTGAATCCATATGCAACTGGCCTTGGATACAATGGAGCTGCTGGGCTTAATGGCATTAATCAAGCCGGACTTTACAATGGCATGAGTGGTCTTGGAACTACTGGCCTTGGATATAACGGCTTAACGGGAGCTTATAATCCCCTCACTACTGGATATGGTCTTAATGGATTAGGAACTACTGGTGCATACAGTCCTCTTACGGCTGAATTAGGATCATCTGGTTTGAATGGATACGGAACAACTGGCCTTGGAATGAGTCCATATGGATCATTAAACTCATATTCTTCACCATTTAATCCTGCCGTTACTGGTCTTGAAGGACTTAATGGCCTAAATCAAGCCGCGCTTTACAATGGCATGAATGGTCTTGGAACCACTGGCTTAGGATATAACGGCTTAACGGGAGCTTATAACCCACTCACTACCGGATATGGTCTTAATGGATTAGGAACTACTGGTGCATACAATCCTCTTACCGCAGGATTGGGGTCATCTGGTTTAAATGGATACGGAACAACTGGCCTTGGAATGAACCCATACGGAACAGTTGGTCTCAATGGCCTTGGATACAATGGACTCACTGGAGCTTATGGTGTTAATCCATATGGAATGAGTGTACCAACAGGAGGATATGGAATGAACCCATATGCAGGATATCCAAGTGTTAATCCAGCTCTTACTGGAGGTTATGGTAACCCTGCTTTTGGAGGTATCAATCCAGGATTCGGTGGAGTTAATCCCGCTCTTGGTGGTGCATATCCAGGATATGGAGGAATTTATCCTGGAATGGGCGGCAATTCTGGATCAAATTCTCAAGCACAAGCAAGCTCAAGTTCAAATAACGGCAATCAGTTTGGAAAAAAATAAATTATTTCAATGAAACAAATTTCATTTTCGTGTAAATTATATTTTTTTAATTACTAAATTCTTAAGTGAAATAAACATGCTTTTTATCAATTTTTTGTAGCATTTATTATGAAAAAAAATGTGTGATGCCGTTTAGAACTTGGAGATTTCAAGAAATTGTTTTATTAATTTTTAATCATTAGAATTCAAAATATACAAATAAATATACAAAAAAACAATTATTTATTATAGAGATTTTAGTTTATGATAGTTAAAGTTTATCGACCTTTTCCACAATTTTCAGATGTGCATGATAGCCAAAATGTTGCAATAGGGTTATGATATCCACCAAAAGGAATATTTCCAGGATCATTCATCCCAAATAATTGACCATTTACTTGTAAGATAACAATTATCAAAAAATAAATGCAGCTTAATAATGAAGAAATACGGTTCATCTTTAGAAAACAGTTTATTAATGTTAACGAAAATACCTTTGCTTTTTATACTCTTGAATCTTGGGGTTTTAGGATGGGAAAACATCAAAACACGTGGTGTTGTTTTATTTTTAATTTTTTAATTACTCATGTATTTACTTTAAACCGTTTATTTTTCGTTTATATTTTGGTGATAACAAAAAATAAGTTTCATAAAAAAGTGTTTTGCTCTTTAAAAAATTGGGAAACTACGTCAATAAAAATGTGAGCAAAAAAATGTTCATCAAAAATATAATTAATCAAAAAATGTTTAAAGGAAACAAACCACTAACTGACACATTTTCAGAAAAAGACATTACGAAACACTGTTAAAAGAATATTTATTCAATGCACGCTGGGAAAAGTGTGGACAAAACGTTTTTTTGAAGCGATGCTCCCATAGATTTGTCCCAGACTTTCACCATAACTTCTTTGAGGTGTCTAGCAGGCATGTACGGGAGGATTTAAAAAAATATGCATTAGTTCTGTTTTTACAGACCCAAATATGACCAAAATCGACAAAAAATGGGTAAAAACTTAAAAAACGTCATTTTTTAAATTCGAGATTTAGGGGAAAAGATTCCGTAAATTTCTTCACCTGTAGTAAAAGAGTGATTTCAGAAAAATTTCAACAGTATAAGATTAATAGTGGCTTCAAAAAAAAAGCTTAAAGTTTAAAGATTACGGTAGTTCCTCTACTATTTTCGCGGTTAGAAACACGTTTTCCCAGCGTGTTCAATGTTTGTCCTGAAAAAAGACTGAAAAATATTATTTGTTACAAATATCACTGAATATTTCTTTGATGTTCATTCTTCCCAACAAATAAATGAGAAGTTCAATGAAATTTGTTTTTTTTTAAATTTTATTATTTTAAATTGTTTTTTTAATGGTTTAAGCCAACAAACAATGTGTTTAGATGAAAATATTTTTATTCATATTTACTTGCTTAAAAAAACAATATTATGTAACATGTGTGGGAGTACTGATCCACTTCACAAAAATTGTTTTGTCTGAATAAAATTCAAAAAAATAAATTAATAAACTATGATGATGTGTCTTAGACTATCCAAAAGACATTTTTATATGTAACTGTGATTTTATAACGATTCATTTTTTTGTTCAAATTCACAGCGAAACGAAAAACAGTTTTTTGTTGATTTTTTAAAAAACGCCAAAAAACAGTTTTTCGCAAAAAAGAGATGTTTTTGTTTTTGCTCTAATTTAATTTCTGTTAACTCAAATTACTTTTTTATTCTTTCTATGGTAAAAAATGATAAAGAATCTGATAAAAACACATATATTTTATTCAAAAATATACTTTATATGGGTTTTTGAGTGCGTTGAAAAATAGGGTATTTTTGCAAGGTCAAAATCTCAAAACTGTACAATGTTTGATGTCAAATTTTTTTGTATAGAGAAAAAAAAATTCTGACCTCTCCAATCATAAAACAGAACCTGCTGAACATGGTAAGATGATTGGCGAAGAAAAAACATTGTACAGTTTTGAGATTTTGACCTTGCAAAAATACCCTATTTTTCAACGCACTCAAAAACCCATATAAAGTATATTTTTGAATAAAATATATGTGTTTTTATCAGATTCTTTATCATTTTTTACCATAGAAAGAATAAAAAAGTAATTTGAGTTAACAGAAATTAAATTAGAGCAAAAACAAAAACATCTCTTTTTTGCGAAAAACTGTTTTTTGGCGTTTTTTAAAAAATCAACTTTCGTTTCGCTGTGCAAATTGGCTTTTTCACAACTTTTTCAAGATGAAATATTTATTTAGGTTTTTTTTTCAATATTTACAAAGATATAAATTAAAACAAAAATCCAAAAGTGTATTAACAATTTATACATTATTCATGGCTTAACGTTTTCCGCCTCCACAATTAATGCTTGTACAGGAGATCCAAAAATTTGCAATAGGATTCCGGCCACCAAGGGCGACATTCCCGGGATCATTCATACCGAATAGTTGACCATTAACTTGAAAGATAACAAAAATCAAAAAATAAAATGTGATAAATAAAAAATTAATAAATTTCATTATTTTTGTGTATCGCACTTCTAAACTGATTATATCAAGCTGAAGGGTACCTTTTATAATCATACATTTTAATTATCAGTTTCGTAACTTTAAACTGTTATAAAACTTGTTTTTGTTTTTTTCTTCTCCGATTTTTCGTTGTGTTTTAAATCTATTTTTATTCCAAAAGAATAACAAAAAATAACTTTTATTAATTATGTTTGTCATATTATATATGATTTTTTAAAGTATAGAAAACAACAAAAAAATTTATTTGAATTAGTAAAGCCTACATTTAACTGAAATTCAGTCTGCCAACTTAACTTAGATCTATCCCAAAATATGGTGTTATTGGGTTGAGGAGATAAGATATATATTAATTAAATTCAAATTCAAATTCAGCATGTCAAAAAACCTATAAACCCACAGAATTACCAAAAATGATTCATCCGCAATATTTTTATAGTAATAATTTTTAAAATAAACTACCACCTTAATTTACGAAAAAATTTGAATATGGCATGATATAAAGAAACTGGTGTTCAAGGGTTGTTAAATAGTTCATCTATGAAGAAAAAATTAAAAAAATTATTGGCACCAATTTGCTATGGTATTGAAAAGAATAAGATAGTTACATAGGGCACTTTGACATTTTTTTGGGTGCTGGTAAAATGGCAGAAAAATTAATTTGACAAAAAAAAATTATCAACGCTATTTTGTAGTCCCATCTGTTGTCATTAAGTCCACCAAGTTAATCTTTTACATATTTCTGTAGCCGTTATTTTGAAAACCCATACTTCAACCACATTTCAGCTTTTATAAGCACAACTTCGAGTTATTTTTTTGACATTTTGTGGTTGTTGTATTAATTATGGCTACGAAATTCCAATAAAAAATAAGGTTAGTTATAGAGGTTGTTATTATTACAAATATGGACTTTTTGCTTTTCAAAAAAAAGTTTACGCAACCAAAAAAGTGATGCGAGAGTTACAAATCGGTGCTAATGTTGTTGTTAACAATTTTTTTTATGAATGGTAATAAAAAAATACTGATTCTTAATTAATAAAAAAAACATACTTTTTGTACAAAAAAATGATGTTTGAACTTGCAAGTTGGAACGCTTGGAAAAATTTTCGAAGGTTTAAAAAAAGTTTACAAATTTGCCGCAAATTGAGTGTTTTTGACACGAAAATTACGATCAATGTTGCACATCAATTTTTTGCGAGCTCAACTTTTCTTTGCCTCTTTTTTTGATAAAAGCTCTGTGTTAAAAAAAACACAGCTTTAATCAGAATTATATTTTTACATACGCAAATTATTTATATTCTTTTAATTAATACTTTATTCATTCGTGTTTCTCTCGTGGCTTTCTATAAATAGTAGAATTTGTCAATATATTTTTCTCATTTTACATATTTTTTAGATAACTTGTTCTTCTCTATTATGTTTGCCGCAAATAATGGAAGCTCTGGTGGTGGAGCTACGCATGGAAGCGATCGGAGCTTACCTGTAAGTTATAACTATTTTTTCTTGGGGATTTGATTAATTCTGCAACTCCTTTACTTGCATATCTCGATCCCAAACTGTCATCTTTTGGAGCTTTGCGCAGCTATATATGCTTATTCTAGTTTGCTTTATACTTTATAGCTGCAGATTTCATTCTATATGGTTTCCGCACATTGCGAGATTTTCAATAAAGATATGTTGTTTATGAAATGCCTCTTGGCTTTCCATTGTAATGCTTTTTTTGGAATAGAGTTTCCAAATGGGGTTGTTCTTAATTAATGCACATCGGACGCTTGACATAACTTGGACAAATTTAAGAGAGGGGAAAGGGAAACTATATTTATAAAAGGTCTATAAAGTGTGAATTTACCTAGTATGAATTTCCATTTTTTGACTCCAAAGCAGAAAAATTCCTCTTTTCCTACCCTCAAGTTGCTTCCCTGCAAACGATCTGTATACATTGTTACCTTTTAATATGTTTGCTTTTTTAGGAAAATGCTGTTTCATCTCGTATGGATAATGCTGAAACTCAATGCATGAATGCTTTGAAAAGGTTAAATTTGGAACCTGCTCAAACTATCTTCGTTGACAAAGATCAAATTGCTCGTGGAACTGTTCGTGCAGGTGATCAACAAGTAGTTGTTGATTCAAATATTTATGGTCTTCGAACTCAAGTAAGTCTCTTTTAAAATATCAATACTTATAATATATACCTTCATTTTTAGTCTGTTCCCGTCTATCAATATCATCTTGAATATATGAAATTCGTTGGTGCAGAATTAAAAGAATGCCCATTGATTTTTGAAGATACATTTGGTCGGAAGACGCCGGATTATACTGCTTATCAAAATCGTCAAATGCATCGACATTTGCTCTCCGCATTTGTTCGGAAGTATCCTAATGTCTTTGGCAGTGATCCAGATTGTTTTTGTTATGATTATGCTGCCACCTTGTTTTCTCTTGTTGAACTTTCTGCTCAAGAATTGATGCTCGATGGGCCAGAAACTCAAGCAGCTATTGATCGTCCTTATAAGGTCAAGCTCATTCTCAAAAAGCCACCCGATAATGTCTTTGATATTCGTGATATCGTCAAAAAGAGTGAAACTAATGATGTACTCGATCAACCGGCACATATTATTCGATTCTTGGAATTGGCTACTTCACGCTATGCTTCACAACATACGTTAGTTTTATATTCATTGTTTATATGTTTTTATCAAATCTTATGTTTTAGTGAAGATCATGTCATGTACGAAAGTAAGAAGACATATTTTATGGATGCCGCAAAAGTGAGTTTTTAATAAATTTATGACAATTCAATCTCAAAATTTTAGCATGGATTCAATTCCCCTAATTTGAATAATGGGAAGTATTTGGCTGCTGGTGCTTCAAAGGCAGTTGTTTGTGTTGAAGGTCCAAAGAATAATGGTGCTCCTGCTGTTATCATTGATTGTAAGATTGTTACTTTTTATCATGACTGACTTGGTTTTTTTAGCCAAGAAGACTCCTTTCTACTCGTCGATGAATCTTCTTGAAATGCTTTGCCTTGCTCTTCAAGTTGAACCCACCATTATGGTGGCACCTCATCATGCCGAAGTAATTGATAAATACGTTAAACGTTCGTTATCTTTTTTCTTTTTCAATGTTTCTCATCTAATTTTTTTCTTTGTAGGTTTGGAAGTTTTTCCTATCTATGGTAATCGTCAACATGCTGCTATTATTCTTAAATCTTTGTGTTCACAGGATGCTCATCAATCTATGATCGAACAAGAAGGTCGTGAACTTAGTGTCGCTCAGTACTTTCAAGAACGTTACAACATTACTTTGCAATATCCACAATGGCCTTTAGCTGTATGTTCTTTTGGTTTTCTATACAATGTCCTATTTCTATCTATTTTAGTATGGTGCAAAAAAGATGAAAGGAATTCAACCAATGTATCCTCTTGAATTGTTGCATGTTGCAGATTACCAACGTGTTGGAAATGGTAATATTTCTTCAACTGATATTGCAACAATCGTTAAAGTATGTCTTGTTTATAATTCTTACACTCCTAATGCTTAAATTTTAGGCTTGTGCTGTCAATCCTTGTGTTAAAATCCAAGAAATCGATAGCTGCTTTCATTCTTTTTCATTTGGTCTTGATGAATTCATGAAGAAGGCTAAATTGTCTGTCATTGATACTCCTTTGAAGGTTGAAGCTCGTGTACTTAAACCTCCTCAAATCCAATATGCCAATGGTGGCCTTAATCCTGAAGGAAACGGTAAATGGCGTTTACCTCGTCAAGCAAAATATGTCAAATGCAGCAAAGTTATGGTCTGGTGCGCCATCTTTTTGAATGTCCCACGTGAACGTATGCGTCTTGGTGATTTTCAGTATGTTTTTCATTTATCATTAACAAGTTTTTATGAGTGGTTTTTAGACAATTTGTTGAAAAATATTATCATGAATGCCAAAATCGTGGTCTTGTTCTTCCTCCGCCAGCAAAAATTTGGGAAGTCGCTTGTGATACTGCTCCTATTGAAGATGCCTTCAAATCTGCAAGTGAGAATGAATGCGAATTTATTCTTATTGGTCATTCTGATCTTGATAGTAAAATGCATAGTAAGTTCCACTTTCACTGCTGCCATTGGTATTAACGTTTTATTTTTAGGTGTCATCAAGGGCATGGAACGGAAGTACAGCCTTATCAGTCAATGTGTTAAGACCAAAACCATTAACAATGTTATGAAGAAAAGTCCTCTTTCTCTTGAAAATATTGTTGCCAAGACAAATGTTAAACTTGGTGGTAATTTTTATTATTGTTTTTACTTTCAATTCAGTGTTAAAATTAATTTTAGGTCTCAATTATACCATTACTTTGGACAATTATGCTATTGATCCAACTGTGCTTTTTATTGGCCTTGGTATGAATCATCCTGCTGGTGGCTTAGGTGCTTCTGCTGCACCAAAACCTGAAGAAACTGATGGAGCTGGTAGTAATAACAGTGATACTCCTACAAATTTCTCTATGCTTGGGTATGAGACACCATTTTTTGTTGCTTTCGATTTCTTAACTATGGTTTTAGTTTTTCTGCAAATGATGGAAAAAATTCAAATGAATTTATCGGCAATTTCTTCTTTCAGCCGCAGTTGCGTGATGAAAAGGTATGTAACTTTTTGATGCGGTTATATGTATAATTAATTTTACTTTTTTAGCTTACCGTTCTTGATAAATTGCTTGTTGAAATTCTTGATCGCTTTAAGCAAAATCGTCAATGTGTTCCTTCCCGTGTTATTCTTTTCCGTAGCGGTAAACTTTATATCATTTTTGTTGCATTTGTTCCTTTATTCATTGACTTATTTTTAGGATGTGCTGAAGGTGCTTTTGGAAGTGTTCTTCGTTATGAAGTCCCGTATGTTTTTTTATCATTTTATTGTCTTATTATGGATAGGATCTTTTATAGAATCATCGCTGCAATCGTCAAGAAATATGCTCCTGGTGCCCCTGTCTCTGTTGTTATTCCTAGCAAGATGCATTCCGTCCGCTTCTTTAAACAACATGTTAGTTAACTTTTTTTTATTTGAATTCCTTTGACATTCATGTTTTTAGATCAATCCTAATGATCGTTCTGATGCTCAAAATATTCTTCCTGGAACTGTTATTGATAGCAATGCTGTTAGCAGTGTCTACAGTGAATATTACTTGAATTCTCATTTGGCCATTCAAGTATGTTTAATTTATTCTTTTATACTGTATTAATTACGTACTTTTTATAGGGCTCCGCAAAGACCGCCAAATACACTATCATTTATACAACTGAAAAGGATGCCACACTTGATATGTTCGAACGTTGGACAAATGCACTCTGCTATGATTTCCAAATCGTCACTTCTCCAACCAGCTTACCTGCTCCAGTTTATGTTGCGAATCGATATGCTGAACGGGGTCGTCAAATCTTTAATACCTTTGCGTATGTTTCTGTTTTTTTATATTCTTTCTCATGTTAATATTTGCAGAACATCTGGCAAAGCAAATCTTGAAGGTGAAAATGGATATGGCACCGGATCTGGTGAAGGCTCTAATGGCAGTGGTTCAAATGGTCATGGAAATAATCCTGAAAATGCTCCAAACCCTTTCTACAAAAAGTCTCTTGAATTTAACTTCTCTCGTCGTGAATTTCTTCGTGACAAACGTGTTAATGCATAATTTATCTTTTTGTTTTTTGTTTTGTTACTATGTCTCACTTTATATTTGTTATAAAGTTTGAGTTTTTTACTTCAAGTTTTGATTTTGTACATTTTGTTTTTATTAGTCATTTAAGTTTATTAGTTGAGCACGGTTACACTTGTATCGAATTGTGTTGTGGTTTATTGGGAAGTTTACATGACACGAAATTACCTTATATGAGAAGTATATAGTACGATTTTCCTGACACGTGTATTGTTGTTAGTGTAAACAACATCGATGCACTAATAATTTATATGGGTCTTGTTTTTGTTCAAAAAAATGTGTTCTTTTTCTTCTTCGATCGCTTGGGCTCTAATAATATTTTAAATAGAATAAAAATTTGGAAGTGCTGTTATAATAGTATCATGTAATTCTGTAATAGGAATCAGATGCAATTAGAAATTAAGAATTTTTGCAGGATTCACAAAAATCGAATTACAGTAATCTAAAGATTTTTTTAAATTGTTATTTACTTTTCATATACCCCTGGTACAACAAATCCAGACATTTTATTGTGTAATCAGAATAAAATTCATGTGTTTTTTTTCTTTTGCTGAATTTTTTTCTAAACTCCACGGGATAAAGTTTTTATCATAAAGAAACACAATTTTTTGTATGCTATAAATATGCAATAAAATGAAAATTTAAGCCGATACTGCTTTTTGATCCCATCATCGAGAAAAGATTTAAAGGTTTGTAGAAGTCGCAGGGGAGTAATTCGTCAGAGCTTAGAGGTCATTTCAATGTGACGTCATACAAAAATCGAAATTTCGAACCCCTGCCTCTCTATCTCTGAGGCGTCATCAAAGATGCCGCCGTTGAAGTAGCGGTAAAAAAACAAAGAGCGTCGTAATCGCCTGATCCCATCCATCCCTCTATTTGCAAAACGTCATAGATATTACCATTTTACGGTAATGGTAATACCGCATATCCCTGATTCATAACCTGGATTATGAGAATATATTTGTGGAACATTTTTGTCATTTTTTTGAATGATTGAAATGGATGTTTGGGTAAGAAACTGGAAAAATTACTGTATTATATGTTGTTCCTAAAAAAGAAAACTATCAATTCAATGGATTTAAACAAAAAAATATTTTTTCGAAAGTTCTGGAAAACCAAATGCATCAAGTAAGAATACTTCGTTGATGATATATAAAATCTTATTTTTTAGAATGCACAGTTTTCTTTAAAACTCATTAAAAACCACCTGGTTGTAGTTTAGGGAATTAAAGGCTGCCATATTTCTAACATTCAGAAAGCAAGTTTTATAAAATCTTTTACTAAATTTTTTTAAGTTTGTATGGAAAATGAAAGTATTATGTTTTTATCCAAATGGAAAAATATTAAAATCGATGAATTACTGCATCCAAATTTCATGTATTCATTGAGATGGTTAATGGATATTATTTTTATTGTTTCTTCCGCATTGTTTAGTTTCACGGTATATGTTATTTTTAAAAAATCTACAAAAGCTATGGGAATTTTTAAATATGCATTGTTAACACAGTTAACATGTAATTTTTGCGTTGAAATCTTGTTATTTATTTGCAACCCAATTGTATTGTTACCACTTCCATTTGTCACATTTTATTCACATTTGCCGCTAAAAAGTGAATGGATGATATATTTTATTTGTGTTGCTTTATTCCCTGCAGTAATGGCTATTACAACGTTTGTTGGAGCTTTGGCATCACGGGTTTTGGCAGTTTTTAATGCCACGAAATTTGCATTAAAGTTTAAAAAATATATTTATCAATTTTTTTTATTATTTGTCTTTTTTAATATTTGTGTATGGTTAAGTATGGCAGGTGTGTGTTACATAAATTATTGGAAGAATAACAAATGTGGGATTTTAGGTCCATTGTGTTATTTGGTTGAAGAACCAACAAAGACAAGGCAGGAAATTTTGACAATTATACCTGTAATGAAACAAATTTATGATCTTTTACCATTAACTCATGGAGTTGTTTTAAAATCAGATTTTCAATCAATAGGTTTAAAAATGTTACAGTAAGCAATTTTTATTTAATTTTTTTTGGCATATTTTAGGTGTTGCACTTATAATATTAGTTGCATTTTATGTTACATGCGTGGGTATCGCAATTCTTGCATTCAATGTTGTATTTGTGTATCGAATGAAACATGTCAAAAAGGTGTTGTCAAAAGAGACATTTGCGTTACAAAAAATGTTACACAGGTTTTATTTTTTTTGACGACTGTTTATTGTACAAATAAATTTGCAGAAGTTTATTAACGCAACTTTTCAATGCTTCAGTTTTTGTTTTCTTTCCAATTTGGATTGCGGGAGGTTTACTTGTGGCACAAATGTCCAACTCAATTTTTTTTGGAGTTT
This sequence comes from Panagrolaimus sp. LJ2414, assembly GCA_024447195.1. NCBI lineage: Eukaryota > Metazoa > Nematoda > Chromadorea > Rhabditida > Panagrolaimidae > Panagrolaimus > Panagrolaimus sp. LJ2414. The sequence continues at coordinate 414,066 of JAMRXY010000042.1, forward strand.
TACTTGTTCCAATTATTTCATTTCATATTATTGCAGACAGTTTATGTTTATTATATTTTGTAAAACCCTACAGAAAATATGTTAAAAATCTCTTTACTGAAAAAAAGACCCGAGTAGTTATGTTAGCTTGGACATCAAAAGCTGCTGCAAGAATATTTGATTCAATATAAAATTGTTTGTCTTATTTCTATTTTATTATTAGAGTAAGCAAACAATCTGCCGTATGACTCAACTTTAATTTACTCCTTCATATCTTGTTTCATTGTCTCTTCAGTTTATTTCATTTTCACATTTTTGATATAACTATTTAAATGGTTTTTTAATTAATAAAATCGTTTATTTTTGTCAACATATTAAAATTTCTAAAAAAACCCGCACAAAATAAATCTTTGAACAAAAAATACAATTAATACTTTCAAAACATATGGCAAGATTAAAAAAAGTTACAAAAAGAACAAAACAAATTTTTGATGTGATAGTTAATAATCATCGGTAAATGCTATAGGTATTTTTTTAGCTCATGTCAAAGCTATGGAATTGATAGAAACGCATAAATTCTGGTGAAAACCCCCATGGCATTTGCAAAAAAAAATCAAAAAAGTTGAGCATGTATGAGATCGAAGAAAATGAAATTCTAACTCTATATTTACAGTTAAATGATTTTTAAGCATTTGAACTTGACGTTGAACTTCCACCACTTAAATATGGATTATTATAAGGTGTTGGCTGGGAGGAACCTTCCAACGTTGCAATAACATCACTGCCGGATTTGCTGCCCAATGAGCCACTTGCGTATCCTTGATCATTTACTCCAACCGTATGAATCTTTTCAAATACTTCAATTCCATCATTTGAATTTGTTGGAGAATATGGTGTACTGTAGAATCCAGCATATTGAACAGGTGCAGTTTGAATTGGGGATGTCAATTTTGTAATTGATGTAGGTCTTGGAAATTTCGGTAATGTCGTGGCGTTTGTTGTTGGATGATCAAATGCATTGATAAAGGATGGAGATTTGGCTTTAGCTTTTGATTTCTTCGTTTTTCTAATGTAACAAGCAATAAGGCCAATAATAATTGCAAATTGTAAGGCAGCCAGGGCAACTAAGAAAGTAGTGGATTTATACCATTCATCAACAGGATCTAAAAAATCCGCAATTAATAGACGTAATGAGCATTAATGCATTAGGCAGAGTCTTTTCAATCATTATTAAATTTGCATACCTTGTACGGCTTTGATTGCCATGGTATTATCTTCAAATGAATTTGTGCAATTACATTCGCGTAAAGCTTTTTTGCTTGATAAAGTTTTGCAATTACAATTTGATTTCTTTTCAGATTTAAGCAGAGGTTGATTTTCGGGGGTGATAATAGAGTTTGATTTGATTTCAGCGCTCGTGTGAGGAATAACACGTGGATAAACAACCAATGGAGGGATTGGAACTTCAAAGTTTCCACATTCTGCCGATTTTCCATCAATAACATCTTGAAGAAAATGCTTTGCAGTGTCACTAAAATGGATTTTGTATTTGACAAAATCTTCAACAAAATGATACAATTACCTTCTTTTTACAGGCATACAAGATTTTTCATGGACATGCCAACCACAATATGGATCTCGTGCTTCAACACATTCTTTACAATTTTCAAATCGTTGACATTGATAAATTGATAAAGCAAGTACTTGACGATCAGTTACAACAATTAAGTATTGTTCATTGAAAATCAATAACTTTCTTATTGGTTCATCAGCAACTTTGATTAAATTAATCTTAACCAATGGATCCTTTTCTGCTTCAGCAGCTTTAGTTCCCTTCAAATTCAACATTTTGATAACATTTCCTTGGTCAGTTCCAACAAATAAAACATCAATTCGATGACTGTGTTCAGGAAGATGAACATTAGAATGAATTGCAATTGAATTATAATGATCTTGACCCTCATAAATTCCAACAGCTTTGCCAAAAACATTTGGAACCAAATCTGCCATGAGTGGACTGGATTTGGTATTTAGCATTTGATCAGGTGACAATGAATGGGAATTATTATGACACTTTCCAAATGAATTTTGACGATCCTAAAATAGAAAATGGCGTAAAACAAATTTTCAAATGTGAAAAATTTACCCTTGATTTTCGATAATATGCAACACTCATTGGATCAGTCACGAGATAATCGGATGTTTCAAAGAGTTTATCAATATCAGTGATATTGAAAGCACAGATAACACTATGTGACAAGAAATCATATTCGGAGACATAAGTTGCATAAACAATTCCATCTGTGTTACCGTAATTATTTGTAACATTTGAAATGGAAATTATTTGATCAAAATAAAATTGCTTTGATCCTGGCAAAGAACAATTCAACCGAGCTTTAACATATGTTGTCCATTCATTTGCATAAATTGTCGGGCCACCATTATCATTTTTACAAACTCTTGCAACCCTTGAATAATATCCTGATGCACCATATCCATCTATTGTTTCTGCTTCAACTGCTCTTTCACGGAAAAAGAAGTAAACGTACTAAAAAAATAAGTTTTTGTTTAACATTTTTGATGTTGCATGAAATTACCATATCAGTATGAAGACTTCCAGCAAATGTTGGCTTATTCAGAAGTTTAAGGTTATTTCGTTCTGTTCGAATTCCAGAACTTTTATCAGAGGTAATATTTCGTTGATAGATTAAGGCATCAGTGCTTGCGAAATCGGATACTGTAAAAAGTCATATTAATAATTTTAAAAAATTTTGAGTTTTAAAATTTAGATTTTTTTAAGCCCTCAATTCCTTTCTCTTTTTTAATATGGCATTACTTAAATGTCCATTCACATTAACCTTCAAACTAATACTTTTCTCATCATCCATTTAAACTTCTTTTTAACCTCACAGCATGTATCTATACTTTAATTTTTAACCCTTATTTTTTCTAAATAAAACGTTTAATAAAAATGCTAATGCAGCTGGAGTTTTTGACCTCCAAAGTGATTAATTTTTACGTAACCAAGTTGGGGGTCTTTGTCTAATTGTAAAAATAGCAGTATTGAGTCATTTTAGTTCACAATTTTTTTTATCACACTTACCAGTTGCAGTATAAAGATTATCATTATCCAAATAAAATGTTGCATTATATTGTGGATGAAGAGGAGATAAACCGGTACCAGAAAATTCTCGAATAATTTCATGTGTTTGAGAATTAAGAATCCGGCATTTTGGTTTAAAAGCATACGTTCCGCAAATTAAATAATCATTGGTTTTTTCATTGATTGAAAAAACTCGAATATAATTCCGGCAATCATCTTGTTCAGAAGATTTTTGACGACATTCATCAGCTTTCGATTGCTCAGTTGGCCAATAATAGGTTGAAGCTTTGGAAATTTTGACGGTGGAATCAGTTTTTGTTACGGTTAGATTGTAAACATGATCACTGTAAAGTTTATTTGGTTAATTTATGTGTTTCTTGCTATGATTTTTTTTGGTAAATTTCGCCTTCCACTTTGTATAAATTAAAGATTCTTAATGCAACACTGTCATTTTCGAAGCAACACTAAACTTTTTATTGCATGGATAAAATCTTTGCAGTTTTTATAGCATTTTTCGGAAATGTTTTTAATTGAAACGTAAAAAAACTTACGCTCCTCCAACAATAATATGACTGCCATAAACTTGTAATAATCGTAAATAATCAACCTTTGTTTCGTTGCCGAAAATTCCGATAAATGTGTCTAAAAATTTGCATAAATTAATTCAATGCGATCCAATTAGTGACATTTTGGGGGATCATGATACAAGATTGATTTCCCAAGGGATAAATCGTAAGTTAAATTTGGTAAAGATCTTTTCAATCTCAAAAGCGAAATCAGTTCCGTCAAATCTATCAAAATTTTGTTTTTACTCAAATCAAAGGGTATTTATTTTAAAAAACTTTTTTCAAGGTTTTTATGCATACTTTTTTTTGTACAAAAGAAAAAATGAGGGAGAAAAGAGAGGTTAAGATGATTATCATTGTTTATGGACATGCATTTTAAATTGTTTAAAAAGGTCATGGTTGTTGTTTGGATTTAAGGGCAAAGACTTGATTTTAATTTTTTGTTTAATTACATAAAAATTTGCATTCAAATATAACGCAACAATAGCAAATCAGCATATTGCATTATATTTGACAAGAGATATTACACCTACATAACATACGCTTAAAATATCGATGAATTAAGATTTTCAAAAAATTGTTTTCTGTTTTTGCTAACATTTGAAGACTTCGTTGTCTTCGGGTAACTGATAACCTCTTAACTTCACATACATAAAACCACCTACATGATCTTCTAATCAGTAATCAATAACCTACGTTTCCTGTTTATCGTCTATTCTATATTTTTGTCTCCAAATTTTTTTATTTTAATTTGGCGCCGTTTTGAGAAACAAAGAACCATTAAAAATTTTGATTGCGTGAAACAAGCGAAAAAGTTTTCCGTTTTTTGTTCAATCAAGTTTTTTTCCGTAAAAGTCACACCAAAAACGTGTTAAATGATTCAACTTTCACTTTTAGGATAATTCTTTTTAAAATTTAAATCGCTGCATAATATATCCATAAAATTGCTTTTGTTTTAATGGTTTTCAGAAATGATATCCCTTCATTTTCTGAAACTTTATACTTTCCCAAAAAGATTTCTGAAATCACTTTTATGAAAAAAAAAACTTAAAAATTTTGTCAACACTGTTACGCATGATGAAGTAGCTAGATCACTTAATTCTTCAACAATTTCCTGCTTTTTTATATGTAATATAAATCTATAAAGGTGTGAAAAAATGAAAAAAAGAACTTCCGAGTTTATAAAAAATAGACCACTTGAAATGATATTTTCTTCAAAAAAAGCTTTATTGAATGACCACTTATAAAAATTGAATGAAAAGGAAAGATGAGTCAATAAAGGTTTTTTATTAAGAAAAATGAGGGGAAAAAGGTTTATAATAAAATATAAGAGTGTAAACGTAATAAAAGATAATGTTGCAAAACAATGAAATTCGGATTAATGAAATGTGAAAAGATGGGAATTTATTTTTTTTCAATCACTTAAGATTATTGATTAATTTTGTACAGGTAATCTGATGCCATCACCACTTTAACATTTTGTCAAACCCCTTGAGGTATTAATTAAGAGTAATCAACAGAAAGTACAAAAGTTATTTAACCGGACTAAAATTAGGATCAACTATTAATCGAAAACTTAATCAAGCAAAATAAAAATTAACGCAAAAAAACAAAGTTTTCTAAACAAGACGTGATTTAATCAAGAAACAAAAAATACTGTACTTTTTGGAATCCCATCGTTTTACTCCCTCTTCAAGTGATAAAAAAATCTCGAATAAGTTCAAAATCTACTTACCATTTCTTAAATCAAAATAATTTGGGATATCAATTGTTGATCGGGATGAAATAATTCTTGATTTAACTTCATTAATAAAAACGGGAAGCAACAAACAAAATAAAATAAAATAATTCATATTTTAATCTTTAAAATGATAAATTTATACGATAAATTTGTTTGCAAACTCTAGAATTCCATTCTATCACAACAAATACGTTTAAATAAAAAAAATATATAATTTTAACCTAAAATAGTAACGTATTTTTAACAAGCATTTTGATTTTGATAACAAATTATAAAACATTTCACGAGGTATAAACGAAAATCACGAGCATTACATTTTAAGCGGAGGTGAGAAAATAGGAGACAAAATGGCACGGGAGAAAATGATATCGTGGTAAATGGGAATAGCGGTTTGGAAAACTAAGTATTTTCCAAGCTGGTAATTATTTACTGTATGATTATCCAGTAATAAAACAGTCACATCTTTATTGTGACTATGCTAACAAGAATAAAATCGTATTTTAAAATATTTATACGCAAACCTTTTATACTGAAAAAAATTTTAAACCGCGATGTTGTTTTTTTTGTAAAAGCTTCCTGCTTTCGAAGAACAAAGTCTGAAAAAGCAAAAAAATCCAAAAACATTATTCATTTATGTTTTAAAAAAAGGAAAAAATCATGGGAAAATGCAAAAGAATCAAGCGGAAGTGCATGATCTTGTGAATATTGATAGAAAAAAGGGGCTATTAAAAGTGACGCAATGCTTTAAATTTATCATAAACTAAAACAAGCATAAAATTGCTAAAAATAGGTAGAAGGGGAGGTAAAAAAACGTGCAGAAATTGTTTTTAACGAAAAACTTTCTTATCATCTACAGTTTCCTTATTTTGCTACTGATTTAAGAAATACAAAAACAAAAAAGAGGAAGAAATGGAAACAATAGCGGAGAACCCAAAGAATGGAAAAAACTAAAACAACCATAACTGTGATTCTATTTGTACATCATCAGTAAATATGCAATTTTTTCAAAGCTATTATTAAAGGCATTGTACATTAGTTACCTTTTTCATAGCTATATCTTTATAAATTGACAAAACATTTTGCAAATAAATAAGAATTCAACTTACAACGTCTTTTGAATCAAATAAAAAACAAAAATAACCTTAAATTCGAGAAATAAAAAAAAGTAAATTAAGGTTACGCAAATTAAATATTTTCAAACAAATACACACACATAAAGTCCGTTCACCAGCAATTAACTTCACACACGTTCATCAAAAAAATTTTCTTTGTACTTCAAAAAAGCATTCCAAAAAAGTCTCCAAAAAGTAAATCGCATTTTTTTGCTATTTTTGAAAAAGATATGGGTTAAACAACAAACAAGATGACTGACTTACTGACTCCAAAAGAGGTATCGCCTCAACAAAGTGCAGAAAGAATAAAAAGAAAGAAAGAGGGGAAAATGGTCATCACAATCTCCTGCTGGCTGGCTTCAGTAGATGATTATTGCTGGAAGCGGAGACAGCAGAAAAGCGGGAGAATGATGCGTTCATCACCTCCTCCTCCCTTTCTTCTCCTTCTTCTTCTTCACTTTTTTTTCGTCTTCCAGAAGGGAGAGAAAGAGCGTTGAAAAGAAGAAAGAGAGATTTGAAAGGTGATCGCTTATGAGCTTTTTTTTCTGTTTGATAAATTGACCGAAAATCCGATTATTGCGCTCATATGAAAAAAATAGAATAATCGAAAGAAGCAAGCGATAAAAATTTTAGTTCGAAAATGTTTCAATTTTTTTCTTCTTCCAAAAATCAAAAATGATTTCTTCGAAGGAACGGACCCAAATAAAAAGAGATGATCATTAAAAAAATTCTTTTTTTGGGAAAAGATGATGATGATAGCAGATGATGAGACCAGAAGGTAAAGTATCCAAAGAAATAGAAACTTGAAGGGAAAGAAAGAGAGAGAGATAAATTAAAGACACATGTGGGATAAAAAAGATAGAATAATTTAGCACTCTTTTTATAAGAGCCCTTTTGTGCGTGCATTTAAAAAAAAGGACCACCATCATTGTAGACAAAACAAAAAAAAGGAAAGAAGAAAGAAACGTATCGCCGCCGACATGCAAAAACAAAAACAGCATTAATATTTAAGTAAACGAAAAAAAATATATGAGAGAAAAAGTGAAAGGTGAAATGGATATTCGTAATCTTTTTTTCTGCGGTAAAAAGTGCAGTCAAAAAAGGGAAAGGTTGCAGGCGACTGTCTGAAAGTGGTTTGTGTAATAAAATAGCAGGTTCATAAAAAAATAACTTTGAAAACAAAAAAATAAAAAACATTTGATAACAACTAAAGCAATAAATAACATTTATCCATATATTGCAACTTCAAAACCTGTTAAAATTGTAAAATTTTTGTTAAAAGTTACTTTTTAAGAGTTTCATTATATCGCTATATAATTTTTATAGCATCGTAAATTATGACAAAATAATTAAGCACGATTGTAACAATTGAATTATCTGAAGATAAACTACAGCCCGATAAAATTTATCTTATCAGAATAAAATCTTGATATCAATGGTAACATGAAAGTTTTTTCAAAGTAAATAAATCCTTGCTAAATTCTTATTCAAAAAAACTTTGCAGCAAAAATTCCCACGCGTCTCAAAAGAAAACAATGCATTTCACTGTAACTTAAGAGCCTGTAACAGTTCACAAAAATATCTTCTAATCCTAAAAATAGCAAAATCAAGGTATATTCTTTTTTGACTCCTCCAGCAACTTCAGACAAAAAATTGAAACTTAAAAAACTTAAACGAAATCCAAAACTTTTTTTATAAAAAGAAATATAAAAAAGAAGCAGAAGTTGGTATACATAAAATCGAACACTTTGTCACCCGCTTTTTTTAGATATTTGAAGCAATGAAAACAAGTCATCGAAATGAAATAAATCGGGAAACAAGAGTTCCTGGTTTTTCTTCACAAAAGATTTTGGTCAGCCAAATAAAAATGTCTTTCGTTTTTATTTTTTGATTGAATTGCGAGGACAACTTGTTTTTCCTTCCACAATCAAAAATGTATCAAATCCAAAAAAAATTAGTTGTTAAACCGATATAAAAAAAGTTGTTTTTTGATTTCAGAAAATTTGAAAACGAAAAAATGATCCAAAAATGAATAAGGGTAAATTTTAGTGGTAAACACAAATTTAAAAACTAATTTAATAACGCTAGATTAAATTTATAGTTGTAATCCCAAGCAAACAAATCAACTAAAAATAGTTTACTATTTTCATTTGATTACAGTCTTTCCCAAAATATTTTGTTTAAAAACCATCGAAGCACGATTCTCACATATATATAAAATTACTTTATTTTCATACATGTTCACATCAGCGACCTCAAAAATCTATTAAAAATCAGTTGAATTTTTTCAAACATCATAAAAAAAAGTTTTTTTTGTTTTTTAATTAACTTACAAATATTTTTTGTTGCTACTTCTCGCGGAAAAAAATAAGGTTAAGCCTGTCAATTAGCTGTCATTTTTCGATTAGCCTTTTTTTTTGTTTGGTCAATAAAATGGTCTGGGGACTTATGACTGAGTGACCGGAAAATGACCAAATTTTTTTATTAACAAGTGTCAATTTTCATTCACAAAAAAGAGGGAGAAAGGTTGAAAAGAAATAAAACGTTTTTAACAAAGGTTTAAAAAGCATTACAATGGACTTTTTTTTGTACGTTCTTTATTTGCGTAAGGATGAAACGAAATAGGATATCGTAAAGTTTTATCCCCTTTTTTGAAGTATGTAAAAAAGAGATGTGCTTTGTAATAAAGCAGTTTTTAGTAATTTTTGTGCAATGAAAATAATAATCATACATTCCATAAAACAATGAAGCTGTGAATCGATTTCAGCTTAACAGCGCTTTTCATTTTTTTAAAACATACCAATCAGACATCTGATAAACTTAAACAAAGCAGAATCCAATTTTTATTTCTTTGAAAAAGAAACTGTTTCAACAAAGCCTACCTCAAATCATCATTTTATTATCTTCAACATATTTGACATTTCATTTTTTATTCCTCATACGCAGCAACTTCATTCAGTTTAAATAAAGTTATCAAACCAAGAAATTTTACATCCCACTTTTTTTTCTCTTGGGGCACAAACATCAAAAGCCGATTACTTGTTCCCACTAGACAACCTGGCACTATCATTTTAAACATTTTGAACGAAAACATAAAGCACTTTATAGTTTTTTAGCCGCCAAAAGCCTTTTATTTTTTTTGTCAAAGATGGACAGGACTGAAAAACAAATCATGCTAAAAACAGTTTCATTTATCCTTAAAAGAAAAAAAAAAGAATTATAGGACCCTTTTTTCTGTTATCTCAATTTTTTGAGGATTGATAAAGATTCAAAGAGCTTTTAATTTTTTTCAATGAAAAATAAAGTCAGACAAAAAGGTACCTATTTTTTTGATTTTCACATGAGCCATGAGAAAACATTTAAATGAAAATTAGGATGAAAAGAAACAAATGATAATAATTGTCATGCATTTTACCACATAAAAAGGAGAACCATGTAAAGCAGTGAGTGTGATGATAACATCCTGGACATTGATCGTTGCCTTTTGCATTGTCAGAAGCATTAAAACAAAAAATAACAGAGGATTGTATAAAAATGCAAGCAGAAGTATATTACCATAAAAATTTTGTGCAAGAAGTAAAATAAGAATAAATGATAAAGTTTTTTTGGCCGAAACAAACATTCAAATTCGGAAACAAAAATTCTGTACACTGTTGCTGTAAATTAGTTTTTAAATGTTAAACATAACATATCGCTGGAGCGAAAAACCGTCGCAGTGAAGTGAAAATTTTTTTTCAGCATAAAAGAAGTCGTTTATCGAAATGTGAATCGGCAAAAGTGTTTGTTAGCATAAACGGGGGTGATGTTGTTATGAGTTATTTTTATTGTAAAATGTTTCATTGACTGACAATTGTGAGTCAAAAAATGCATGATGCATATTCTTTGGTACCAGGATGTCTCATCACCATTTATTTTGTTAGGTAATTTTAACAAACTTTTACACATTTTTATCAATAAACTTGGCTTAATCAGCTTAACTCACAAGTCCAAATGTTCAAAGATTTAAGATTACGAGGTCATGGGTTCTTTCTTTAAAAAACACTCCTCCTTTTCACGCTTGTTTTCAACTTTTTTGTTGGACATAATTCCTTAACTCTTTTATCTATTTTTTACCCCAAACCTTAATCCTCACCAAAAAATATTTTTTAAAAACATGTTTTTAGTCAAAAAACAAATGGAAAGCCAAAGTTTTGTACGTAATAAAAAAAAAGTAAAAAAGCTTATCATTTTATGGTTCCTAGCTGACTATACATAGTTCTTCTTGTCCTTAAAAATGTTCTTCAAGAATAAAACTTTGATTTAAAACAAAGACTTCATTCATTAATTACTTTTTGTCCAAAAATTTTATGGATGCAAAAAACTTTTACAACCAATCAAATTCGAAGAACAGTCTTTTTTTCAAACCAAAAGTCGTAAATAACTTTTAACAGAACTATGATAAAAAAAAGCAAATGTTAGAGATAGTTGCAATATTTCAGTGAAAAACATGGACAAAGTACACAGAAGCTAATAAAAAATAGCTGCTGTGATTAGTAGACAGACGAGGGGGTTGATTGGGTTTACAACAGCAGTCTCATGATATGATATGATACAAAGTGCAACAATTTTTTAGCTTTCCTAAAAGCTCTTTGTTTTTCAAAAAAATAAAGTAAAGTGAGTTTAAAGTCTGTTTTTAACAACGATAAAAAACACTTGTACTGCAGTATCTCTACTGAAAGTGTTAAAAAGAACACATTTTATGTAAACAATAAAAACAGAGTTTGATAAGCGGCTTGTGATGTTTGAAAATGCATAAAAAATTTTTATGAGTTATTGAACAGCCATTTTTTATAATAGAAAAAAGTTTAATCATTGATGAGGGAAAATGGTATGCAAACATAATAAAAATCAGATTTTAAAGAAAAGTTTAAAAAAAGGGGAGCACTTTTGTGTTGATTCAGAATCCTTAAATAAATTACATTTATAAAATAAAAAAGAGAAATACGAAAACGGTAAACTTAATATTGGCGGGAAACTTTTGGCCTTTAATTATTCCTTTTTTCTTTTTTCCTCAAAAGTATCTTTTTTTTAAAAACAACAGTAATTAAAAAAAGAAAGAAAAACTATACAATCATGTTTTTTTTTTTGAAATACGCACTTTTTGACAGAAAAAACCGTTTATCGGTATTCTTCCTGACACTCTTCATTTCAGTTTTTGCCTGTCCATCAAAAAGTTTTTCACTTTTTTGAAACTTTGGTTGCGCAAACCTTTTTTATGCCAAAAATACAAGGTTAAAAATATAAAAAAAGACTAAAAATGATTGTTATTTTCTTGTTTTAGCCTTTCCCCGAAAAAAATCAAATATATTTTTTAGCAACTATAGTTTCTTTTTTAAAGAACAATAATAAAAAAATAAGAAAGAAAAGGAATGATTCAATGTTGTTTCTGTATTGTTGTTGCGCAACCTTTTAAAATTATTATAATCGAAAATGCAAAACAAAAGTTGGAAGGTTGGCAGAATTCCAAAATGTCAAAAAAATTTTCAACATAAATTCAAAAAGAAACAAAAGTTTTGGGGAACTTTTAACATTGTTGAACAAATACAGTAATCACAGTTGTTGTGAAATTTTAAAAACCTGGAGAGAAATTGGCTTTAAATTAAAGTAATGCCAAACATTGCTGAAAAAAATATGAAAAAATACCCTGAAAGTTTAAAGGTAATGTCATGTTAGTTTTCAATCAATTTTTTTGTCTAATTTACCTATGCAAACAAAAAGATAAAAAAGGAACATTAAAAGTTGCGCAATGCAACAATTTTCTCAAGAAATGCATAAAACATGTAATTAACCTTCCAAAAACAACTATACATAAAAGGCGGATAAAAAGTGACCATTTTTTTGTTGATCGCAATACACATAAAAGAGAAAGATGAATAAAAGACTCAAATGACAAAGTGTTCAGTGACAGAAAAAAAAGAAAATCAGTCGACCTCCGATTTTGGGAAGGATTTAGAGTAATTTTTTGCAGTTTTTTAAAGATGAAACGTTTTTTCAGTCTCTTTTAACAAAAAACGAAAAATTTGTAATTTAAAAAAACCATGTTTTTAAAGAGAACAGAAGGATAAAAAACCAAATAACAGCTTTGAGCAATGATGAAAGCGGGTACAATTTCATCATTTTAGCCCCAAATGTTACACTATTTATTCATCATAAACTAAGTTTAAACCAACCAAAGCAGCTTCTTTTTGGCGGACTTATTATTATTTGAACACCTTGTCAAAATATTGCATAACAAGTCCAATGCGTTTTCCATTACAAAAAAAGAAGATAATTTTAAAACGATTTCAAAAAACCAGCTTTTTAGTACTTTTTTGGACTGATTCTTTTTTTCCCGCTACAGAGAAAGATGCCTCTATAACCGACCACAAGTTCTCCTTTTTTTCTTTTGCCTTTGATATTCCGCCTCAAAAAACTGATTCCATTTTCAAAAAATAAAGCAATTGGCCATTTGAACACTGAAAAATAATTATTTTTAATTTTTTCCCTCTAAATAAATAAATATAAATTCATTAGGACTTTGTAAAAAAACGACTAAAATAATATTGCCTTTGGCAATATTGTGAGAAACATTATTTAATAAATTTAATTCGGTTAAAAATAATAATAAAATGATTAATAATGTAAGTTTCATAAAATTCAATAAAGTTCCATATACCAATCCCAATAAGGAACATGACTTAAGAAAAACATTATTAAAACTCGTTCCACAAAAAAACATCGCTCTGTGGATGGGGAAACTCGCGATTTAACGGTTAAAACAAAACATGCCAAAAATAGAGAGCATTATTTATTTTATAACTGTATAGCTCATAACCATTTTTTTATATAGGAGTTCTGATAATTGGTCCTAGTTTTGTAAAAACATAACAAAATCCGATATTTGTAACTCATAAAAATCTCATGCATGGATAAACTAATTTGCAACCCATCAGCGCGGAAGCTACTATTGTATTCGATTTCTATTCCTAAAAAAAGAAACAAACGATTTCATGAGGCAGAAACGAAATTCCAACGAGGATCTATCATTCAAATATTTTATTACTTTCAAACTTAAACATCTAAAGGTATTGCCAAAATCAAAACAGTCTGGTTTTAAACAAAAGACGTGAGTGAATGCCATTTAAAAACTATAATCGAGGACAAAAAATTGTGATTTTTTTGAGGGAAGGAAAAAAAGTGCAATGACCTTTTTGGTTGATTTTTTAATGGAAGATTTCAACAAAAATAAAAAAAGTGATGACTCAAGTTAAAATTCGAACAAAAGAAGACACATAAAAGACTAAAGTAATTCCGGAAAAAAGAAAGATAGACGGAAGAAGGTATATTCATGAAAATGTCCTTCAATTGCTACCGATGTATTGAAATGCAAAGATTTATGTACATAGTTTTAATAAATTGTTTATAGATAAATTTGTGGTTTTGTGAAAGTTTTTCTATAAAAAAGTAATTTGAGCCATGAAGCAGAAAAAACCATAATAGAAAATATTAAACACATATAATTCACTTTTGAACCTTTGTTGACCCTCCAAAAAGACAAAAGTGTTTCGGGAAAAAACAACTGAACCCTCTTTTAATAAGATTTTCACCAAAAATGGAACACTTTTTTAGATTTTTTTAGACAAAAACGAAAAAAATAATTCAGTTTTTCTTTATATATATTTTTGTTTTAAATGAGTTTCAATTTCCTGTTTCTTCCTGTTTTAGTCGTCCAGGCAGTAGTCAGTCACTCATCGAACAGTTCAAGAAAAGAAGAAAGAAGAAAAAAGAACTGACGGAAAAAATTATTTTTATTCTTTCAACATTTAAACGCAAAATATAAAAAGAAGATTTTTAAAGAAAGAATAGCTTTGATCTTATTCATGAATTTTAAAAATGATTTTCTCTTTATTATTTTAAATGTTCTTCTAATTTTCGAAAAATATCTTCCTGAAAGAGAAGCGATAAATGTTTTTTGGAAAAATTAGACGAGCGAAAAATGTTAGATTAGGTAAAGTAAAATAGTTGGCAAAATTAGCTCACAATTTTAAACATGTACGTTCTGTTTTGTGCTTCTAAAAAATTAAGAAAGTTCAAGTTTTAAAAGAAAAAAAATTAAAAAACCAGTTAGAAAGGTTAAATGAAGAAAAAAAGCGTTGTTTAAAGACATAAATCTATGAACTATGTCACACTTTCATCTTTTTGTCCGTCAAAAATGTTTTTTATTAGCTAATTTACTTCGTAAATGGTTCAAAAGAGATTTGTTTTTTAAGGTTAAAAATGATGGAAAAATGAGTGGAAAAGAGGAAAAAAAGAAAGAAAAAAAGTAAAGTTGTTATGTTCCAGAAGTTGGACAGCATTATGTCTTAGAAATTGTGATTCTTATCTTGAAAGAAACAATAGTGTTTATTTCAAAGAGTTTAGCAAAAACAAATTACAGAGTTTTATTAGTTGGAAAAAATACACGTGTTTACAGAAAGGTAAAAACATCAAAAAATGGAAAATATATTTTTCTCACAATTGTCAATGTTTTTTCCTTGTGAATTGCATAATAATACCTCGACTACAGTATAAAATAGTTTCACACAGGTTGGCCATAACATAATTTATGCAAATAAAATTCGTTTCAACAATATGGCAAATTGCCGAACAAAAATCACATTTACCCTTCAATCTTTTCAAACAAAAAAAACAACCGTGCCCAAAAAAACTCATTGAAGGAAAAAAGACTTTTTTATTGTCCACCTGCGATCAAAAAAACATGAGTATGAAAATGAACGGGTTACCTTTTTGCCTTCTCAAGTAAAATTTGATCACCGTCAAAGGAAAAAAAGGAGAACGAGGTGTTATAACACGGTTTTTTCTTTTTCTCTTTTTGCCTTTCACCCCTCTCACATCGCCTCATTTCTGCTCAAGTCCCTCAAAGAAGAAGTGGTAAACGATTTCAGCAAAGATTGGGTTTTGATACGCAAAACGAAAAAGAAGGAAAACCGATGCATGAACGAGACCATCTCAAGGACTTTTGACTCTTTTTTTATATTTTTGGCAAAGTCACCTTGTTTTTAATTTTTTTTTATTCTGGTAGAAAGGCTTTTTTGAACTTCTTAGTGGACATTGTAGATGGCAAAATATGATTGGATAAAAAGTGTTCAAAACGCAAAAGAAAAAGTTAATTAATTAAAAATGTTAACATAAATCATTTTCAATAAAGAAGTGAACGACAGTAATAGTGCTTAAAATCAAATAGTACTAGTCAATTTAATAATACTATTTATTTTTTTTTCCAAATTGCTTACAATTGTTCTCGTTTTTAAAGCAATAATTCAATCTCATAATTTTGAATTGTTTTAAGCTCGAGTTTCAGCAAATATTAAGATCGAGAGATATGATATAAAACTATTTAACATACGAGAAAACAATTCAAACTATTTTACAACTTTTTAAATTATCAGTCCATTGACGCGTCAAGTTTCAATAACAAAAAAGCTTATATAAAGTTGATCCATTAAAGGATTAAAAGCTTAAATCCCCCCCCCCTTTAAAAACCAAAATCGTCAAAGAAGTAACAAATCTCAGATAACTTTTGACACGTTGTAAAAAATAAAATTTAAAAAACAGGCACCAACAAGCTCTTTTAACGATAAAAATCAGCTCCGACAATTTTTTTTCTTTTACTGGAGCGAGTGTCGCAGTGCCCTCAAAAAGAATCAAAGGGTCAGCGAGAGAGACTTAATTCCGGAGGAGAAAAAGTAGTTCAGATGAAAAATGTGTTACCGAATTTGATAAAGCTTTGACGGTTATTTAATAGGTTTTTAAAAAGGAAAACCAGGGCACTCATTGAAAAAAATGGTGGTAATTTTAGCGACTTCCAAGTAAAATTATTAAAAATATATGGTTTTGCAGCGCCAAGACTTTGTTTTTTTTATTAAAGCTTATGAACATTTACTTTACATTACACAAAAGAATAGCCACACCTATTATATAAACAAACATTCATCATTGTTGTTCTCAGTTTTTCATTGTTTCGACAGAGAAAAAATACGTGTAAACATAATGTTTAAGCATAAATGAACAAAAGGGCCTCCGATAGGCTAATAACCCCCCCCCCTCTCCTTTTTCATATTCATATGAATAATAAACATTACAAAAAACACGAGAAAATGGAGGAAAAGGGTCGATGGTCAAAATAACAAAATGTGTTGATTATTCTTTTATGAAAGATGTGTTACAAAATGGGACAACTTTTTATAAGAATTTTTGTGGTAAAATTGAAAAAAGAAAAAACAATTTTCTAATTTTTGGCTTTTCTTTTTCTTGTAAAACCAAAAAACTTGAATAAAAAACCTACCAAAAAAGATAGATCGTTATCAAAAAAATAGCAACAAGCTGCTGTTGCTGCTGCTGCTGCCATGTAAATCCCTCCAAAAATAATCTGATCTCTTAAAAAACAAGTAATCTTCTCGTAAAAGACAAAAAAGTTGCTGATGGCCATAAAAATTGTGAGAAATAAAAAGCGATAAGTCGTTGTAATTTAGTCAGTCAAGGCAAACAAACATGGATAAAAGAGATTAGTAAAAGAAGACAAAGTGCGATCGCGCAATATATTTTATTGCTTTTATCTTCTTTGCCTTCTTCTTTGCTCATTTTGCAAATTTGTTTTACGAACTGTGATCGCTTTTTCAAAAAGGGAAAAAGAAAAAATACATAAAAGAAGAGAAACAACAGATGGCAAAAGTGTGATAAGAGAGAAAACGTTTGAAAAAGGAAAAAATATGATTTTTTCAAAAAACAAGAAAACTGAAAATTGAAGTGGAATAATGCTTTTAACGAAGGTTTAAAAGCCGACAAAACATATGCCGTATTTTCTTTTACAGGCATGTTTCATCTCTGGATTTCTTGTGTAACAACTTGTTTGAAATTAAAACCAAACGAACATTGATGTTGGTAAAATATTTTTTCTATCACCTTCAAAACTTTGATGTAAACCAAAACCTTTTAATTTTTTTAAATAAAAAAGGGAAGCGAAAATGATACCTCTATCTATTAAGGGAAAAGCAAAAGAAAGAAAAACGGTCAAAAAAGGACAGAAAAAGAAGGAAAAAAACGACTGCTATAATATCTTCATTTTTTTCATTGAAAAATCAAAAAAAATTTAAGAAAGTAAAACAGGTTTGAATGTGAGAAGTTGATGTAAAACGCAAAAAAACGAAACAAGGATATTGGTTAATTTAGAAAAAAAATAGCCACATCACGTTGGAATCACTCCCACTGTTTTTTGTCAGTCTTGGCGTTATGTCCGTAGTCATTTTAACAGATATCTTTTTAAATCAATTAAATTTTTTTTAAAACTCTCTGTTACGAGATCAGGATTTTTCTGCTGATTCCAAATATATAAAATTTGACTAACAAAAGTTCGGTTAAAGCCCAGGATTTTTGAAAAAAGGTTTGTATGGAAAAATCCGTTTTTTTGGGCATTTTGGCTTATAAATGTTTATAGAGTTTTGTTATTAAAAAAAGCTCTCTGTTACGAGATAGAGTTTTTTCTGCTGATTCTGAATATATAAAACTTAAAACATAAAAACCTAAGGTGACTTCAGGATTTTTTGTAGAAGCAGCGCAATTCCTGACTGAACGTTTGATTCCAACGTGACATGCATTTAAAAGAGTTTCGAGGATGTTGAGTTTCAAAAAAGGTTCTGGCTTGTTAAAAATGGTATAAATGTTATCTTTGAAGTTCTTTGGTTTTAGAAACAAAAAGTACAGTAAATTGATTTGACTAAAACACACGAAATCTCATCTATAAAAAATTTATCAATATAAAAAGAACTGTTTTATGTCTTGCTGTTTTTAAGTTTGTTTTACATTTTAACAATCCAGAAAAAAGCTTTCACATTTTTAAGATATACTGATCCTAAAAAATTTAAAACTTTACATTTAACAAAATCTAAAATTTGTAATAACAAAACACGAAAAAAATTATTATTGAAAAATAAGACACATCACTGCATTGATCAACGTGACCAATGCTTATGGAAAATTTCCCAAAACATAAATGTTTTTTTCTATCATTTACAAAAAACAAAAATAATTTTGTATTTTTTCACAACAGAAAAATGGAAAGTAACAATTTTAATGCAAAACATAAAATATTACAGTGAAATAACATCACGACGCTTAAACGTTGCAGCACTAACTCTTTTTAGTTTTAAAGAGATGTTTTGTAAAAATCAGTTGGAAACAGATGATTTGCTTTATCAAATAGCTTTTAAATTCTGCTGCGTTCATTCTGTTAGCTTCGAAGAAGCTTATCAGAAAATTATACATTTAAAATCTAATTTAAAACTATGCCTGTTTTTCGAAAAAAATATATTTTTCTTGGAACATTTTAGTTCTTGTTTTACCGAAAAAAAGACCACCAACAGTGAAAAATGACCACAATTAAGGAATCAAAATGAACAAATTTTATTCTTAAACAATTCTAATTTAATTTATCCTCAATGATACATAAAATCTTGGTGAAAAAATGATTGAAATTTGTTCACGCTAAAGCTGACAGAAATTTTCTGCAAGAAAAAACACAGTTTTGACCACCACCAACCTTGACCTGCTATTGATATTATTCTTCAATTTAAAAAAAATAGCGTAAAAATATTATTTTTTTGATTCAACAACAGCATGGCTGTATTCATAATAAAAATTATGATTGCACGACAACAAGCATTTATATTATGCAAGTGATTGAAAAAAAGTAAAACATTGAAATGGACCCTGCAAAGCCATATAGAAAATGCAAAAAATGGAATTATAAAGCCGATAATTCCGCATTACTTTTGCGATTCTTCAGGTTTTTAAGTGTTTCCTTTATTTACTTTTCACATTTTTTGTTTGAGTTTTAAATAATATTTGCGGTCATCTTCAAGAAAAAGTTTTAAATGAAGACTCAAACCATTGCCTAAAATGTAAATTATTTGTCCTGCAAATTTTAAGGAACAAATAAATCACAAAAAAGAAGGATATTTATTTTGACAATTTCTTTGCAGTATTTTGTAATAATTGTCAGCTTTTGTGTTTTGTTTTTTAACATTTTTCATAAAGTATTGAAGGGAACATTTTTTGAACAAAAATTTTTTTGTGATACGCCTAGCAAACTTTGATATTTAAAAAAACAAAGATTTTAACTTTCACATTCAACGTCTTTTCTACATGGATGTTTCATTTTATCAAAAAGAAGAAGCAAAGTGATGGTCGATCTTCTTTCTATGAAACAAATTTCATCTTTTATTGATAATGAAGAATATGTTGCATTTATTGTAAATGTTGATGTGGAAGAAAAATTAAAAATTTTTGTCCCGTATAATAAAAATGAAAAACGTGGTTTAATGGCTGAAGTTAAATTTAAAAATGACAAGTTTTTTGTAGAACATTTGGCATCTCATTTTGATAAAAAGTGCAAGGCAGTTATGCTAAATGTTTTTGGCTATAAACCTCATGGATATCCTGATAACTTGGAATTTCGCAGAAAATTAAAAAATCAATTTGTGAATCTTGAAATACCGTATTATTTTTTTAATAATGAAGATTTTGTTACAAGTGGTTTATTGATTGCCGGTGAAATGGATATACCATATGGGGATACCTTTATTTCTATTGAGATTGAAAAAAAATAAATACATTATCAAAGAATACAAATTTACTGATCAAGGATATGCAAAAATTCGTGGTGTCTGTGCTGAAGCGAATTTAAAAGAAAATCCGAAAATTCTTCGTGACAAAATAATGGGATCAAGTAATTCAAAAAATTTTATGGTTTACGCAGAAAAACCAAATACGAGACTCACTTTATTTTTATGTCGTAAAATTTTTAAATCTCTTTGTGGATGAAGATCTAAAACCTGCCATGATGAAATGCATTATTGAAATATCAAAATGGATTTTGGATAAAAGTTTTATCAAATTTCATATTATTCCTACTATCATTGAGGAGATTCATATAAGTAATGGTCTTATTCATGTAGATATTGATGAATGCTTGCCACTGACAAAGTCACATTGTTCTCCAAAAATGATGTCATTGTTTTATGTAAGCTTATTTTTTAACTATTATTAATTTTTGTAATTTAAAATTAAAAATTTCATATTGGAGAAATCCTTTTTAGGATGTCATTGATGGTGTTTATGAAGAGTACAACGATATCGTAAAATTGGAAACTCTATTAAACAAATCACATCAAATTCAAATTAGTCTTACAATTGATACAAGCAATTTTTCAACTGCGGTTTATACACCTGTAGCTGTATCTGAAATTGCATCATTACCAACTGATCTCAATAAAATTTCAAAATCGATAATTCCTGTTATTGGATTTTATGATAATTTTTCTGTAATTTGTATTCAAAAAGGTAATAAATGTGAATATGAATTTTCAAAAGCATGGAATGGTAAGTAAAATTTTTGTTGTTATTACTTAGAACATGTTTTTTTCTTTCACTCATTATTTTTTACCACAACTATGTATCTTTCAAAGGTCTTTATGGTAAAGAACTTATTGTAAGCTTTTGTAATGGTAAACCTGTATTCTTTCATGACACACTGGCTCTTTTAAAACCAATTGAAACAAAAATGGATGACGAAGCGTCAACTCCAGCAATCATTTCTCGTCATCTTGTTTACGGTATCTTTTAGATTCTAAATTTGCATTGCAAAATCTTTAAATTTGTAGATATTTTAAAAATTTTATCAATGCCTAAAGATAGTATTCTCGTTAAAGATCATTGGAAATTTGAATTAACCAAAGATAAGGAACACCCTGTCATTATTCAATTTGAAGATCAAAATGGACAGAAACTTTTATCAACTCCTGAATTCCTCATGGCACTTTTTATCAAAAAGCACAAAAAAATAATTAAAGCTGAAATTGGAGAAAAACCTGAGCAACTTGGTTTTTGCATTCTCGATAAAACATACAATTCTCAAGAAATGGAAAGAATTAAAGAGGGGCTTGAAGAATCTTGCAAATTGTTAAAAACAGGATTCTTATTTTTTGATATTTAATTTAATATGTCTTAGTTTGATATTGAATTATTTCTTTTTTCTCTTTTTTCATATCGCTTTTAAAATAAAATATAAATTTAACACAATGTTTTTTAAGCATAAATGATATGTTTAAACCATATTTTTGTTTAAATGAATGTTGGCGCTTTACTTTTTTCACTCACTCTAGCAAAATAACAACAACCATTGGTTACCATTGACATATTTTTTCATCCCTCTGAGGTGAGTAAAAATGAACTCAAAGACAAATAAATGGTTCATATTGAAACGCATTGAACAGCCGATTTCCGGACAAACACAAATAATAATCCTTCTTCATTTTCTTCAATCCATAGTATAATCTTGCGCACTTCCGTTTTTCTTTTTTTCAATATTTTTGTTTGAAATACATTGAAAATTATTAATGAAAAAAATAAATGGCGAGAACTGCGCTGGCTGCAATTGATTCTACAGCATTTGGCACTATTTCGGGTATGATTTTAAATTAATTAATTAGTCCTTTATGTTGCATTTTTGATCATTTTAAAATTTAACACCTTTAAAACGTTTTTGAATTTAATTTTCTTGGAAAGCTTTTAGAGTAAAAAATCCTGTATAGTAATAAAATGTTTTAGGTTTGTTCAGAAATTATGGGTCACAAATAATGAAGGGTTTTATAATAATATCAACAGTTAGTGGACAATCGGTAAATCATGTGATTTGAAACATACAAACTATAAAAATTTTTAGCTTCTCGGAAAGCTTACATTTGAATGTCCATGTGCTTATCCCCTAAATGTTTACCATTCAAGCACATTTATTTTTGGACCATCGATAGCTTTATTTTTTCTTTCATTACTTGTTAATCCAAAAACATGGAAAATGGTTCACGGATGTTTTTACAGGTATTAAAATTGGGTTTTTGAAAAGAATAATTTTTATTTTGCTATGGTTGAACCTGAGCATTTCAGTGCTTCAAAAGAAATTTTTATTATTCAATAAAAAATAAGTTTCTTTTTTTGCAGAACGTCAATTACAATTCACACCAAAACTGTTGTCTGCAAAAAATGGTTACAAGTATTTGGAAAGTCAACAATTGCTCCAGTTGTTTGGGTATTTGTGGCGTTTTTAAATGGAGATTATTACAAATGTATGAATGCGACAAGATTTTGCAATAAAAATGACACAAATCTTTGCAATGATCCAAGTGTTTCAGAAAATATAGTAATAATTAATTCAATGATTAATGGGAATGAAAATGTGAGTAAAAATAACAATTGAAAAAGTATTTTCCTAAAAAAAAGAGTTTATAAGTTTGAATTTTTTATTTAAAAAAGGCATGTTAAAAATTTTGACAAAATAAAACCTCTGATATTCTTTTTAGATATGTCCATTGTGTTTATGTGCACTTGATTCAGTCAGTGATCGGTATTTGAGATCTGAATCACAGGTTGTTGCGTGGATTTTTATCATATTTGTTGGGTTTTTTGCTCTAATTATGGTTTGCATTGAAAGAATGTTGGATAAACAAACTTATGTTCAATGGGAATATATTCAAATGTACCGACAAGAAGAAAAACGCATTTTTGATGAAACTGCAATTGAATATGCAAGAAATTTGGCAGAGAAACAAGCTGAACTATTTTTCAGCAAACCTTTTCATTCAAAGAAAGACTGGGATGCGCTATCGATTTTTGTTGATTATAAAAATCAACGGTTTTTTCAAAATCGTTTAAATAATAAACAACATTTAGTCGAAAATGAAGCATTTACAGCATTACAACATTGGGTAAACGAACAGGTAAATATTTAATTATCATAAATTATATACCATTTTGGTATATAATTTATTTACCTAATACTTGACAAAATTTAACACTGATTTTTCTACAGTAAAATTTTAAATAGAATTGAAAATTTTAGGATAAAAAATCTTCTGTACCAACAACAACATTACCTGAAAAAATGAAATTGATTAAAAATATTTGATAATTTGAAAGTGCTTTGCATTTTAGTCTTTCGTCTTTTTTATTGTAATAAATAGAATATTACGTCAAACACAGGTTGTTAGTTTTTTTTCAAAATTATTTTTTGTTTGTCGTGCCATAAGTTTGTCAGTGTTACCACAACGCCGACGCCGGCGTCACGGCGTCGACGCCAACACTGACGCCGACGCCGGCGTTGGCGTCGGCGTCGGCGTCACCTTTTCGTGGTCGGCGTCTCTCTCGGCGTCGACGCCGAGACGCCGGAGATATAAATTTTAACAAAAAATTTTTAATCCTTCGTTTTTAACGTTGATAAGTACTTTTTTACTTCTAATTAGTTGTTTCTTTAACATAAATACCAATTTACAACATGTTTATAAAGAATTTTTAATATTTTTGGTGAATCTTAAAAAAAGCTCCCCGGCGTTGGCGTCACTTTTTTTGAAAAGTGGAAACACTGAAGTTTGTCTTATTTAATGATAGGAAAAAACTGCTCAAAAGTTTATTTCATTTCAATGGTATAGAACGAAAAATTTTAAACATTTAAATGAAAAAAGAAATTACATGTTTGTGTCAAGCACTGAAAAAAATTAAATTAAAAAATCAATGCAAAACTAAAGCTTCTAATGTTGAGTATTTTATTTGTTCCAGATGAATCATGCATCATAAAAAATGGAAAATCAAAAGCAGTAAAAAATTTTTATTTTTTGCATTTTTTTTGAAAAAACAGCAAACAAAGACGTAAAAATTGGAGCAAAAGTCAAAGTTTGTTTTAAAGCAAAGAAAAAATCTCTTCATTTTTTATGATGCATCATTTTATTTCCTCTTTCGCTTTTTTTCTTTTCAAATGGGTTCGTCAAAGGGACACACCATGACAACTCCTATTTGTTTGTGTTCTTTTTGCTGAAACAATTTTTTAAGTTTCACTTCAACGTTTAAATGTGGCTGTTTTTGAAAAAATTCAATTGAATCACACAACTTGAAAGTCTAGTCCTACCTTTTACGTCCTTTTCAATAAATTTTGTGGTATAAAATGATGGTCAAATAAGTATTTTATATTATTGTTTTGTCACGATAAAAATTTGGTTGGCCAACGTAAAATCATCACGAAAAAAAAGCTTTCTTTGGTATAACTTTAAAATAAAAAAGTAAATTTATCATAATAATGAACGTCCCCAACTGGCCCATTGAAATTTTGACCAACATTTTTTTCATATCGGATTTTCTTTGATTTTAATTTATGTCATGAATTGATTCGCTTTTTCGTCAATCTTCCTCCTTAACTTAAATTTTTTTGTTATTTTTAGAGTAATAAAAAATATGTCTCGTTCTGTTGAAACTATTAATGCTCGGGAAACACCCGTACAATCTGTAACAGTTTTCACTGACCGAGCAGAAATTACCCGAAAAGTCAATGTTTCATTGAAATCTGGCATTAACGAAGTTCGATTTGAAAATGTTGCTGGTTCTGTTGAACCTAATTCAATTCGGGTTGATGGTGTTGGTGAAGCTATTATTCATGGAGTCAAATTTGAATCAAAACCTGTAAATTTTGAAGACATTGATCTTCCAAAAGTGAAAGAATTGAGAAGCAAATTAAAGGAAGTTGAAGCTGAAGCTCAAAAAGAACGGGATTTACAAAGTATTTACAATGCAAGAATTGAAGCTTTGAATAATGCTGTCAAAACTGTAAGCAAAGTTGCTGTTTAAAGAAAATTTGCATAATGACTTACCATTTCCAGATTGGCCAAAGTGCAACAAAGGGCGATAGCAGCAATATTGTCAGTTTTGATGATGGAGCCGAAGTTGCTTTGGATAATTTCTTTGGATATCATGAACGCAAATCCCTTGAATTAAAGGCAAAGACAAGAGTTGTTGAAGAACAGATTCGTACATTTGATCTCAAAATTCAACAATTAAATGACGAACTTAATCAATATCGATGGAATTTGGATTCTAAAAAGTAAGCGCGTGTTTCGAAAAATGTGGACTTTAATATGGTTTTTGTAGCATTATTTCCATTGAAATTGAAAATCATGGAGGTGATACCGAGGCTCAATTGGATATTAGCTATCAAGTTTATGGAGCACGTTGGTCACCATCATACGATATTCGAGTTAAAAGTGAAGGAAATAATCATGAAATGAATATCACCTATTTTGGTAGTATTCAACAGCAAACTGGTGAAGATTGGACTGATGTTAATTTGTATCTTTCAACTGCTCAACCGGGTTTGGGTGGGGATTTGCCAAAGCTTGGAACAACTGTTGTACAATTTAAGCCACCCCCACCACCTCCACAACAATATCAAAATTATGGTGGAGGACAATACATGGAAATGGCATGTGATATGCAAGTTCAAAGAGTTTCAAGATGTGCTCCAAAAATGGCACATATGGTAGCCGCAGCAACTGAAAATACACTTGCAACAACTTTTTCAATTCCAAATAAAAAGACCATCCCATCCGATCCCGCGGAACATAAAATTACAATCACTGTTGAAACTCTTACCGCGTATCTCAATTATCATTGCGTACCTAAAAAAGATACAAATGTCTTTTTAATGGCTACAGTAATCAATGACACTGATTATCCCATTCTTGCTGGTCCTGCATCAGTTTATGTCAACAATTCAATGTCAGCAATGATTAATTTGCGTGCGACTTCTGCTGGTGAAAAACTTGAATGCCCATTAGGTGTTGATAAAACTGTTAAAGTTATTTATAAACCAACTCATAAATTCCAAACAAAGGTAACCAATTTTTTCGGAATTCGTTTTAAAACAAAATTATGCATGGAAATTTTCGTCAAAAATATCATTCGCAAATTTTAGACTGGATTAATCAATAAAAATGCATCTTCTGGAAACGAACAACGCATTGTTGTCAGGAATACAAAGCGGGCCGAAGGAATTCTTATTACTTTGCATGAGCCAATTCCAAAATCAACTGATGAAAAGATCAAAGTTACATTATCATCTCCAGATGTTAGTAAAAATGCTTCTAAAGAAGCACAAGTAGACGATAATCGAATCGTTCAATTGCCAACAGCTGGAGCTGAGTTGGATGATTTAAATAATCTTTTATGGACTGATTCCGTTGAAGCTGGAAATGAAAAAACCTTCGTTATTAAATGGACAATCGATTTCCCTCCAACTGAGACCCTTGAATATGTTGAACAAAGTCAACAAGAATAAAATGGTTTTTAAATGCCTTTTAAAATGGAATTCTAATTACAGCTTAATTATATGGTCGGTATTAATTTTTACAAATAATATTCGTGTAATTTAAAATATATAGTAATAAAATATCTTTTATCATTGTTTTCATCTCTTTTTTAACGGCAAAATTATTGTATTCAATCATGCTACTCTTAACTTGAAACCATTCAATAAAAAACACACATTTTTTGTACTGCATTATTTATCAACACATCTTTTGTAGTTTATTGTGATATTCCAAGTTTTTTTTTGACAATCTTTTACATCATTAAGTTTTTCATCATCAATGAGTTTAATTTTATATTATTTTGTTTCTTCATTTTTTGCCATTTTATTTTACAATTATTACTGGAAACGTCGCAATCTTCCACCCGGACCTGCCCCATTTCCATTGCTTGGAAATGTCTCTCAATTTGGAACAAAAGAACCAAATTATGCAAAATTTAAAGAACTGAAAGATCAATATGGCGAAATTTTTACAATTTGGGCAGCTGAACGACCGCTTGTAATTTTGGCGGATTTTAAGCTTTTGCAAGACACTCTTATCAAAGACGGTGATGCATTCGCTGGACGAGTTAGTCTTGGAAAATTTAATGAGCATGTCAGAGGAGGAGATTATGGAGTTATTTTTATTGATGGCGATATCTGGAAAGAACATCGAAGATTTGCATTACAAGTTTTTAGAAATTTTGGAATGGGAAGAAATCTCATGGAAGAAAAGGTTTGAAAGTTTTATTATTTTATGTTTCAAGTATTTTGTAAATGTTGTTTAAAATTTAATTTGAATCAGAAAAAAACATTAAAATTTTGAGCACAAATTTTCATTAAAAACCCGGGCTTTTTTATTTATAAATGAAGAGATTTTAAGTAAACTTTAACGAATTGGGACAAAAGATTCACGAAAACAATGATTGCGAATTCTTTCAAAAAACCTTTCTCTAAAAAATCAACTTAATGATTTTGCAGATTCATCTTGAACTCGGATACTTTATTGATGATCTTCACACTTCTATTAAAAATGGAGAAACGAATCAAAATTTAATTCCAAAAATCGAAATAACAGTTGCTTCAATAATAAATCAACTTTTATTTGGTTTTGCATATCATGGAGATGAAAAGGTTCAAGAATTTATTAAAATCAAAGAAACAATAAACAAACATATGAGAATTGGAGGATATCCAGGAGCACTTTTTGCAATGCATTATCCCGAAATTGCACCATATTTACCGATCTTAAGGAATCGGTATTATGAGTTAATCGAAGGATATCAGACAATTATTGATTATTGCCAAAAGCAAATTAATGTGCACAGAAATGCAAGATCAAAAGAGGCCGAACCAAATGATTACGTGGATGCATATTTGAGGGAAGCAGAGAGACAAGGAAAGGATAGCACGTTTACTGAAACACAAGTTAGTTTTAAAATAACACAATAATAAATTTACATATCGGTTTAGCTCGTGAATGCATTGTACGACATGTTTATTGCTGGTCAAGAGACTACTTCAAACACAATAATTTTCACAATTATTTATGCCTTGAACTATTCAGATAAACTTAAAAATTTGCATACTGAATTAGATAAAGTTATTGGAAGCGATCGCAGAATAACATTGGCAGATAAAAATTCTCTTCCATACTGTAATGCCTTCATTTATGAAAGTCAACGGCTTGTAAATCTTCTTGCTTCAAATCTTCCACATAAACTTTTAAGGGATGTTGAAATTCGTGGATACAGTATCCCAAAAAATACTGTAATTATCCCTCAAATTTCAACAATCCTTTATGACGATGAAATTTTTCCGGATCCATTGAATTTTATTCCGGAACGTTTCTTGGATTCAAATGGTCAAATAAAAAAGATTGATGAATTTGTTCCATTTTCAATGGGAAAACGACAATGCTTGGGGGAATCCTTAGCTAAAATGGAATTGTATTTGATTATTTCGAATTTTTTCAATCACTTTAATTTGACTCCGTCAGAAAATGAAAAGCCACCATCAATGAAAAAAATTCGTGGTGTTACTGTTCAACCGTATCCTTTTGAATGCAAAATCATCAGAAGACATTAAATTTGAAAGATATTGCTGGCACAATTATATAAATATAATTTTATTTATTTATTTAAGTATCCTTTATCAAATGTTAGCTAAATTAATTAAAAAATGTTCCAATAAAATAGATATTCTTTTGCTTGTCAGCAATAAAATAAAGAAATGGATGATCTGCGACAAATTCAAAAAGTTTCGTGGTAACAATGAGGCCGGAACATTCATAAAATAAGGTAACAGTTGCCGCGACTGCTTTGGTTCCTTCTTTATCGACCTGAAAATAAATTTATTGTTTTTTTCTATTTATGGCCTTTTTCATGTTTAAAAATTTCTTTTTTCTTTCTCCAGATGTTGCTTTCGACTATGCGATCAAGCAGAAAAACTTACTTCAATAACCGCTTTATGAATTATTTCACTAATAAAAATATCCTTGTCACAAACTCCTGAAAAATCTGCTGCTGCTTCATTAAATGCATCATTAATGTTTAACTCTTTTAAAATTCTACGCAGATTAAAAGATGATTCAATATTAAATTCTGGGATAACAACTTTTCCGAGTTTTCTTTCAGATGTCAATATCAAATTTAAAATTTCAGATATTTCAACATTTTTCAGAATCGTTGATAATCCGTATCGTTCATGCGGAAGAAGAATATACATACTAAAAGAATTATCTTCGTATGGAAGTTCAACAAATTGATATTTTTCGGTGTTACAGTATCTCCATGCTGTAGTATTTTCCATCATTGCGATCTAAAAATTTTTTTCATGTGAAGTTGTTATCGAAAATTGAAAAATTATTCGATTAATGCAATGCATTAAATTTTAAAAACTTCTTTAAATTAATACCTCTTTTGACACATCTGGTGAGGAATAAAACATTAAATTTGGATGTGGTTCAAACAATTCAGCCCATTTTTTTTCAAAGCTAACTGCATTTATTAAAACAACCGTTGTTAAATCATTGAACATTTTTGCTTCAACAATTTCATGGATTTTTTTATCAGTCGAGTCTGATACAAATTTATTAATTTTCTAAAGCGATTTCTAAAAATATTCTTTGCAAAAAATAAATTTACGTCAGAGGCTTCTTGGCTTTTAGCAAAATCAAGAAGTTGAAATGATCCATTATAGTATTCATTTATGCCGTTTTTATATGTTTCTAATAAACATAAATTATTTGCATAATAAGCTTTGTTTGCTATTTTTATAGCGTTACTGTTAATACTTTCCTGGTAAATATTTGATAAATATCTATGGATTTCATCAACATCGTTTGTACCTTAAAAAGTAGATTTTTACAAGCGATAGGTGTAACTCAGATTTTTTTAGGATGTTAAGTCACATAGGGATTGTTCAGATCTGATATCAGGAAAAAAATCTAATTTTAAAAACCTCCCCCATCAGACTTTTCCTGTCGTCTTTGCCGCTTTAAAGATGAGTATCAGATTTTTGATTACCCCCTCCTTTCCTTTAATACAACTGACAATATATCCGAACGGTACCATATGCCCCTGAAAGATCCATGAATCAAATGTACCTTTTGCGAAAGCATTCTGAATTTCTTCAGCAGTTTTTCCCTTTGCTCCAATTAAAGCCATATCCAAAGCGATTGAAACAGAAAGTGGTGAAATTACGGTAGAACAATTACATCCAGTTTTTTGAAGTAAATTAAATGCAAAATCGCTTTGCGCTGTTAACATTTTTACGAGAAAAAATAAAACTAATTTTATTTCAACGAAGAAAATCTCAGTAAAAAAACTTTTCAAATGTAGGAACTGGCAGGGAACACTTTTTCTCTTTCTTTTTCATTTTTTTTCTTCGTTACAGTATGAAAAATTCAACTTTTTTTTCAAGAGTAATTATCTAGCCTACCAGACGTAATTTTTTACGCTGATTTCAAATATGTAACTTTTAAAAAAGGTTTTTCTGCAACAAATACCTAAAATTTGCATTTTTAGCTGTTTTTACAGAAAAACATTTTCATGCATTGAGTTGCATTCATAAATTAAGTACCATTAGATAGCCCTTCAAAAAATACATCTTGGGTGAAAAGGAAAATCACCCCATATCACCCCAAAAAAAGATAAAGCGATCGTAGAGCTAGATTTGTATAAAAAATGCTTGAAAAACAAAGGAAAGAAAAGGAAATGAACTTTTTTGGCCACGCGCCTTGAAAAAATGCATTCTTTTTTGTGCAAAAAAGGAAAGGAAAAAGTGTTCCCTTTTCTTTTTTTCGACGAAGAATATTTACTTTTTTAAATTTTTAATCGTTATTTACTGCATTTTAACTATTTTTAATAATTTTTTTGATTTTATTTTCGGTTTATTCAGGTCTGAAAGTACCTAGAAAGAACAATAAAATAATTTTTTTTCAACTTTTATTTTTGACCTGCCAGTCCCTATTCAAATGACCACACTTTTTGGTTCCAGTTTAGCTTTTTTATAAGATTGCCACACCTTTTTTTATGAAAGTTTACAAACATGTTTCCATTCATTAACGTCATTATTTAACCTAAAATATTTAAAACAAAACAATAACAACGATGAGTCATTTGCGACACAATTTTTGGTGCAAACTTTTTTAAGGCAACTAAAAAATGAAACATGTCAATAAATTAATTTCTTCTTTTAACTGCAGTTCCCGAAGTATGATTCATTTTCAAATTAAAAATGAATCTGCAGAATTAACTTCAAAATGTGTAATAATTGCAACTTAGATATCAAATTGATGTGTTAAATATGATTTTCGAGAAAGTGCCTTTTAAAGCAATTTATTACCTTTAAATACCAACATGATTAGGCAAAATGCATTAACTTAGTTGATGTAATAAAAAAAATGTAGACTTTGTGATGATGCTTATTGAATAAATTAGAATTATAGTAATCTTTCCACTACAAAATTCGAACAACTGTCTCGTCTCTTTTCAATATTTTTGGTCAATTGCCAAAATCATTACAACAGCAGAAACATTTTTAAGATGAGTGAATGAATGAAAGAAAGAAAATGTCCAGAAAGAAAAGGCGCGCAATTTATGGAACAATAAATCAATTGTAACAACACAATGCTAAAAAGCAAAGAAAAAATCATTGCAGCATTAATGCTGGTCAATGACTTGGAAAGAAAATGATTTTATCTGTCTTTTAAAACCGAACATTTGAGTACTTCTTAAACTTAATCAGAATTTAAATCATGAATTAGTTTTGCTTTTTTTAGGATTTCAACGTTGTCTTATTTATTTTAATGCAACAAACAAAAAATTAAGTGACTTGAATTTTGGTTCGTCATGTCTGATCAAAAAGGTGGTAAATATCACGAACTTAAGCATAATATCAAAATTGAAGAAGAAAGCGAAGGTGAATATGT
Organism: Panagrolaimus sp. LJ2414; assembly: GCA_024447195.1. Lineage (NCBI taxonomy): Eukaryota > Metazoa > Nematoda > Chromadorea > Rhabditida > Panagrolaimidae > Panagrolaimus > Panagrolaimus sp. LJ2414. The sequence continues at coordinate 446,237 of JAMRXY010000042.1, forward strand.
TAATTCAGTTGAAACTGAATCACGGTAAGTATTACTTGTTTCAGCATTACATTATTTTTATTATTATAGATCAATCAGAAAAAGAAATTGTAAACGTAAAAACAGTAAGACTCAAAATGAAAAAACAAAATATTATCATTTTAAAATTATTAATTTTAAAATCAGTGATACCATCAAACAGAAGTTATTTATATTTAATAGTGATCAACAAAAATATTGCCATGATTATGTTTTAAATTCATCAAACAAGAACAAATATGAATGCTGTTCATGTCGTCGAAATCAAAAAAATAAAGCAAAAATCTCAATTGCTAAAATAATGAAGAACAAAAGCGGGAAAGATTTTATCAAAATAACTCCACATTTGTGCCAACAAAAATTATACAAGCCTGAGACACCGCAAGTTTTTTTTAAAAAAACGGCATTTTCAACAAAAATGAATGCCACAACTTTTTTGGCGAAATGTATACATTTTTTGCAAAAACCTTTTCATTAGTTCAATGAACCAAAAATCTTAATTACAGAGGTTTGAGATAGTTTTACGATTAATTTACTATCTTAAATCGATCTCAGCACCCTTGTTTACCTCTTGTAGATGTTTTATATCATAAGATGAAGTTCAACCGAATTGTCGTCAAAAAGCAACAATTGCTTTAAAAAATCGTGAATTGAAAATCCTAATATTTATTATTTTTGCCTCTTCTGAGGCTTGAAATACATTTATATAGTATCATAAATCATATATATGGCCTCTGGAATCAACAAAAGTGGATATAATAGCTGAAAATGGATAATGGATATACAGGTAAGTTTCAGTATGTCAGGTTAGTTTTGGTTCTGTTTTCTTATTCATTGCATATATATTTGTTTTTAGGCATTCAACACCATCACTATACTTCATATAAATGGATAAGATAATAAAAATGATGTTATTTAATGTTTATATTAAAGAATTGTTGAAGAATATATACATATATGCTCTATGATCTGTACTCCCTGCCAAATCTCTCTGAACACATCTCATGATACAAAACATCTACAAGGGGTAGAAAAATATGCTTAGATCGATTTAAGATAGTAAATTAATCTTAAAACTATCTCAAACCTCTGTAATTAAGCTTTTTATACTCAACATAAAACAGATATCATTAAAAAAATTTGTTTTTTGTCTCGTGTGGAAAACGATTTTCTTTGCATTTTTCAAAATGCCGTTTTTTTTAAAAAAACTTGCGGTGTGAGAATGAACGTAAAATTATTTTTAAACCGGATTATAAAATATTCTGTCGGGTTATTAATGGAATCGAAAGAAAACGAATATTTATTTTTGATCCAACAAATAAAGAATTGGGATATGAATACTCCGTCAGCAAAAATGGAAATTTTGATTGCATGAAATGCACAATTAAAGGCAGGAAATCAACAAGAGCAAAACTCTTTTATGAAAATACTCCAGATGAATATCTTGAACTTCATTCAGAAGATCATGTTTGTGAATTACTTTCATACAATGTTACAGCAGGTAAATATATTGTGTTAAAACCAAACTTCACAACATACACCATAACCAAAGATGGAAAAGAATTAAAAAGATTGTTTATTTTTGATTCTACAGATAAAAGTTCTGGTTATGAATACAGGTATGAAACAAAGGCATATCGATGTGTTAAATGTGGTAAAAATCATTGCGTAACAGCAAAGATTTGTCAAGATCGAGATGGAAATGATTATTTGCAACTTGGATCAAATGATCATATTTGTAAGCCGCAGATATTTGACGATATTCAAAAAAAGAATATCGAAAAAGTTAATGAGCAAAAAGTTGATATAATTGATTCATCAATGTTCAAAGTTTTTCCTTCACTGAAAAAAGAAGGAACAAAAAGAGTTATTATGTTCAAAGAAAGTGATAAATCAATGTGCTATGAATTAACATTTCTAAAAAATATTACAAATGCATCTGTATATTGTTGCTACCAATGTCGACGGAAAAAACATCAATTTACTGTAAAGCTGTGTCAGCAGGATGATGGCGAATATTTTATCCAACAAGGCAAAGATAAGAAACACGCTTGTAAAGCCGTGAAATTCAATCCCAAAAAATATGAAGCCAAAAATTTAAAATATGTTAAAGAAAGAATTCCATCAAATAAAATTACCAATTTTCAAGAAGCAGCTGGAAAATTTGGGGGTAAAAAATTAATTATTCCTGCGTTGAATGAGCCAAATTTGTATTATGAATTTCGTCGTCGAAAAGCGAATCAACTTTATCTTTGCAATGAATGTGAAAAAATAGGTGGTTATACGTCTGCAAGAATAGTTTTTGAAAAAAACGGCAACGAAAAATATGTGGTAATGGGACGAAACAATCATATTTGTAAGCCGAAAGAACGCGACCCGTCAAAAAATGACAACATAAAAAAAGAAGCAACAAGATTTACCAATTTTAAACTTTTGGAAGGCCGAAACTGGGCAAAACACCCAAAATTAATTGTTTTTACTTCTGAAGATCAAACTTTATGTTACGAATATACTTTCCATCAGGAAAATATATTTGTCTGTGATGGATGTAAGCCGTCAAAACGTTTAACGGCCAAAATTGTGACAGATCAAACAACCAAATATCTGCAATTTAATTCTGAAGAACATGTATGCGTAGCTAAAATTTTTAATTCAAATGATTTTGTGAAGCAAAAATGTGTATTGAAACCCGAATTTGAAATATTTCACAATACAAAGCGAGAAGCAAATTCTCGAATTATTATTTTTGATTCAAATAATCATAATTTTGGATATGCTTATCGAAAAAGTAGTGGATTAGATTGCGGCTCATGTAAAAGTTTAGGAAAACGGGTTGGAGCAAAAATATGCAATGATGAAAATGGAGAGCAATATGTTAAACTCAGCAATACAGAACATATATGTAAACAGCTTGATTTTCTTCAAATGGGCAGAATTGTACATTCCTCAAATTTTAAAATAAGAATCGCTTCAAATTCAAATAAAAAAATCACAACTATGCATCCGAAAGATAAAAATTTACGCTACAAATTTGCATATGACAATAACCTCCAAACATTTTATTGTATTGAATGTCAGAAACGAGATTATTTTAATGCTGGAAAAATTTGTGAAAATAAGCAATATTTTTTGCTAGCATTTGATCATATTTGTCATCCATTGAATATTTAAGATTTATAAATTTTTTGTGCTGGAAAATATCACGTTAATAAATTATGTCATGCTTCATCTATAATTGATTTTTCAATACACGCATCTTCATTTCATTATGCAAAAATACAAGTAAAAACAAATAACTATTTTTATTACAATTTTTTAAACTTTAACACTTTTTTTCTTCTGTCTTTATTTCTGCAAAAGTGCAAATAGATGAGAAAAGGAGATTATAGGGGAAAAATTTAAAAAATGTGATTAATAAATTTTAATAGTTTCGGTTTAGACCTTTTACGGTACCGTATTGGCTAGATTCATCACATATATATTATCCCTAGTATAATAATTGTAAACAATAAAATCATAAAAATATTACAAAAAATGATTAATTAGTTGAGTATAAAAATGCATAAATAATATTTCTGAAAAAAGTAAAACGTACATATATTATCTTAAAAGCAATTTTTACAGTTTATGAAAGTAAACTATGAAACATTTTTCGAATTGGTCGACTTTTCTTGACAAAGAAATACCAGATTCTTTCTTTTCTTGATCGATAAATGGCAAATGGAAACTGATCTCTTGCTTTTCCTTCAGCATGTTGTAAAACGGATTTGTAAAGATTGGACGAACACTTCTCCGAAGTCCAGCACTCACAAGAAACTCCATGTTTAACACTTCTTTGAAAATTTTCCAGCACATGAACTTGTAATTGATTCCAAACTTCTCCAAAATTTTGATAAACTTTTGCAGGATTGTATCCGGTTAACGATGGTTTTACTGGTTGCAAAACACTTTCCCAATTCAATGAACTTAATTGATGTTTCAAAAGAATGTTGAAAATATTGGTCATTTCATCATCTGCAAAAAATTCAATTGACAAATGTGAATTAATTCCAGCATTTTTCTGAAAATGATTCATAATATATTACTTTGAATGCACAACTGATACATCAAACAGATGTTTGTGAAACAAAAATCAATTAAAACCAAACCTTAATAAATTCATAAATCAATACATGATCCAATTCACCATTAACATTTAAAGCACGGAATCGTTTGAATTTTCGAGTTCTTTTGATTTCAGCAAGTTTTTGAGAGGTTTCAGGAGTAGTAATACTTGAATCAATCCTGTAAAAAATAAATATGAATAAAAGCTTTAAAAAAACAGTCTTACAAAATATCATTAGCATACGGAGCATATTGAACAACATCTTCAAGGGGAAGTTGGACATTTTCAGCATTCATTACCAACACTTTTATTAAAAAAAAGCGTTCAGTTTTTCCCCATTTTGTTAACAATTTGAGATCCACTTCTGAGATTGTACTTCTTAAAAGACGCAAATCTTTGACATGACATTGAGAAATTTTTGGAAGAATAGGAGACAGTTGAATAAAGTCTGATTGAAATATCATTGTATTGGATAACCAAATATTTGAAAGCCGATCATGCTTCATTTTATCAAAATGAAGCATGTTTTTGGTGGTAAAATTAAAATGCTAAAAAATTAAGTTAATTATTAAACAAATTGTTTAACTAAACACTAACATGTTTTGCAAATTGACAACGATTATCAGCAACATTAAAGACATCAATAATGATGTATGGATTTTGAGAAAAAAACAGTTTACAAATTTGTTGAAGCTTCTTCCATTGATCGGCAGAAGCTTTCTTCAAAATGTACCGAAGAATCGGAGCTGGAAAAGATGTATATAAACCATCAATTTGAGAGTATGGTTTTTCAAAAGTGAAAATCGAATACTTGGATTCCGACATTTAATTTTCTGAAAAATCAATTTGTAAATTTAAAAAACAAGAAGAAACACGGTTAATAAAAATCAAATCAATAACAATGGGAAAGGAAAAAATGAATCAACACATTCATTCATTGTTAGCTGGTTGCATCCAACGTCCATAAAATGTGGGAACCAGCCCTGCCATTAAAATGCATAATCGCGCAAAAATAAAAAAAGTGTCATTACGAAAACACTTTTCTTTTATAGCATCTTTGAACCACAAATGTCTGATTTTTTGCTGCTTTGGGTTATTTTTTTGGTTATTGCTTCTTTCCTTTCTTCATCCTTTTTTTCTGATTTTTAGATCATTCTTTGTATGTCTGTCATTTGCATTTATGATAGATGGTCAAAACCAAATTGTTGTGGCACTTACGCATTTTTTTTCACCTTACAGCTTTTTTGAACAAATTAGTTTGGTTTTGTTTTTCGTAACCCCAAATACATATCAAAGGTCTTTTGCCGCTTTTTTATTTAAATAAGTTCCTGTATTATGCACATTTATTTTTTTCTACAAATTTCTTATTATCTCGCAGGATGCTCTTTTAACAAAACAAAAAACACAAAAAAGCAATCAAAACAAAAGGTGTCAAAAATGTACTAAGATAGATTTTTACTAATTACTGATAAGGATTTACTCAGAGATAATACCGACATAAATTAGCAAGGATTTACCGAAAGAAGTGTAATTTAAATGGGAGCAAACAGTGCTGTGCTTTTTTATTTTTGGTGACTCCGACTCCGACTCTGACTCGCGAGTCGGAGTCGAATGAGTCGACTCAGAGTCGACTCGTGAGTCGAAAAGCGGCCTTTTTCCTTTGATCTTTTGAATTTATCGACTCCGACTCCGACTCTGACTCGCGAGTCGGAGTCGATAAATGAGTCGACTCATCGACTCGTGAGTCGGAGTCGGAACAGCACTGGGAGCAAAGAAGAAGGGTTGTGCTATGAAAGTTTTTTTTTCGAAATAATGACATCATGAATGAACAAAACCAAACTGCAAAAAATATTTCTTTAAAAAATTTTCGATTATTAATTTTCACTGAAGGACAACAACTTTGTTTTCCCGTCTTTTTGAGCAGAGAATTTCCAGAGCTACATTTTTAACGCATTGATTAAAAAATAGCATGAAAACAGCTTGAGTTGTATCCCGGACATAAATCGAAACATAGATTAAACATTTCAGGATTAAAGTCGATGTGTCAGGTTCATCGTATTTTATAGTGTTTAAAACTCGGAATTTGAATGAAAAACATGCACATGTCGTAATTGCCTAAAAGAGAAAAAGTAAAATGGGAGAAGAAAAACAATAAAAAAAATAAACCTGTAAGAAAATAATAGCATCTTGCCAAAACCGCTTCTTGGATGAAGGTAATATCGAAGTTACTTTACCACTTTTAAAACAAGTGCTAAAATCAATTCGAAGTTTAATAATTATCAAAGCGTAGAAGAAAAGTGTCATAAATGGAAGATAATCATTGCAAACGGCAATTAACTGAAACAAAATTTAAATTATAAAAGACTGAAAAGGGATTTGGTAAAATTTTACAATTTTAAACATCTGTTTTGGTACGGTACTTGTGTCACAGTTTGAATAAAATTGTACACCTGAAAAATGACGTAGTTTTTATTAAATCTGTTTAAAAATTATTGTATAAAATGTTTTATATTTTTGTGATGACGTATGCAATGCTCGCTGTTGTGCTACGTTAAAAATACAATTACGATTACAATAAGTAAAAAAAGAATTTTGCATGCTGTGTGGTTTTATTTGGGGTTAATAATGTTAAATCGGCCAAAGAGTAACGAATTAGTAATAAATTCCCTTATGGTGCTTTTATAAAGATGAAAAGAAATCATACATAAACTAGCCAACGGGGAAACAATAATTAAAAATTATAACAAATACGGCTGTTGCAATGTAAGACGGGAAAAGAGATTAAATGTTGCAGACGGGATTGGCTTACTGTAAGACGGGAAAGGAGATTAAAGAAGAGATTCTGAATAGGCTGTAAGACAGGAAGCGAGATTAATTTTTTCTACGAGACTACCGTACAACAGCCATCGCCCTCTGCAATAAAGAAAAGGTGGGCATGTTGTCATCTATGCCCACTTTTACTTATGCGAACCCCCCAAAACAATTTTTTTCTCTAAAAGTCCTCTAATTAAATGCAAAACAACTTCATAGTGCTTTTTATTTATCCCTCCCTTCCCCGAGAAATTGCCTCTTATTTTACAGCTATAGCCCATGAAATTACTTTTGTATTACGAGTTAATGAAATTGTTGAGTTTTAATTGTTAGTTTTAAAAATGTTAACCAGAAAAACCCTTTTTCAATGAATTGATTTAAGTTAGCATAAAGACACGCCCCCAGAGAATGCAAAAAAGGAAGACAGGTGGATGTCTCTATCTATTGCAGAGGGCGATGGCTGTTGTACGGTAGTCTCGTAGAAAAAATCAATCTCGCTTCCCGTCTTACAGCCTATTCAGAATCTCTTCTTTAATCTCCTTTCCCGTCTTACAGTAAGCCAATCCCGTCTGCAACATTTAATCTCTTTTCCCGTCTTACATTGCAACAGCCGTATTTGTTATAATTTTTAATTATTGTTTCCCCGTTGGCTAGTCTCCTGGGCCGTCTGCTGCGAAGCAGTAAAATTGAATAAAATGTTAAGGATTTTAACAATTTATTCACTTTTATAATTTAATATAATTTTAATAAAGTTGTTTCTGAATCTATTGTTAGCTTTGTCAAACCAAATTACTGCTGTTTTCTTTCATAACGAATTGAATGTTTGTTGCCGCAAAATAGTTTTATACTTGTAAAATATTCCATAAATGTTTTTGATTTTATAATGAAAACAGTGGCAGGGGTTTTATCAATTCCAAATAATTATTTTTAAATTTTAAATACAAATTTTGTTAATAATCGGTTTATAAAGGTAATTTTGGTTTAACATACATGATGCAATAGCTACATTAATTTTATTTCTTGCAATTTTTGGCATTTCATAGTTATTGTTTTTAATTTTATCCATCAAAAAAATTTTTGACAATATGCAAATTTCGTCAAGGATTACTTTCAAAATGCTTAAATAGTTGTTCATAAAATAATAGAAAACGCCTAACATATAGATCGGCGAGAGGGAATGAAGCCCGGCCCTTCGGGCCGGGCCGCATTCCCTTCCGCCTCCAATGCGGCAATGACTGAGTTTTAAACAGAAAAAAACGAAAAAAACAAATCTGCCGCAAAACCCCGTTTTTTTAAAGAAAAAGTGGTCCCCCGGGGTCAAAAATGGAGGTATTTTATCAACCCAGGTGTCGATTCATATGTAATCGACCTTGAGCTATCGATTCCGATATGTATCTAAACTCGAACATAACAAAAAATCTCGAAACCCCGCAAAACCCCGTTTTTTTAAAGAAAAAGTGGTCCCCCGGGGTCAAAAATGGAAGTATTTTATCAACCCAGGTGTCGATTCATATGTAATCGACCTTGAGCTATCGATTCCGATATGTATCTAAACTCGAACATAACAAAAAATCTCGAAACCCCGCAAAACCCCGTTTTTTTAAAGAAAAAGTGGTCCCCCGGGGTCAAAAATGAACCGATCAGGACAAACCAAAATCCATTTAGTACTATTTGAACCATGCCCGATTCATTCCGACACCTCTCATACGTCCACTATACCGGGAACATCGAAACTCTGACTCGCACAAACGTTTTTTGGGGATATCTCGGGTCCCAGAGGGCGTATGGGGTCAAACTCAACGAATTATCAAATGCGATTTTTTTCTCTACATACCTGCCAAATTTGAAAGCTCTACGATCAAAAGTGACGAAAATCAATTTTTTGGGGTAGAAAGGCAGGGAAGTTGAGTGCTAAACAGCCGCAGCGCGCCCCTTCGGGGCGCGCTGCGTCTGGTATAAGGTAACCAAACATAAAAAGTATTTTTAGATTTAAAGTACAAAAAACTATAAAATTTTAAAAGGCAAAAATAACTTTTTCGTGAAAATTTAATTTTGCTTTAATTTAAAAAATGCCACAACTTTTTTTCAAAATACGACGATTTATTTTACTTACCATCCCAAAAGCCGTTGTTGTCAATTGAATTTGGCGAAATTGAAGTATCAAAACACTCGAATACGCATTCACCAATGCAATACAGTATAACACAACACCATGAAAAGAAAACTTGAAAGAAGCAAAATTCATAGTTTAAAGCGTGTTTGAATGAAAAGAAAACAAACAATCGATGAGCTGCCAAAGCAAGGATAAAGAAAAGTTCTCCATGATAAACTAATGTTTCAAGTAATGCCATTATCGTGATATACTGTTCCGATACTTGATTATGAAACTAAAAAAAATTAAGTGAATTATCTAGGATTTTTTAAAAGTTTTATGTTATACTTCTCCTCTTGGGCAGGCTGCATTTGGAATGACATAAGCAAACTTGACGATCAAACCAGCTAAATTACATGCTAAAATTTGTGAACAAAACAAAAAATATGGATGCTTTTTTAATGTTGAAAATCCCTGAAATTTTTATTATTAGTAACAAATCCTTTTTTATTGAGGTTCGATTAAGTTGCTTTCGATAAAGAGTCGTATGCCAGAATGAAAATATTTTGTCATCAGTTTTAGGCAAGGCATTTTTGATCGACTTCGAAGTCATAATAACATCAAAGAGATGTCTTCATTTTAAGCTGTGAAACGTTTTTTAAAAAACTTACTTTTATGAAACAAATTAATAGAAAAATGTTTAAAATTGCTGAAATTACTCCAAGCAATGCCAAAATTATCACCACATAGACCATCATCTTTGCAAAAATACTAAAGTAAAAAATAACTTTTACTTTATTTGAAAAAAACCCGTCTGCATGGGTACACTTTTTGCTGTTAAAAATAACTAAAAACGTTAATGCCAAAGTAACTTTCAACTTGGGACAAAAGATGAAATCTAATAACCTTTGTTTAATGAGGTTGTTTGCGAGAAAAAATAATTTTATTTTACTTTATTTTTTCATAGTTCGATGGTTGTATTTATTTCAACAGTTGGTTTATTTCATTTAGAAAAAAAGTAATTGAATAATAAAATCAAACTTTTTCGGAGGAGTTTTTGTCAGTCTTTTTTTGCACAAAAATTGTAATCTTTAAGAAATCTTATTTTTATCTTTTTTAGTTTTTTATTTATCACCATCGAAAAAAAGTAATAAAATTAATGTATAATTTTTAAAAAACAGTAAACAACAAATTATCCATCATGTAGCAAATAAAAACAAATATAGTTTTATGATTTTTGATTTGTCATTTTTTAAAGTCATCTTAAAAATGGGCATTTTAGTTAAACTTTATATGAGAACATTACAAAAAGACAAAACGAAAACTAAATTCTGCATGGATTGAGTTATTCATTGTTTTTATTTTAATCGTCATACTTTAAAGTTTAATTAAATAATTTCGAACAATAAAAGAAATCAGTCAAAAAAATAAAACTAAGTAATTTAATTCTTTGAAACTTCTCGATCAATTTTCGATACGATTCGAGAAGTCGGAACAACAACATTACTACTACTGCTAAATTCTCTTTGATAAATAATACTTTTTGCAATATTTTTAACATTTTGATTAAAGGATAACATAAAAACAGCTTGAGTTGTGTCCCGAACATAAATTGAAACGTAGATTAAACATTTGAGTAACACTCCATGCGATGCATCTGTATACCCAATCATATTCAAAACTCGAAATTTGAAGAAGAAGCAACCATAAGTTACAAAAGCCTAAATAAAATCATCAAGATATTTTGTTCATAAATTAAAATGGTTACTTGTAAGAAAATAATCAAATCTTGTTGCTGCTTTCGTCGGCCAGTTGGCACGCTCAAATTTGGAGAGTTTCTGTATTGATTGTAACGAATTTTTATTACGATCATGGCATAAAGCACAAGAGTAAAAACAGGTAAATAATCATTTATTATTGCAATAAGCTAAAACAAATGATGTAAAATGTTTGTTATTTTGTATAGCCATTTTGAGTACACTTGCAAATGCACTTGTTGCATTTTTTGTATCGGCATTTTGTCGCAAGTTTTTTATGACCTTTGATACAGAAAAAACTTTGCACATTTCAATGCTTCTTAAATTGAATGCCTTTTTTCGTTAAGCAATCTACCGTAAGATTTTAATAATGTAAACAAATTGTTAATGTCACAAATCTGATTACGTTTTTATCGCATGACCTTTATGTAGGCTTCAAAAAACTTCATTTTCAGCAAAAATTTAACCACCATTGTATATTTTTAAGTATACAATTCTGGTCTTTAAAGACCAACATTTTGTTGTTGAAAAAATACTTACAATTACAAACATTTGTTTTGGCAAAGTGCTTGTGTCACAAACGGAATAAAATTTAACTTCTGAAAATGGCAACATTTAAAAAATTGAGAAATTTTTAGAATTAAACATACCATCAAAAACACCATTTTCGATTAAATTTGGTGAAATTGAAGTATCAAAGCAGTCAAATAAAACTGATCCTCCAACAAAAAGAAAGACAAGAATCCAACAAAAAATTACTTTTGCTATGCAAAATTTTATGTCCGAAGCAATACTGAGACAGAAAAAGATAAATAACCGATGCAAAGCTAATGCAAGAATAAAGATCAATTCCCCATGGTACACCAATGTTTCAATCAATGCCATCACCGCAACATATGGTTCTGTCCAACGTGACTGAAAGTTAAAAACTTATTTAAAAGTTGGATTCCCAAAAAACAAACTTTGTCATGGTCCCATGCAGAATTAGGTATGACATATGCAAATTTGACAAACAAACCAGTAAGGTTACAGATTAAAATTTGCCAACAAAAAATAATGTATGGCAGCTTTTTTAAATTTGCAAATCCCTGAAAATTTCAAAATCATAAAAACTCGGAACACTGTAAAGCTAAGAATTTTGCCCGAAATAACGTCTAAATTTATTTGTTGTTAAAATTCCTAGCTTACCTTTACAAAAACCACAAGTAAAAAGCTGTTCAATATGGTTGAAACAATTCCAAGTACCGTTAAAACAGTAAATGCATAAACAATCATTTTCCCTTGATTCCAGATAAAAGAATGTACCGCAGTGTAGTTAGAGCAAAGCAAAAATGCAATCCTAAAAAAATTTAGCTTTCAAAAAACATCACAAATCTCTTGGACATAAAATTTTCAAAAGTGTCACAAAAGTGTTAATTCAATATAGAAAAAGCTCTAACTAAATTTTCAACAAATTTTTAACCTAAAAGCAAATTTTATTAAAGGGGTATTCAAAACAGGTGATGTATGATGTGGCTTTTTTAAGTATTTGAATTCGATACAGTAATAAAAAATTTTAAAAAATCTAGAAGGCGAATATACCAATGAACAGAGACATAAACATATATTTTCAGTGAATTTCAGCAGACTTTTATGGCAAAATTTGATGGGAAAATTTTTTTTAATTAACATTTATACTTTGAATTTTTATTTCGTATAATTAACCCCATTTCCGACGTAAACAAACCCCAAATTTCTCAAGGTCGTGAGATTTTTGAAAGGAAGTAAAACTTTGGAATCGAAATACAATTCTGTATCAGTACAGTAAAGCATCTACCTGTTTTTGACACACAAAAGAAAAATTAATTCTGCTTAACTTAAATAAAGATGACAAAATAATTATATTGCTGAAATTAATTTATACATTTTAAGTCTATAGTAAAAATAAATATTCCATAACTTCTAAAATATTTGCAAAAAAAGATGCTATTTTTGTCAAAAATGGAACAGTTAATGCATTATTCCAATTTTTAAAAGCAGTATCAAATGTGTTATGTTTAAAAAATCTACTTCCTGTTTTAAATTCTGTATTCTCGAATTTCGATGGCGTTAATTCAATTTTTATAATAATAAACATAATGCTCTTATCAGGTGCTAATAAAATTGTAGATATTAACATAACAGAAGTGCACGCTTCTGTGAAATAACTCTTTATTTCAAAATGAGCTAAAGTGTCTTTCAGAAGCTGACCAAAAAATTACAGGCTTCTGAAAAAATAATAACGTAATTTCTGGACAAGTGTTTATGCTTTCGAGTATGATTTTTTATGCTTAATTATTCGTTTTAACAATTTAAAAGTACTTTCGTTATTTAAAATCAAAGGTCAAAATTATTTTGATGATAGTCTTTTGAGATTCAACAATTCATGCGAAGACATATTAAAAAGGAGAAAACAATTTCATTCATCTGCATCATAAATAATGAGTCATAATGCCTTGAAGGCATGGATATCCATCATTATATGTATAATCAAACTGTGATGAGTGAAGATATAAATTTGATGCTTTTAACGCATTTTTTGTTACGAAGAATTTCGTGAGAAACAAACAGAACTGGATTTTTTTAAATTGTTATCTAAGTTATTCAGTGTAACCCTTTGATGAGAAAAAAAATACACGTATAAATACCGTGATGAAGAAAATGAAGTTCCCATTAAATGTGAAATGATTTCGACTTTATCCTTTAAGATTTTTGTAATCCTTCTTATTTATATCTTTACTTTTATGGTTCTCGTTGAAGCTCAACGTGGATATTACAGACAATATCGTCGATCATGGCGCCCTCAACAGCATTTCCGTCGTCCCTATTATCCTCGATGGAATTATGGATATCGCAGATCCCCGTACTATGGTTAAACAATTTGCAAATTAATTAATCAGTTCTTTATTTTATTATCAGTTAAATACATACATGTACATATAAAAATATTGTTAATAAAGCTCTAATCAGTGAAATCAGTTAGTTGAAGGCCATCATCGTCGATAACATCCTGATCCTAAAATATAAAATATAACAATAGTAAACCTAACATTTTAAATATTTTATTAAGAAATCATTAAAAAAAACTCACCTCGTGGATTGACGACAACAACTGGACGTGAAGGATATGCTGGTCTCGGATTACATACAACAACAGGACGATCATGACATACTGGACGAGGATTGCAAACAACAACTGGCCGAGGTGCATAATATGGTCTTGGATTTACAACAACAACTGGCGGTGGTGGTGGAGGATATGGTCGAGGATTGACAACAACAACTGGAGGTGGCGGCGGTGGTGCAACAGGAACAGCTTGAACTGGAGTATATTGATATTGAACTACTTGTTGTGGTTGTTGTTGATATTGATATTGTTGTTGTTGATATTGATATTGTTGTTGCTGATATTGATATTGATACTGTGGTTGAGGTGGTGGAGTACCAGCTTGAATATTATTGACATTTAACTGAGGTTGCATATCTGGATTTGACGGCTGTTGTTGAAGCGGGGTTTGAACTTGTTGTTGCTGGGGTTGAGCAGGACTTTCAGGAAATTCGACTTTTGGTTCTGAGCCTTCTACTTTTGATGATGAGTTTTGAGTATTTGCTTCTGGAAGAGGTGTTTGCGCGATTGGAGTGTCAGTTGATTGAACAGGTGCAGGTGAAGGAGCAGGTTGTGGTGGTTGAACTTGGATATTGATTGGTTGTGGTTGGGGTTGCTGTTGAACTATCACAGGAGCTTGTTGAGGATAAGTTCCACGCCTTGATGAATCCTGAAATACATTATTATTTAGAGATAATTTAAAAAAATGTTGTAAATCTCCGCATCAAAACATAATTTCGTGATACATTACTAATCAAATGTCATTAATAAAAACATCCCCCAAAAATAAACCGACCTTCTTGCTGCAAGCCACTAAAGAAATAATGATAAAAGTCAAATGAAAAATTAATGAAGTAGTTGAAATAATTTGAATAAAATATTTGTAACAGTAATCATATTCAGTAGAAGAAATCATCGTAGCAATCACGAGCGTTCGTTCAAGGTATCAGTGAAGAAATAAATAACATTGTCAGTGAGGAAAATTTCATTCATTTATTTAGCACATCGGTTATGCAAATTCACAAGGTATAAAAAGTGGATGCAATTGACTACTTATTGTCCGAAAAAACAAGAGTTACTTTCTTTTCACCCATGGCCACGGCAGATTTAAAGCAGAGAACAAATAACACGGAAAACGTAAACTCACACATGAATCATATAATGTGATTGAATCAAACCATTTTAAATTGTTATCATGGTCAAATTAAAGAAAAGAATGATATTTTATGGAATATTTTCTTCAAGTAATTTTATTGTTCCATTTTAGTTTTACTTGTAATAAGTAATTTCTTTTTCTTTTTTTGGACCTTTAGGTTTTTGAAACGGTTTTTTTTGTTGAAAATTAATATTGCATGTATATGGTTTCTATAATTTATTTGGCAAATTGGCTAATGTTATGTGTTATGTCCAATTTGAAGAACTTACTATAGCGATTCTTCGGCTTGCACGTTCAATCTCAAGAACTGACAGTTTTCAGATCAGACACAACATATGTAATTATCAAAAACATTATTTTTTTAAATTATTTATTTTAAATTTAGATAAATATTATAACTAATTTTCAATGAATGGGTAAAAATTCAAAAAGTTTCTTCAATAACCTTTCTTAACCTTTGTGACGCTTTTCTTCCATTTCTTCCTTATCTTTAACAATGGGATTCTCGTTCATTGAAGTATTTTGTTTAGTGGTTAAACTTTTTGCCAGAATAAGTTCCCGTTTATGAGATGATGAAGTTGGATAACATACTAATCGAACATTTCGAACATCAATTAAAATTGTTAAATGAAAGAAAAGATATGATAAAATGATAAGGTATTCTTGAAAGGCATCTTCTTTGCGAACTAAAAATGTGTTTACATGATGCTTTCAAACTGTCAATAAAAAATGCAAACCGTATGGATGACAAGTTGGCTCAAGAATGAATTTTAAATGATAATGGTAAAAATCTGACATATTTGTGGTATAAATGGCGGCACAAATAGTTTTAATTAAAAGTGACAAAGTATCATAATCCTAAAATATTGAAAGTGTAAATACCGAAATCAACAAAGCTTTTAAGTGTGCTCTAAAACAAATCTTTGAAATTTCATAGCATTTTATGAAAAGACTTTATAATTTAATTCTTTTTTGGTAAAAACTTACCGTTCTTTTATCTTTAAAAATTTGTAAGTTAAAAAGAGTTCTCAACCACATATAAATTGTTGATGATATCACAAATGCGGTGAATCCATATTGATATAAGTCTGCAAAATGATTATTATTGGAAAACCTAAATTTCCAGCTTTGACAGTGACATACAAGGATTATCAAATCGGAGGGTATTAACAGAAAATATTGCTTGTGATAATATTTCAATGACTGCTGTACAACTGATAATATTATTTCCAAGGCAATAACCTTTCCATAATAATGCATTATTCCATCGGCTTTTCAATAATAAAGTACTGAAAATTTACAATTAAAATTTCTAAAAAATTACAGCATATATTTTTTCAATAAAGGTAATTTGCTAAAATAAGTTGAAATATTTACCACATAATAAAAGCAATATATATCCTGAAGGGCATTGGAATTAATACTGCAGCTCTATAACACATATTTACAGTATATTGATGTTCAACTTGTCGCATAAATGATGGCCACATTCCAGGAGTATATGGAAATGTTTCCTACAGTAATAATTTTATAACTTCAACCGGGTATAAATAAACTTACAATACAGAATACACTTTTTACACCATAATGAAGCCAAAATTCTTTAGCACCCGTATTATTGAACATAAAATAATTTGTTTCTTGTTGATCAAAAAGTAATAACGCAACCGTCATAAGAAATAATGAAATTACAGTACAAAATCCTAATAACCTTAATTAAAAGAGCATTACAGTAACCTAATTAAGTTATTTAACCAACCATAAAACATTGAAATCAAAACGCATATCATCATAATCAACTTGAACCCCAATAATTAATTCATGCTTCGGTTTGCTTTCTTTGGTGTTGCAATGTACAACTTTGTTACACTTCATATGTAATTTGCTTAACGAGTTAATCATGAATAATCTAAATCTTTAATCCAATAACAAATTAATTCTATCTTTTGGAAGAACTTCGTCCAATGGGCATGGAATGAAAATAAAATAAATATTCAAAAAACAGAAAACAATATTCTTACACAATTTTTGCTACATAAATTCCATTTTCTTTGTGTGAAAAACTATTTTGGATATTATTTTATCCTGTCAATTACTTACTTCACCGACAATTTCTAGAAAAAAAAGTTTAACTCAAAAAACAATAATCATGTATCCCTTAATCTTTATATTTTTAAATAATAATATTAATTCGTATCTTTTTGACTTAATTAAACTTCGTAAAATGATTGAAATAAAAAGCTGCTTTTCAAAATCTTATTTTTTATTAGAATTTAAATAAATATCTAAATAAAAGCTCATCATTTAGTTGAGTTAACAAGTTCACAAAAAATAACAAAAATTAACTTTAAATTTATACGAACAAAAAAAATAATATCATAAACTTAATTATTGAACATACGCAAAAAATGAAGACAACGCGTTGGCGTTAAACTATTTTTTGAAACAACGTGAAACCTGATGTCTTTTCAATCAAAAAAATATCTTTCTCCAAAGAAATCGAAAGTCTCTCTTTCCAAGGCTCGACTCGTTTTTTACTGCATCAATTCACCCAGATTTTTTTCAAGAAAAGATGAAAGGATTTTATCGAAATTAAAGCATTTTTTCAGTTTCGATCACAAGTCCGGTTTTTTCTTGTTGTTTTTTTAGAATCGCCTCTTAACAATTCTGGTTTCTTTTTCATGTATCCTTTTTTAAACAAAAAATACTAATGAATTACTCTTCAATCAATTTGTTTGCAAGTTGTAGGCAAATAAAATCAAAAAATGCTAAATTTACAAAAAAAAATATCGAAATTTATTAACACTCATTGATTTAAGAAAATTATTATAAAAAAGTAATTATATCCGGTTGTGCTCTTCTTAGTATCACTTTTTTTAATAGCTATGGACTTTAAATTACAGAGAATGGTGTAAAATTTAGAAAAATCTGCAGAAAAAAAGGAAGTCAATTATTTGTGTAACAATCTTGTTTTGCTAAATTTAGAAATAATTGTTGCTCCTCGATGACAAAAAAAAGAATTACTTTTATTAAGTTTTGTATTTTTGAAACGGCTTTTTTAAAAGAAAGGCGAATTTGTTGTAAAAGCTTAAATTTTTGTTTAACATTGAAAAATTGTTTTTAATTATTATTTTTTCTAAAATAAACTTTTAATATTTTCCGTTTTAAGGAATAAACACCAAATTATTTTAAATAACAGTGTAAAAACACAAAAAACGATATTCCCACACTTTTTTTGTTATTTTAAAATTACTGTGTTAATAAATATTTTTTATTTTAAAGGCGTTTGTTGCACTTTCGAAAATTTTACATTTGGCAAAAAAGACTTAAAATGAATCATTATTTGTTTAATCGAGAATCTTTTAATAAATTTTACAATTGTTCTTTTTATGATATTAATTTACATCCAATTCAAGAACGGCAAGACATTTTTTATGGCGTTATTCTAATTATTGGATCGATAATCTTTGAAGTAAGTGTTTTAATCATAGCAACTGAGATTAGGAATAATAAACTGTTAGTAAACGTAAAGTACGAATACACCTGTTTTCAGTTACTATATTTACCGATTATCCCAGTTTTATGGAAACCTTCCTTCCAAAAAGAAAGCTGTTACAAACTTATGGGAATTGTTGCCGTGGTTGATATGATTGCCATTTCTCTCAATGGCACTTTAACTGGGGTTCTTGCTATAACAGGATCAGTATATTGCTCATTTCCTCATATTCAACTTTGTGCTGGAACTTTCGCGTTTGCTGCGTGGTTGATGGAATGTGATTTAGCTCTGCTGTTGGCAATTGATCGATGTTTGGGAATGGTAAATCGAAAAATTTGTGACTTAATTTTTACCGGAAAACGCATTTATCTTTGGATTGGATTTTCCGCTGTTTATTCCTTTGTTGTAGCATTTTGTACCGATACCATGACATTTAATGCTTTATATGGAGTTTGGTTAGTTAATCCTCATATGGGATATCCACAAACTGAAAAAGAAGTAAGCTTCATTAAAAACACAACAATCACTTCAGATTTCTTCTTTCAGTACAAGAATCTTGCCCACCACATTCACAATATTGGAATCGCATTCGCGCTTGCTATTTTTTATTTGATCTTTGTTTTAAGTCTTTGCAAGAAGAAATTCTCAAGCCAAAAACAATTTTCATTCTCAGAGAAGCCAATCTTTATTCAAGTTTTTCTTATGTCATTTATGAATTTTTGTACTGCTTTAATTTATGTTTATGAACAACATTTTCCAACTCCAAAATTGATTATGCAATTTTCACAATTTGGTTGGATGTGTATTCATGGTTAGTTAAAAGAAATGATTACTGTAAACTACAAAACCCTTTTAGGTTTACCATCCGTTATTTATCTTGGATTAAATAAACGTATTAGAAGAGGCGTTTTTAAATTGTTAAGAATTCCAACAAACGATGTTACTTCAGTTGCCCATCAACCGACTAAAGTCAGTAAATTTCGACACTCTGTAAGCCGCCCAAACAAAAGCAAATATGAACTCAACTAATCGAAAAATAAAAGATAAGAAGGGTTTTTATAGGCATTCAAAGAGTCAAAGAGAATGTAAATGATATTTATGTAAATTATTGTAAGTGTGGATTTCCTCCACGACAAAACCAGTTTTTTTCAACTTCGAGCATCCTTGTCATTCCAGTCATCCGGAACTTTTTTGGGCCCTTTCGGTCTTAAAATGTGTATTTTTGCATGGGAAAGTGTTTCCGCAAGTCGTTACTCAAGGAGGCTCGGAAAAACTGAAGGAGTCAGATCAAAAAAGCATCAAAAAAGTGCGATTAGCGACATTTTTTCGAATTTTTGCTATTTTTGATACTCTGCCTTGTAGCGTACAGATGTAATAAGGACCAAAAAAAAGTGTTATTTTACTGGGGATCTGGACAATCCAGTTGGATACACTTGACATGAAAGAATATATGCAAAAACGATTAGCAGAAGCTCAAAAAAAGTCAATTGCTTTTAAACCCGGAGATATTATAACCATCGATGATTAAAATTTTTTTATTCTTGTTGATTGTTGTTGATAAAAAAATTC
Organism: Panagrolaimus sp. LJ2414; assembly: GCA_024447195.1. Classification (NCBI taxonomy): domain Eukaryota; kingdom Metazoa; phylum Nematoda; class Chromadorea; order Rhabditida; family Panagrolaimidae; genus Panagrolaimus; species Panagrolaimus sp. LJ2414. The sequence goes on from JAMRXY010000042.1 coordinate 466,365, forward strand.
TTTTTGCATGTCCAACCCTTTTGTATAAAGTTTTCTTTACCAAAAACGATTTGTGAGACATAAAAATATTATAAAAAGTTTATGCAACAGAGACAAAAGCCATATATAAAGGAACAAAGTGAAAAAATAATACAAAAAAGTTGTAAAAATTATGCAACAAAAACATCATCAAGATTTCTCCCTTCTTCAGCATAAAATTGGAGTCTTTTATAGACTTCTTCAGCAATCATATTGGATCTTTTTTGAAGGTCTAATTCATTCGCGTTTGGAACAACCTCCAATAAACTTCGAAATTTTCTAATAGCACTAAATTTTCCAACAGGCTTCAAAGCAATGCGAGAACTTTTTGTATCTAAAAACGAAGAAATTAAAACAAACTAAAAAAACGAAAAAGTAACTAACTAATTTGAACAGGCTTCTTTCGCATAACAACATAATTGCAACCACATTTGGTAGAAAGTTTTTCAAATAAATGAAAAGAATCTTGAGCATAATGTGGTACTTCAAGAACAAAAGTATTGCCTTCAGTAACATTTGAAAGGACTTTTGTATCATCAGACAATTGAGGTAAACATTCAAATCTTCGATTTACAGCAATTGGATAAAATGTTTCCTCAGCAGCAAAGTAAAGTTTAAGACAAAAATCCGATTTCAAATATATTTCTGTTACAGGTTCCAATTCAATTTTTTCAGAAAATCCAAAGCTTCGAGTCATCATATATCGAATTAAACTCCAAAATTTTTTGCCAAGGCCACCAAATCCTTTTTCAAGATCAAACTTTTCCATTATATTATTTTCTGTATCCATGCTAGCAGCCTATAAAATACAATAATATAAAATTTTTAATTGAACACAACAATATCTTACTGTAAGCCAACCACCAAGTTCAGGCTTTAAATCTCCTAAACCAAATTTAACAACCACAGCATCCATTAATTTCGGTTTAAAGCCTTTTCCACTTTCTTTATCATAACAATTTCCATGTCGTTCAATCCATTTTCGACAAAAGAAAAGTAATTTATCAAGCGCTAAAATATTTAAAAATATATTTAAAAGAATTTTAATCGAAAAAAATTATTTACCAAGAAATTTGTGACACATTTTTGCAACATAAATGCTAACAATTTGATTCGATTCATTTGTATCAAAAGATCTTTGAATAGATTTACAAAATTGTTCGAATTCTTCCTTATAAATATCTGATGTGCAAGTTTCATTAATATGATTGGATAAATAATCAGTTAAAGGACAGCAAATAGGTTTGAAGTTGGCAGGTTGAAGAAGATATTTTTGACGATTAAATGATAAAATATCAGAAACGAGCCATCCGAAAGAAAGAAATTTTCCAGAAGTATATGCAACGCGATAATATGCAGAAGCTTTCTTTCGCATTTCTTTAGATGGATGAGAACATGCTCGCCGAAAAGTTTCTCGAATACCATTAAATCTTGTGATGTCCATTTCAGTATTCATTTCAATGCCACCAAATTCATCAAAAAACTTGGTTCGAAATTTTGCAAAAATGGAAGCAACTTGTTCTTCAACAATTCTTTTAGTAGATGATGCAGTTGTTTCATCAATTGACTTATCAGTGAATCGCTTTTTAAATGCCATAAAACATCCAGAAAATAATTGTCCTTCATTGAGAATGCCAAAGCTTTCACAAATATCCTAAAAACTTTTTATAACACTAATAATTATGTGAGCAAAAGTATATACCCCAATTAAAGTACGGTATTCATCATAGGCAGATTTAGCAATATCTTCATATTCTCCATCATCAGGCATTAAAACAGATTCATCGAGTTTAATCTTTTCATCAGTGGATACGATTTCTTCAATTCTAATAATTTCTCGAATTTCCATTGCTCGGGTATAAAGTTTTCCAAGAAGTCGAGTACTTTTATATGATGGAACATGATCTTTGGCCATAAAATTCGGAAAGCGTTCAACTTTTTCAGGAGGCGATTTATCATTCCAAAATTTGGTTAAAGTTTCAGGTACTTGTCCATTTTTCGGAAAATCACTGAAATATAATATTCTGTAAAGATTGTATAGCATGCAAAAGACCTACACAGCTTGATTATGCTTAAGTGCAATATTGTGACAATGCTGAAAAAAATAAGTTCTAATTAACGAGAGTTATAGTTTGAACAAAGAACAAACTTCACTATCAATGCCATAGAGATCAGAATTAGCTAAATGTGCATTAGCGATTGTACCGACTGAATCTTGCGAAACATATAATGTAAAGAAGTCAATCATCTGAGTGGTCAAATTTTCTCTTTCACTAATTCCCATTGGACGATTTGAGGCAGTTGAAGTAAAATCAAATGCCGGTTCATTATGGTCCAAAAACAAGGTTGAATCAAAAAATACTGAATATTCATCGCCATCTAAATCCGAGCCAGCCATTTCATTTGGATGTGGTCGTGGACCACTTTGTGGAAAAACTACCACATCAACAAGACCATGCAAACATGGAATATCAACAGCTAAGAACAAAACAATAAGAAAAATTAAAAACTGCGGAATGACACACCTTCGAGCATTCTAACGTCGCCAGCCACAACAGACGGATTCTTTGTAATCATCACACGACCTTTATGAATAATTTTATGAGCATTAGGGGTTGGATATTTCAGTGAAGAATTTGTAGTGTATTGAATAAAAACTTGACCATATTGTAAATATCCACTGTCATCAATAACACCAAACATCATTCGACCTTGAGACGATGGAATTCGAATTTTCATTTTATCAACCAATCGATGAAGCTGAACCAGAGCAGAGGAACGAAGCATTGAACGAAAGAATGGTTCTTCTGTGACATTGAAATCCCGAAGATTATCATATAAAATATATTTCGGAAAATTGTTCAGAACTAAAAATGCATTTGTTTCCTCGATAAGACTTGACATCGTTGATTCAACATGATTTTCCAATAATTCATGGATACGATCACACATTCGTTTATGACCATGTTCTCCCTGCTTTTCGGATACCTAAAATACATATAATCTTAGATCTATTATTGTAAAATATTGGTATTACCTGATCAAGAATATTAATCAATGGTTTATTCAACGAAACATGGATTGGAGAAGAAATTTTTACAATTTCAACATGCTTTTCTCTTGGACCATTAAATTTTTTTTGACTTGGACGAAACAAGATTGATTGAGCATACCATGGCAAGAGATGTTGTAAAGATTCTTTGGATTTTGGAAGACGTTTATTCGCTTCTGCCCATTGTTTTGTTTTATCCAAATGAGTGTCCACCGTAATAACACCTTTAAAACCACGAAAGCGGATTTGTAAGCATGATGGACGGCAATTACCAAGTTTTAGATCTTCAACACATCTACGACAAAATTCTTCGCTCATCGAAAAAAAGAAATGTTGATTAATTTAAAAAATTAAAAACGAGCTTATCACTAAAAAATTACCTTTCCACATCCGTCAGAAAATGTATATGGTTTACCATTGCCATCAGAACCACCAATGATATCAAAAATTTCAGAATATGAATTACGCTTAAAGAAATAAATTAATTGCAGTAAATCAGTAAAAGAAAAATTTTCAGACCGTAATTTCGATTCCAAGTTGCCGAGCTTGTGTAAAGCATTGACCCATTCGGCTCATCATCTGCAAAAGCAAGTATATTTATTATATTTCAAAAACAACAACAAAAACATACTTTAGAAATGCTTTCAATTTTAAAACGACCACAAGATTCACGAAATTCCGAAACTTCTGCAGGTGACCCAGCCAAGAACTAAAAATAAGTATAATGCAATTGATCAAAACCTACTTGTTCTAAAAGAATCTTACGTAACATCCATGATCACGAAGTTGACTATTCGAAGAACAAAGATAAGAAAAATCACGAACTATAATACAGTAATACATAAAGAAGCATATTAAAAAAGCAAACTTACATCCAACATTCAAAGGATCCGTCAAAGTTTTAGTAACAGTTTTTTTGATTAAAAAATAAGGAAGAGCAGAAACTTTTTTATTATCATCATCACGAAAAGTTATCCGAAGCATATTATCAGCACCTTTTTTTCGCAAGGATCGATTTCCCATAATTAATTCAGGATTCAAAAATAATTTTCTTGTTGGTGTTACGACAATCTTAAAAAAAACATACATAAATCGTGCATATAAAAAGCGGCACCACAAACCTTTCGAACTCTCATATATCCTTCTCTTGCCAAATCATCTGTAATTTCAGCAAATATACGTTGTTCAGGTTCCTCATAAAGTCTTAAAAAGAATTTCAATGGCTCCGAAATATCATTAGATTTATCGATTTTGACCAACATATTCTCTAAAGTGGTAACAGTTTTGGTAATTCCTGAAATTTTTCACTATGCACACATTTTGGTTCACTCGAAAAAAAACTTACTTGCACCAGAATTAGAAAGATCGGTCTCGAAATGATCAATAACAAAATCCATAAATTCAAAAATCTTGCGGTATTCAGGACGGAACATGTAATCATAAAGTTCACCACCTCGAGTAATAAGAGCTTGAACAGCATATACAAGAGGGAAGTACTTTGGTTCCTTCAGTTTGGCATACTTTGGCGGCAGATAATCTGGGTACATCAAAAAATTTCTTGAATAATTTTTGATATTCCTAGGATATTGTCGATGAAGAACTCGAAATTCAATAGCATAATGACTGAATTTTCGTAAACGATCCAAGCAATCAAGTAATGTTCGAGCCTAAAAACAGTGCTATAGTAACTTAATATACAATTTTTTTTCACTCAGGGGTAGGGTTGTCGGGAGGCGAGCAACTATACTCAGGGAAAAAAATGCACATCATACTGGTCATGCCTACGGCGATATTGTAGGTAAACATGACGAATATGTGCAACAATACTGTTAAATTTCTTAAACATTTGTGCTACGGCGCTCAAAGTTTTGATAACTTGAAGAAAAAAACAATTAAAAAAGCGTAAATATCCACGTGATTTTTACTCTACGTCCTCAAAATTAATCTCTTCAAACAATAAAAAACATACATCAGACATTCGGCAATCTGCAACTAAACAAGAACCATGTGATATCGAATTTTGAAGGTCATAACCATCGTTCCATGTAAGACAGCGTTTTGGATATTTAAATTTAGTCTTTGTTGCATCCATTCCTTTCCCATCTGACATTTCGTAAACTCGAATCACTGGAGGATAATTAAGTTGAAAAGTAAAAGAGACTTTAAATCCATCGTCTGTGTCAGGAGATATTGCAACAACAACTCGTCGAATGCCAGAATATGCAACACGAATGTCAACAACACGATTTGGAGATCGGGTATCATCATCCTTCTTAGGAATCCAATTTTTCCACACATCAGGGAAGCAAATAGTAAGCAATTGACTGTCATGTTCAAAGAATATAAGCATGTTTGAGTTAATATCTTTAAGACTGCGTTGTTCATCCAAAAAAAGTTCAAAAACTTTGTGTTCATTTCTTTCATCCTTCGGTTCATCAAATACAAAGGTTGGATTAAAATTGCGACGACCAACAATGCTTCCAAAAGCTAATTTTTCCATAGAAAAAACATTCTGAAGCCTAAAATGATAACAGTAGTAATAATACAGAAAACAGGTCACAGCTGGGGAGGAAATAAAAAGATATGGAAATCCGACATGTACTGGTATGTGTAATTGTTTGACGATCACACATTGTCGAAATCTATGTATAAAGCACCTTTGTCACATCTTGGTTCCCCCAAGTTGAGCCCCTGCGAAAACCATACTTGAAGAACTGTGGATAAATATTCTTGGATAAAATTGTCATTGTGATAGTGGAATGATCAGGTAAACCATGATGAAGAAAGAATTTTTTTCGAAGAGCTTCAAACTGTCCAGTTAATTCAGCGATAGCCAAACAAATTTGATAATACTTTGTGACCCTATCCAGTTTCCGTCCACCTGGACCATTATTCAATCGGAAGGAAAATTTTACTTCAGTATTCTTTTCGGATAATTCAGAATCCAAAGAAACTGGTGACTGAGTAATCAATTCATGAAGAGTTTTAAAGCCAATATGTGCAATTAACTAAAACAGAATGTTTTTATTAATGTTGTAAATAGTAGTAATAAATAATGCTTACTTTTCGAAACTCATCTATTGATTCTGCACCAAAATCATGGAAGATAAGTCTACAAAAGATTGCAGACATTCTGGTATTTTGCCGTAAAAAAAGAGGTAATCAAAAGAAACATGCAAAGTAAAGTTAAATGCTTGAATTTTGAAGTTCTAAAATTAATCGAAAAAAGTGTTGAATTTGAAATTATTTTTTGTCGCGACATCGATGACGCGACGTGTCACTTTCAAAAGAATAAACATTGAGGAACATGTTGCCAAGAGCACTGTTTTTTTTAAATTACGGTAATTTTTTGAACGAAAGGAAAATGGTGGATTTCAGTTTTAAAATTCCTGGCTTTGATATATCCGCGGATATTCTCAGGTTCTAATTAATATTATGCAAATTTTATATGTCCCGATGCTGAGAGCAAACATTTGAAAAGCTCTCCCTTTCACTTTTTTCGCTCTCTCCCTCCTTGTGTTTGTATTGTTATTATAAGAAAACATATAATATATATAATGTGAACTTTTGTTTTTTCTCAGCAGGCAAAGACAATGTTCTTTTAAGAAATGTTCTCACTTTTTCCATAAAGTATAAATTTTTTAAGAACAGGTGAATGTACAGTCGAACCTCGTTTTTACGACCCTTTTTAAATTTTTTAAATCCTTTGTCTGCGGTCCCTTCAACAAAGAGGCCATATTAATCGGACCTCAATCTTACGTCGACCTCGATTTTATGTCTTTTTTTACTCTCCTTTGAAAGACGTAAAATCGAGGTTCGACTGTATATTCAAATTATGAAATTGTTGTGTCTAACACTGTTAACGCGGCATTATAAAATTTTGAGAACTCAGTTTTAAACATATCAAAATATATTTACATTTTTTAAAAATAATTTTAATGAAATTCAAGTTTATCTATTTTGAACCACAGTTTTGTTAGATGAAGTAACTGTTGTCATGACAATTCCCTTTTGTCTAAGATTTCCAATTGATTTGGCGAAGAATAAGCAACAAATAAGACCATCCATTGCAGTAAATACGCGAGCATATGATCCAAAAACATTTGACGCTGAACTGTTTGTAATCAAAGAGCATGCAAATGCAAGACCATGAACACCAAGATCAAAGAATGTTTGGACGAGTAAAACATGTTTAACTAAATTTGCAACCGCTTTTAAAGTTTGATTTTGAAGTTTTGACTTTTTTATGAGATAAATGAGAATACATGCAGCAAAAAGATTAATGATGGAGATTGTGATTCGAGTTGCATTCAAACGATTTCCACCAATATCATTACGGCTCATGCCACCTGGAGAAAGATTTGCTGAAAATAAACTCGTTTTTTCTTGGACAAAAGAAAGATGGAAAACAAACTTGTTGTATCTTCAAACGGCACAGGTGCTGAAGAAATAAATGCTTGAAGCATGTTTGCAGTTACTGCAATAATAGTGCAAATATTAGCATATGTCAGAATTTTTTGATATTTTTTTAATTTTGATGGATTGTGAACGATGAAAATAAGACACCGTTCTATTGTTGAAAAGAATGATGAAACTGCTGGTGACGGCATTAAAGAAATATATGAAAGACCACTGATGTAAAAGAATGGTGGACTATACACGATTTCTAAATAATAAAAAAAATCATTAATTCGTGGTTCTAGAGATTTTGTTATTTTATTTTCGTTAAAACAGATAATACAATGAAAATAGATAACTATGACGTTTTTTACTGACATCCATTACAGAAAGATATTTCCAAAGATTCTTAGGCTAAGAAAACTTTTTTTTGTGATTTTAGATGTAATTTTATATTGACGTATCCCATATCTCAGAAAAGCCTTATTTTATTATACGTAATTTTGTATGAACAAAATTTTAAGAAGAAAAATTATGAGGAATTTTGTATGTAATTTTGGTACAAAATATTACTAAAGTTTTTACCCACACGAATCTCACATGTTATTTATTTGGATTTATTCAATTCTTTCGTCATTCCACCAGATATTTGTCAGAAATACGATACTTACTTGTTGGATGCCAAAATATGATAACATAGGAATTGTTGATCAATGTTATCAAAGCTAAAAATATCCAAAGGGCAATATGAAGGATCAATATTGGCGATAACATAATTTTCCGCTTTATCAAATCAGTTTTGATCCAAAACAAAGTTCTTAAATTGACAGCTACAACAATAACTAAAGAAATTTCAATAAAAATTGATTCTCCAAGAATAAGATAAAAAAGATATGCTGGCTTGTCTGCAGACATCTCAGCAAAAATTTTAATAATTTACACTTTCTGAAAATTAAGAGAAAGTAACTTGAATGTCAATTTTGTCTGAAAGTTATTAAAATTGTTTCTTTTTTATATAAGAAATTTTTAGAATCTGTAACAAGAAAGTAATAATGAAAACAAAGTTTACAATATTCACATGTATTATTAGCATTTTTTCACACACGATTAATTTCCCTTAATTATTTTTATAATATTTATTAGAAGTTTTTATATATTTAAGCTTTATCCAAAAAGACAAAATTTTACGTCGTCGAAAAACACGCATTGTTCTTTGAATTCATTACTCGAGAGAGAAAAAGTTTTTTATTTCGAAGAATAAAGCTTTTTTTATTTTATCTTTCTGATGTTTATCTTTGAAACAGATATCGTCGAAAAACTGATCGTATTTTGGAACAAAAGTTTTGTTCTTGATGAATAATCATAAAAAAATATTCATTGACACTTTCTTTAAATCATAATTATATGAAATGTACTACAAAACAAACAATATAAATAGTTATTGCTATTATGAAAGAATATTATTAAACAGATTTTAAAAATTTTTATGATTAGGATAATTTACATATCTGAAAATCCAGCAGAAATTTTGTTGTTTGTTTTGTTCTCAATTTCAGTCATTTTTGCAAACTTTAAGAGTAAAAATAATTATAATGTGGGCGCATTTTCCAAACTGCTTCGTTGCAATTTATTTCAGTCAACATTTTTTCATTTACATGCACAATTAAAGTCTTTTTTAATAAAAATTTTCTCTCTTCTATAAAAAATTGAAAAATAAGAATTTTACACATATTTTTGAACAATGTATTTTACATATTTTTATAATTCCTAAGTTACCGTACTTTTCTATTTGTTAAACAATCATAAAAGGGAAAGGTATTACAGTATCCAATTCAAAGGGTTTGGTAATCCTTTTTTGTTATTACATTTTTGGTTATCAAAACATTCAATAAAAATTTTGAGAGCAAAAATACAAAAGATGTTTTGCGTAAGAAAATTTAAAAAAGATGCATACGATAAAGTATTAAAAATGAAACAATGAATAGGATGTCGTTTTTTATCTGCACTTTTCAAAAAAAATTTATTGAAGAATAATATTATTTTTGGCAAATGAAAGAATGTTTAATAAATGCATTTCAATGAAGCCAAGTCTTTTTTAAAGCAATAATAAAAAAATAAAAAGGAATGTTCTTTTTGACAGGGGAGTATCGATTCATTATTCTTTCATAAAGTGTCAAAAAGCAATATTTGACTATATATCATGGATAATATTAATTTCCGGCTTTTTATATTTGGTGCCAGAATTTTCATCATTTAAAAAAATTATTTCAGTGTCCCACACAACGCTTTAAATTGACGTAATAATTCTTAAGAATAAAATATTTTAAAACTTTTTAATTGTTTTTAATGTTTCTGGACTCAATAGTATTATTAGTGCAAAAGTTTCCTTTTTTCATTTCCGATTTCTTGAATAAAAAGAATAAATTAATATTTAATAGTTTTTCATTAACCAAACTAACTTTTTATCATAATTATTATTTGTTTTTTTTACTTTTCAGTGAATAAAAGAAATTGTTTTTGTTTTAAAAAATTAGCTATACAAATTTGGCGACGATTTCTTCTGCACTTTCGCGTTACAGTATTTGTGCTGTTAATTTTCAATAATCAAAAAAACACTTTACACTGTAAAAATTTTTGTACATTAGTCAGTACGGACATTTAAAAGAAAAAATTAAAGTTCTTATTAACATTTTTGGATGTATTATTAACACGTTTTCTATCATAACTTTTTCTTTAAACAAAAGAATTATAGGTGTTAAACAAGGATAAAAATTCGTGACTTTTACTTAAATATACATAAGATATAATTGTCTCGGTCAAAGTAGAATAAAAATGTTTTTTGGTACAAATTTTTCCAAAAACCTTTTTTTAAACAACTTTGCTTTTTAAATTGCATAGTATTTAAAGGACGAGACCCATCGTGAATAAACTTTTGATACGCAATTTTGATTGCATTTCTCGACGCGAAAACACCTTCATTGGAGCTTGTTTTTTTCTTCACTGCAGCTGCAAAAAAGGAAAGAAAAAAGCAGCTCCAATGAGTCCCTGATTTTTGTATACAAAAGTTTATTCACGATGGATCTCCTCCTTTAAACATAAAAATTTGTAAAACTACTAGCTTTTCAGTTATTTTCCTCAACATTTCATTTTTTACGGGCAACAATTGATAGCCAAAATAAATTTTACCACTATGAAATCCTAATGCATCATGTACTCCTACAGTTTTTTGTTTCCTAATTTTATAGGAATTTATCATATTTGTCATTAACTGAAAGTTCACTTATTCAGTAAATATTGTGAAGCCTGAAATGTCAAAAAACAAAAGAATTTCATATATCATATTTGTTTTTGCGTACAAAACATTTAAAAATTTCGACTTTGGTCGTTTTTGTTTTGAATATTCTTAAAAATTTTAAGTGTATTGTTTTATCCTTCGAAGTACTTTTATTTTTTATAGCATTGTTTTTATTAAACAAAAACAATACCTGAAAAACAACCTAATTGGCAAAAAAAACTTTTCACACGGTTTTTTTTGTAGCTTTTCAGTCTTCTTGAAAATATTTTTAGGATTAATTTGAAAAAGAGAGATTTCTAGATTTTGTTTAAATTGTTCTATTGTTCTTTGGATTCAAAGAGTGCATCCATACTTAAGACTATAGAATCGGAAAATAAGTTTCATTCGTTGAGTAGGAAGGTGGTCGGGGAAGGCGGTTTTCTGTCTTAAATATAAATGAATAGATTTTTAGTTTCTAAGCTTTTGAACAAAGATAAGTGGTTACCGTATACGTATGTCTAATATGAGGTTTTTTGAACTTTCAAAGCAAAGTTTTAATCCTTTGCATAAATTGTTATTTTTAGAAACACTTCAAAAATTTATCTTTAAAACATTCAAAAGGGATAAATTTATGGCATAATATACAACAAAATGTGTCAGTTCTCGACATAGGGTTTTTGAACATTTATGGTTATTTATATTTTAGTTTAGAGATATAAGAAAACATTTCGTTTTTTTTTGATGCCAAAATTTGAGAATTCCGCCAAAAATGTTTCTGTAAGTGGAAAGATATTTCCTGAACATCACTTTTGCGTCACCCAATTTTTTGATTCTTTAAAAGCCCTCCTCTCACAAGTCCAAACGTTTTTTGAAATTTTTAATATGACGATGACCAGATTTTTTCTTCAACTTTACTTATTTTAACACAAATTTCAGGACTTTCGATAATCATCATGAATCACTACTTATTTAATCCTGAAAGTTACAAGAAGTTTTACAACTGTTCATACTATGACATAAATATTCATCCATTACATGAACGACAAGACATTTTCTATGGAATTGTTCTTATCGTTGGAGCCTTGGTATTTGAGGTATGCTTATTTTTTTAAACCAATATTGCATGTTGAAGAAAAAATCATAATTATAATTATAGGTTTTATACATGCTCGTTATCCCTATTCTTTGGCAACCAGGTTTCCAGAAGGAAAGTTGCTACAAAATGATGGCATACATTGCTATCGTTGACATTGTTGCAATTACCATTAATGGTGTTTTAACGGGCGTTTTTGCAATTATGGGAGCAGTTTTTTGTTCATTTCCATCTTTTCAAATTTTTGGAGGCATGATGGCATTGTCTGTTTGGGTTGCCGAAAGTGACTTGGCAGTAATTTTAGCACTCAATCGTTGCTTAAGTATGGCATTTCCTTCATTGTGCAAAACAATTTTCACACAAGGCAGAACTCATCTCTGGGTTGCTTTATCAATTGCGCATGCTGTAATTTTGGCATTTTGCACTGATACCTTGACTTTTAATGCTTTATATGGTGTTTGGATAGTTAACCCTCATTTGGGATATCCTCAAACTGAACGAGAAGTAAGTCTCTGATTTTAATAAATGTAATTAAAGCTAATAATTACAGTACAAAAATGTCTTTCATTTGATTCACAATGTTGCGGTTGCCTTCGCTTTGGCCATATTTTACATCATTTTTGTTATCAGCTTATGTAAAAAGAAATTCTCAAGCCAAAAACAATTTTCATTCTCAGAAAAGCCAATCTTTATTCAAGTTTTTCTTATGTCATTTATGAATTTTTCTTGCGCTTTAATTTACGTTTATGAACAACATTTTCCAACTCCAAAATTAATTATGCAATTTTCACAATTTGGTTGGATGTGTATTCATGGTTAGTTAAAAGAAATGATTACTGTAGACTACAAAAACTTTTTTAGGTTTACCATCCGTTATTTATCTTGTATTAAATAAACGTATTAGAAGAAGAGTGTTCAATATGATTGGAATTCAAAATGTCGCAAGTACTTCAACAGTTCCCCTTCCAGCTTTAACGAGCAAAACATTGCCCGATAGAAACCCAACAAGCAAATATGAAATTACTCAATAAAGTACTATTTTTGATCGTCAGTATATAAGTTCATTTATTACACATAATTTATTATGGCTTTACATGCATCTATTTGTTTTAAATTTTCTATAAAAAACTAACATATCTATTTTTTGATAACTGTCTTTTAAATATTATTACGAATATTTTTGATTCACATGTTTTATAAATTTTTTTAATAAAGAAATAAATTAAAAAGGAAAAGCGAATTTTTGTTTAGATTTCCAGCGGCGTTAAGATTATTGTTTTTAAACAAGATTGTTTTTTTATGTCTTTTGTTAAAATTGTTTTCGTGGTGAACATTAAAATTAGCCCTTATTGTAAAATTCTTATTCTAATTAGCTTTAAAAATATGACCATGCAATGTTCCCTTTTACATTGTTTTTATTGTTTCTTTTATTTTTGTTTTCTCTTTGTTCTCATCGATTACAAACATTTATATTAGTATTTGTATCTTTTTTTGCAAGAAATTTGTTTTAAATATATAAAATTGGTTTAAAAGACTTAAATAAAAATTTATTTGAAGATGTTGTGTAATAATTTAAAAAAACCATTTTCTGCCACAACTTCTTTTTTTGATGTTTCACATATGTTGATTATTTTTGTACAAAAGAATCTCTTTGAATATTTAGATTCAAATCCTTCCTTCTCATTCATAATATCATAGTCAAACGAAATCAATGTTTCTTTTTTATTTCAATCGAAAAAAAACTTAAGCAACTGACTTTTTTTTGCTCTTGCTCAATATTTGTTCCTTAAAATCTGTTTCGAGGACATATACATTTTTTGTTTGCCATTGGGCAATCTTTTTCGAGGCAGTGAAACAAATGATCGCCAGCTAATAAATCGGCAATAATAATCCAGCAAAGAAAAGTCTGACGAAAAAAGAAAGAAGCAGCTGTTCTTGGTTGATTATTTTGATCAACGTGAAAAATCATCAAACTTGATCCTAAAAAAATTTGTTTTGCTTTTTTCCCGAAAAGTTTAAACTTTTCTTTGCTTTCATATTTTTTATTGATTCAAAACAGCAAAAATGCTTGAATCATTCATAAAATAAAGAAAAAAAGAAGATTTAATCTGTTTTTGATTTTTTTTTATTCTTCTTTTTGGCGCTTTTATTTGCTGGCGAATAGTTTTTTGTCCATTATTATTTCATAACATTGTGTTAATAGAATGTGATTTTATTTTTTTATAACTTTTAGCTTTAAAAAGGTTGTTGCGAATACTTTGATTCTTTAGCCACAATTACTTATATCAATGAACAAAAAGTATTTATGGCCATTTAAAAATTTTATCAGTAATTTACTACAGTAATATATTTGTAGATAAAAGAATTTCAAAAAAAATATCAGATTTCTAACCTAAAACTTTTTACCGGTGGTTTTAAAATCAGTGTAAAATTTGGAGGTTTTTGCTTAAATGTTTTTTATAATTTATGTTTTTTTGTTTCCGCAGAAAAAAATGATCTCACGCAAAGTGAATTTACGAACTTGATGCTTTAAAAAAATTTTTTTTATTGTGATTTTTTATATTTTTGTTTGTTGTGTCACACAAGTTGTGTGAGATTCATTTCCTTTGTAAATACACTATTATTAAGTTTTGCGCAACTGATTTGAAAGGAAGAAAAAAAAAAGAGATGACGGGTTCCTTGGATTTCAGCTGCAACTTGGGATAAAAAGCATCCGAGGGAAAGAAAAAAAGGAAAAGGTTGATTGACTCAAGTGTCATTCCAAAAAATATAAAATCCAGGATCACGATTGGTTTCGATTTTTTTCTAATTTTACAAATTTTTTGGCTTTTCATTTTGAATTTAACGTTTCAGCTGTTGTTTTTCTATGTTTTCATGCCAACTACCCTACCTATTGTTATTTTTTGTTTCCTTATAGCCTTCCTCTATTTCATTTCATTCATAAAAATTCCTTAAATTTTTGTGTATTTATAGTAGTTTTTATTTTATGATGTTAATTGTTAGCGTCAAAGAACTTAAAAATCTGGGAAACTTTTGCGTTGGTTGAGTCATTTTTATAGGTGAGAGAGAGAGAAAAGAAAATGCCGACGGCCAACGACAACAAATTCCAACAGGAAAAAAGTTGAAGAAATGTGTATTTATAGATTTATTGCAGGTAGTTAAAAAAAAGAACAAAGAAAGTTGTAAAACACGAGTTAAAATGATTTTAGATATTTCCGCGAGTTTCACGATATTTTTAATTTTGTTACTTTAGTTTTAATTTTACAAGGAAATAATTAGCGATTTTTTAAAATCGTGAAAAGTTTGTATTTATTTGCTATTTTACTTATCATCACTTTTTCCTCTGGAGAATATTTCATTTCCAATTTTGTTCCGTTCTTTCTAAACCATTCTTTTATTTGTACATTATTGAAACAGTTGCGCTTATGAAAATGGAAATTTTAGGCATGCCATCATCAACTTCATTTCCATGTGTGGATTTGGAGTCTCCCTCTTCTTCTACTTCAGTAATTCATCCGCCATCCACTCGACGTACATTACCGTATCGAGCTGTCTCACAACAATTCGAATCCCCATCAGATCGGCCAAGGAGTCGTCGATCATCAACCCGTCGGGCCATTCGTCGTCTTTCACAATTATTTCATCGAGTTCGTGATCAATTTATTGCACATATGCCTTTATGGTCTCCAATTGAGACGCCATCCTTGCCAATGGAAACTCCTGCATCAGCTCCCGGAAATCTTGTTGCCTTAAATAATGATTCGAAGGAAGCAAGTCCATTTGAATTAGATGATCCAAAAACTACTATTGAAGTTGCTGAAGAGCTTGATCAAAATGCATTAGAAATTGAAGTAACGGTTGGTTTTTCAAAAATAAAATATAAAATTTGAATAAAAAATGTGGGAATAGGAAAAACAATACTTTATTTACCGACATTCAACGGTATTGGGAAAAACAAACTCATGATGATATTTTTTCTTAAAAAAAACAATTTAAATTCTTTGTTGAAAATTATTTTGAATATGAGTTTATGGTATAGCTTATTAAAACAATCAAAGTTTTTTCAAAAACGATGTTTAACTTTAAAAAAATTATCACAGATAAATGAGCTACATCATGTCAGATTTAAAGCATATTTAAAAGCTAAAACATCTTTTTATTAGTAAAAATCTTTTGTTTTTATTAAGTAAACTAGAAAATAATTTAAGAAAATTTTTTTGCACGCTTATGTAAATTTGAACATGAATTATTAAAAAAATGTGCCAATTTTCTTTTTGAAAAAGTCTTAACGATTTATTATTTTTAGAAACAATTTGCAAAAATTTTATTAACTCCCTTCCATCATTTTTCTTCTTCTTGCAAATTTTAATCCTGACGTAATCTCTTTTTTTTCAACTAAAAAGGTTAAAACAAGTCCAAACATAGTTTATCCCATTTTTTGCGACTTTTTTTAAAATTTATTTTATCCATTTTTAATTGGCATTTTTGATTTAATAGCTTAATAATATTTTATCACATTAAAGTTTCTATTTTTATATTTTTTGTTTCACATGTTTGCTATTTGAAAGAGACACTTTAAGATTAAATAATGACTTTTTATTTATTCAAGAAACCTATAACTGTTTAGCTTTTCCTTTTTTTCTTTAAGCGTTCTTGGCATCAGATGGAAACAACAAGCCCAAAGAATACATTTTTTGGTAGCATACATGCTTTTTGTTTTTTCTTTGAAGAAGTCTTCTTTTGTTACATTCTCATTTTTAGTGTTTGTCATGGATTCTTTTTCGTCAACATGAATTATGATAGTTTTTCTCCTTCTTTTTAATAAAAAATGCCGAAATAGCAAAGCTTTAAGGAGCGATTTGGGAAATGGAGTTCATTTTCTTGTCATAGATAGAGAGATAAAGATAATGTTAAAAAAATATCGTAAAGAATTTCTTTGTGCTTTAACAAATGGCTATAGTTTTGTTGTTTTTTTTGAAGATAATTCGTTTTACTATTGTTGCAAATTTTCATAATTCATCCTTCTGTAGAACAAATACTGCTTGAACTTTTAAGTTAAATTTTTGAGAATGAAATAGTTTTACATATGTCAAAGGCTGTGTGAATGCTTTTTTTTGTTGAAAACAGCTGTAAATATTTTCCCTTTATTTCCTTATATCCTTTTTAAATATGCTACCATCGAAGTCCAAAAGGAAAAAGAATAACCATAAACAACCCGTTTTTGTCACATTTTTTCTTTCACCGTCTTTCGAATATAAAATTTTCATCATTATTTTTAGCTAGGAGGATAGTTGTTTCAAATTTTTGCCCAAAATAATATTTATCTTTTGACATTTTGTCATTTCATTTTTCGCCTACAGCTTTCTTTTGCTACCACCGTTGTCCTTGTCTATGCATTTTTTATAACCAAAACATAATTCTTTTATATCAGGAAAAAAGGTTTTTTATTTTATATAAAATTCTATCAAAAAAATGAAGCATAAAAAATTAATGCTCCGCCTTTTTTCGTGTATTTTTTTCAGATAGGTAAAAAATGCTTGCATCATATTTTTTGGTCACAGAATCTTACTTGTTTCTATTCTCTCTCTTTTTTGCAACTAAAAGTATCAAAAAAAGAAGAATTTGAAAAGAAAAGGAATATACTTACTTCATTTTTTGATGCCCTTAGGAGCTTTTCTTTTCATTTTTTTTTCTTTAACAAAAGAAAAAAGATTGTTGTCATCTTTCTTTTTTCCTATATTTTTTGTTGCTCTTTTGCCAAAAAAATCTTAAAATCTCTGACAAGGGAACCGTCACTTAGGTCCCAAAGCTTTTTCCACCAAATTGGGTTTACATGATAGGAAATAAGTTGAAAAAGTATATGTATGAACGTTAGCGGCCAATGGCACCGAGAACATACTTTTTTGGCATTTTAAAGTTCTGTATAACATTATATCATTCACTTTTTGCCTTCCGCATTTGTTGCTCTGTAGTAGAGTGGAGAACACGGTTGACTGTGGTGCTCGAACACGCAGGTTCGGATCCACCAATGAGATATTTTTTTAATTTTTTATTGTAATTTTTTAATAAACAAGAAACATTTCATTTGTATTAGTTTTATTTTTTTAAAGTAAAAAATTTGCAACTTTTATCTAAATTTCTAAAATTTGAAAAAAAACTGTTCCGAATTTCACAAATAAAATTTATTGGTTTGTTATGTTTTTAAATTATGTTTTTAAATTTTGTTGTTTTTTCGCAAAAAGAAGACACAACATTTTTGGTGAAGCGCATTCTTTCAAATTTTTCGTTTGTATCATCAAAGCAGCTAAAGCTAATTTTTTGTATGTCTATGTTATTTCGTTTTATCTCAAGTGATAGTTAATGAATTTATTTTGTCTTGACAATGGCAACGTTATCATCAAAGGATACTAATTATTTTGAATCAAGCTCTAAAGATAAATATAGTGAACTAAATTTGAATCAAAATCAAAAGTGTTTTAAATTTAATGGTGAAAAGAATAATGGTGGAACGGGAAATCTTATTTCTAATAATAGTCATGGTATTAACTTTTCTATCCAAAAACAACAGCCTTTGTCATTAAAAGATAAATGGAGAAAGTCAAACAAAGATTTAAGTTGTTATTTATTTGAAAAAAATTATAATTCTAAAGACAAAGAAAGTTCACCAGCTCCCAATACCAAGAATGGAGGCTCAACATTGAGCCTCCATATTGCTAGTTATGAAAACAGCATTGATGACTCTTCTTTGGAAGATATATCCATGGTGAATCATTAACACAACAGGCGAAGCTCATATAAATATTTTTTAGAAAACCGTTTATAAAAAAGGTAAAAATGAAATTATCAATACATCAATGCAATACGTAAGTTATATACTGTAACTATTTTTTTTTTCAAAAATTGTTCGTTAGAATTCTTTTGAATTTCCGCGGCAAATGGAAAACAATGAATCGTCTGTACCAGCTATTATGCAATTTAAAGCATCCCAACAATTGCTTAATCCCAATGAACAAGCTGTTTATAGTAAATATCATTTCAGTTATACAGTACAAAATAGAAAGGATTTATTATAGATACACTATCCCCTGAACAGCAATTGTTATTTGCAAAAATTTTCCAACAAAACAATAAAAATGAAAGAGAAGTTATGGATGCTAAAAGTCAGCTTGAACGAGAACGTCAACAACATCGGTTAGAATTGGAAAATCAAAAAGCAAAAGAAGAGAAGGAAATTCAAAAATTTCAAGAAAAAATTGCTGAAATGTCAAATGAGATGGAACAAATGCAAACCACATAAAAAAAAAAGATTACTGAATTGGATAACGAAGTTTCATTTTTAAAAAGTTGCGTTTGAAATATAGAATAAAATTTAAATACTCTGAAATTACAGGTCAAAGTCGTTGGAAATATGTTTTAGATTTTATGCAAGAAGGATTCGATGATGAATTAAGTGATCAGAGTGAAAGCAGTGATAGTGACGATGATGAATATTTCCCCCCTTCTGCTCCAAAACGAGTTCGGTATGATGAAAAATACCCAGAAGAAACATGGGAAGTAATCATTGCAAAAGATGAAAAAGGTTGGAAATTTTCAACCATTCAAAAAGATCATAAAAAACTGGTGGACAGAAAAGAAATTCAAAGGTATGTGTATATTGATTCTATTTTCTCAATCAGGTTTGAGTTTAGAGCTAAAACTTATTTGAGCCAAAATGGGTCAACGCGACAAAAACATGAGCAGATTGAACGAGCTGTATTAAGAACTTTTTTGGATATGCGAGATAAACTTGAAGAAGTTCATGACCGTGATATGTATGATGCAGGACTCAGTGCTGCCGAAGAAATTGGTCTTGATAACTTTAAAGCAAGCGAGTCATGGCTTCGACGATTAAAGAAAAAGTACAGGATTGTTTCCCGGAAAATCAATGCTTTTGTCGCAAAGCCAAAATCAGATAATCAATGTGATTTAGAAAATGAAATTGAACAATTTCGAAATAAAATGAAAGATATCATTGCTCAAAATCCTCTTGAAAAGGTTCGCTAGAAAATTTGTCTAAACAGACTTGTATAAATAAAAATTTTAAGATCTTCAATGCCGATCAAACCGGCATCAAACAAGAGATGATCGGTGGAAGAACTTTACAAGGGAACCACAAGAGATGTTATTTCCAGATTCACTCGAAATGTGTGCTACTGGTATTGCCTATGGTTAAAAAGACGATTTGGAAAATATCAGCGGCCATAACCCGGGATTCTTTGTTTAAGAGCAATTTAGAGTGTGTACAAGACACCTTTCCTTTAACATACATTTTTTAAGCAACAAAAAAATGCTCCTGTGGTGTAGTGGGTAACGCATTTGGTTATGAACCAAATGTACAAAGGTTCAATTCTTCAATGATTTTTTTTGTTTTTTTATTAATAAAATTGTATAAATGATGGGGAAAACCCATGTCTTTTCTTTACAAAAGGAAAAAATCTAATGTTTTTAACATGAAATAAGTTTTTGCACTGTTTAAAACATAAAATTGCTCTTAAACAAAAAATCACGGGTTATGGCCGCTAAAATTTTCCAAATCATCTTTTTAACCATAGGCAATACCAGTAACACACATATCGAGTGAATCTGAAAATAACATCCCTGGTGGTTCCCTTGTTAGCTGAACAGGGTGAAAGGAAAATTCAAGCTGTTGTACGTCGAGTTGGAGCGACAACTCACTCTTATACCCTTCAAGTTTTAATTAGCGCTGATGGACAACTTATTTTACCGGCTATGACTGTATTCTGTGAACCGAAGCGTCCTGCATGTTTCGAAGGTCAACTCGCTCGTTTTAAAAATATTAAAGCTTATTCACATCCATCTGGCCTTATGACTGCTCAACTTGGAATTAACTGGGTAGAAGATATTCTATTACCAAATGCCGGCGAACATTCACATTGTATGGTTGATTCATGGCCTGGGTATCAACAAGCTATGGCTAAACATCGTGGCGATATTGAATTCCATATATTACCGCCAAAATCAACTTCAGCTGCTCAGCCACTTGACGTTTATTTTAATAGACCACTGAAGAATTTCATCCGTCTTTTATCGTGCAAACTTCGTCGATTCCATAAAACATTTGATATTTCAAATCGAACAGGAATTGCTACCGTAATCGATATCACCCTTGGACAATTCTCTGCGCCAAGATTTAATGCTTTGATTAAATATGCTTGGTTTGCTGCGGGCTACTTTGAAGAACGCGATGAACGATTTCAAACCCCGGTTAATGTTTGTTTCGATAGCATTAAAGTTGATTCGAAATGTCATTGTGCA
The DNA here is from genome assembly GCA_024447195.1 of Panagrolaimus sp. LJ2414. Taxonomy (NCBI): domain Eukaryota; kingdom Metazoa; phylum Nematoda; class Chromadorea; order Rhabditida; family Panagrolaimidae; genus Panagrolaimus; species Panagrolaimus sp. LJ2414. The sequence goes on from JAMRXY010000042.1 coordinate 487,515, forward strand.
AAACGTCCTTTTATTTTCTGTGCTCATTGTGAAAATTTTTTTTGTTTTGATCATTTTGTTACAGATTTACATCGTTGTTATCAATAAGACTTTTTGGCAATTGAAATAAAAATATGTTATCCCAAAAACGTTAGTGACTATCACTTGAGATAAAACGAAATAACATAGACATACAAAAAATTAGCTTTAGCTGCTTTGATGATACAAACGAAAAATTTGAAAGAATGCGCTTCACCAAAAATGTTGTGTCTTCTTTTTGCGAAAAAACAACAAAATTTAAAAACATAATTTAAAAACATAACAAACCAATAAATTTTATTTGTGAAATTCGGAACAGTTTTTTTTCAAATTTTAGAAATTTAGATAAAAGTTGCAAATTTTTTACTTTAAAAAAATAAAACTAATACAAATGAAATGTTTCTTGTTTATTAAAAAATTACAATAAAAAATTAAAAAAATATCTCATTGGTGGATCCGAACCTGCGTGTTCGAGCACCACAGTCAACCGTGTTCTCCACTCTACTACAGAGCAACAAATGCGGAAGGCAAAAAGTGAATGATATAATGTTATACAGAACTTTAAAATGCCAAAAAAGTATGTTCTCGGTGCCATTGGCCGCTAACGTTCATACATATACTTTTTCAACTTATTTCCTATCATGTAAACCCAATTTGGTGGAAAAAGCTTTGGGACCTAAGTGACGGTTCCCTTGTGAGATATATTTTTTTTTGTGTTTTTGAGATCTTTCAAAAGTATTATTTGAATAAAATCCAATTTTCCAGATTTTTGTGTTTTATTTAAGCATTGTTACGGTAGTTGTATTTTTACTACCTTTATTTCAGAAATTTTGTGTAAACTTTTTCAAATTTAAACAAATAAATGTTTTTTGTTGCCCAAAGTTAGACTTTCAAAAAGCGTTCTTTTTGTTCTTTTTAAGTAGCTTTGTTATAAAAAAAAGACATGCGAGAGCGTTAAAATTGTGTGCAATAAATAAAAATTGAGTAATTTTATTTTTAAACAAAAATCAACGATGTCAACAAATTACCCCTTCAAAGGAGCGTTTCTTTTTTGCCAAAAAAGTGTGTGTAAACAAATATTTTTTTGCAACAAATGAATGTATCATCTCTTCAAACAAGAGAGAAGATGATGTAAAAGTGCATAAAAGATTTGGTGTACTTATATAAGAAATACTATGTTGCCAATTTTTTATGATGTTCTTTTCCAAAAACACCATTTTTATCAAAAAAGTATATTTACGAAAAAGCCAAAGTGTATTTGTATCATCAAAATGATTATTCGAAACTTAAAACATCTAGACAGCTTTAATTTTTATAATGAGATTTTGCAGTTAGTCAGTTACCTTTTTTTCAGATTGAGTATTTTACTCAATTACTTCCTTTAAAACCTTACCCATTTTTCGAAAGAGACACTTTTATTTTTATTTTCACATAACCCCTTTTAACTAAATTACTCAATTAAAAACAACCATTTCCTACTTCCATAAAAGCCATTCTTTCTGTTTTTCAACAACACTTTAAATGAAACCCATCAAAGCCATTGCAACAGCAACGACAGTTGCGATAATCCATTCAAGCACCCCATAAAAAAAGCTTTTAAAAAAAGTGAGAAAAATAGTTTTTTTATATTAAGCTTACATTTTTTTGTCACCATTTATGTTTTATTTCTTCATGAAAAAGCTAAAATTTGTTTTTTGTTGTTAAAAATGCATTTTAAACTAGTTCACAAACTTAGAATTACATTGTGTTAATTTTTATTTAATTTTTTTATTTCATCTTTCTGAAAGCCTTTGATTTTTATTATCAATAGTTTTTTGCTGATTTATTGTTTTTAATCGTTCTTTTTTCTCACATAATTTTCTTCTTTCTTTTTTCCCCTTTTTTGGAGGCCTGTTTTTTCAAAGTTGATCATTTTTTGCTGCTCATATTTCTCCACTTTCGATGTCGATTGCTATTTTCATTTTTTTCGAGACTGATTCATTTTAATTTCTTTTGTTTGGCACAAACTTTGCTTTCAGCATTTTTATTTTTTATTCAGTGTGGCAACAACGATATTTGCTTTAATTATGCTAATTTATTTTTTATATTTTATTTGAATAAAGAAAACTAATAGAATTAATTATTTTCTTCTAAAAATCTTTCAAAAAGGATAATATTTAAAAGAAACTCGATGCTTTCATATTCAAAATCTTTCCGTTCAATTCGCACAAGAACTGAAAGTTTATATGATCGAGCAAGAAAAAAGTTATCGTCATCATTTCGGGGTGATAAAAGGTCAAAGGTAATTTACGTTTTTATTGCTTATTTTTTATTACATTTTGGGGTTGATGAAAAAGCGTTGATTTATTACTTTCAAAAAGAACACAAAGCAAAAATTCAATTTTCAACAGCAATTTGTATTTGTTTGGAATTTACGAGAAGTAATAAAATGGGATAATTGATACAACCGATAGATTTATGAAATAAGCTAAGCATTTTCTTAACACATATTTCTTTCTCTAATTTGATTTTATCATAGTAGGGAAAATATTTTTTCTTTTTGATGATGGTTTTTTCATAACTTAATTCAACCCCTTGTTTTTTTTAAACATGCCACCACTAATTTATTCCAAAAATATTTTTGTTTAAATTAGTTTGTAATAAGCATATGTATCCAGTGTACTTTTTTTATTTTACAATTTTACTCATTTTTCCAAGAATTCGCTTTTATATAGCAATTAATAATTATTATATGTGTGTGTGTGATATCAATTTAGTTCATTTATTTTAATTTTAGAAGAAGAAAACATAAGATGCGTTAGGGATTTGTTATTAAAAGAACAAAAATAATGTTTTTTGAGATAAATTTGAGTAAAACAGATACATGAATTTAAGCGGATACTGTAATACAAATCCTTGTTTAATAAGAAAACAAAATTCTGCCATTCAAGTTTTAGTAACGCATTTTTAAAAAAAATTTATGAATTTTTAAGTAAAATCAGAACACATTTATTTCTACCAAAAAATTCGTCAACTTTAATTGAAGAAAAGGGCTCAAATTTCATCCAACAAAAGAATAAAACAAATTTTTATTGCAATTTAATCGCACTTTTCCTTTCTTTTTCCCCTCTCCAAAACAAACGTCTTTAATCCACCTACACTATTTTTTTCTTTTTTCTCTTTTGGGATGGCACTTATTGTTAACCAACAATGTTTCTTTCTTGGCACTTAAGAATTTTAAATTATATTAGAAAATGGAATGACGACATAAGAAGAATACAACAGTAAAAAATATTAAGAAAGGGGTTGTAAACTGTTTTAAAATTTTAAAATCCATTTCTGTGATTTTTTGATTAAAAGTAGGTTATCATGAAATTCATAGTGAATTTGTTTTGCCACCTGAGATCTACAGTATTTTTCTAGTTTTGCTTTTTTGGATTAGTTAATAATTTTTGTACATTGTAATATATGTAGTTTACTGCATATTTGTATTTAGATCTAAGATAAAGAATAAAAAGGGAAAGAACACCGCTTTTGAAAAAATAGAACTTAAGGCAAAAAAGCTCAAACAGCATCAATCATATTTTTTATGGCTAAATGCACATTTATGTTTTCTGCCATTTTTAAAATCGAGATATGCCAAACGTGGTGGCAAAAAAAGAAGAATTATATATGCTTCAATAATCTGCATATCTCTTCTTATGCCCTTCAAAACTTTTTTTATCCAATGTTTCGATCCCATTTTACGTCATTCAATTGAAGTAAACCTTTTTTTGGGGGGAGAAAAATAACAGGGATACATAAAAAGAAATATGCAAAAAGTCTTTTTGAGAAAAAATGAAATAGTAATTTGCAAAATTTGGATAAACCAAAATCACCTAGTGTATATAAAAAAATACTGTTGATTAATTTGAAAGATTTTTATAAATAAAAAAACCAACAAATTTTAAATGTTTTTTATTCATTAAAATGAACGTTTTTCAGAATGCTGATCAATTTATTGTTAAAGAAGATTTTGAAGCAACCGATCATGATCAAATTAGTGTATCTCACGGTGATAAAGTTGAAGTTAGTTTTGATCAGAATTTTTAATGAGATTTTACCATTTCGAAGTTTAATTATAAAATTGTTTTAGTTACTAGATAGATTCGCGACACCCGATCAAGAATTTGTTGCTGTTGCAGTTATTGATGAAGAAACTAAAAAACCTTCAACAAAACGTGGAAATGTTCCATATCGTATTTTATTTTCACTTGATAATGGTTTGTTTAAAAACTTTTCCTTTTAAATTTAATTTAAATTTGTCTTGCTTTTTATACATATTAAACCAATTGTAGCATCATGTTTGAAGTTTAAAGAAAATTAAATGCTTTTTGGTCTTCTCTGTACCGTATGCCTTTGAAAAATACGGACAAACTGGTTTAAAGTTAGCTTGAGATTTTTGTTTACAGTTTCTATACACATTTAATATTTTTTCATTCCTTTGTTCGGACTGGTAAGAGTCATAAAACAATGTTTCCTTTTGCTGCAGTGTTTAAATTTATTTATCTGTTTTTTCCTGTTAAAGGGAGTGTCGCAGTCAGTTTTTTTTGACGGACGAAGACAACAAACGATGCATTCTTTATCATTGCTTTTCTTTCGTGTTAAAACCACTTTTGGCTAAATCAGGCAGCACTGCGACAGTCCCTTTAAGCTATTTAAGCAATGTACATTTATTACGCTGTAATTTTATGCAAATTCGATACATTTTATCTTTTGTACTTCTTAGGATCCTAAGAAGTCCTAATTAGGATAGATCGATCGATTTAAGATGGTATTATAAATGCTGAATTTATTCATTTCACTATGTTTTTTCTTGTAATCTCTCTGAAATGAGGAAGCAAAAACCAAAACAAAGTTAAAATCAAATTTATATTCCTTTATTTGATGAGCAGTAGCTTTTCTTATTACATCAAAATAGCAAATCTGTAATTAAATAAGTTTTATTCAACAAAATTTTGTCGTTTCCGATAAAAAAAATGTTGAGTTTGTATTTTTTTTGGCAAAGATACATTTTAAAATAAAACTTTACATTGCTTTTATAAGTTTCATATTTATTTACCATTAAGTTTGGTGTTCATAGAATTTTAGTTCAATTTTAAGAAAATTAGAAAAATTTAGTCGAGAAAAACGTTAGTGACTTTTTTGTATTCCTCAAGAGAACTCATTAATTTGTCAAAAAAGGATTCAGTTTTTGTTTTTTCTTTGTTAAAGCTGTTAAAATTATTATATTCAAATGGCTTTTCTTCTTTGTAACCGCGTAACCGCGTAACCGAGTTTGTTTTCGTGTTGAGAAAAAATGCGGTTACAAAGAGACTTCTTCTTTGTAACCGTTTTTTGAGTAAATGAATAAAAGCATATAAATTTATTAATTTTTTTATTTTAAAAGTACTTTTTTTTATTTTTTTTATTTTTTCTGTTAAAAAAGGGATATACAAATAATTTTTTGTAACTTTTTTAAAAATTTTTTGATATTTATTTATAAAACATTTTTAGTGTTAAATCTTTTTATTTTTTTAATTCAAATGTTTATAAATAGTAATTTTTATTCAGAAAAAAATATATAAGTAAAAATATATATAAGTAATTAATTTAAAACTGTTAATATAAATCCGAAAAATAAATAAAGTGAATTCTGAAATCATTTATAAGTGTGTAAACTTATATTTTAAAAAAGTATTCATTGTCTATGTTTTAATAAACCAAAGAAAAAGGATATGGTCAGTTGTTGCGCATGATAAGTTTTTGTGATGATTCCCGGGAGAACATGTAAATTATTTGCAGGTCGTTCAATTGAATTAATATTAGAAAATCTTGGTAAAGGGGGACGTCTTGGTGCTAAACTTTGAGGAATAATTGGTGTAAAAACAATTGGAGCAACATTTGGTTGGCGAATTGATCGAGGGAGTCTTGTTGACGGAAATGACGGACCAGCAGGATTGAATGATACAACAGATCCAGGTCTACTTAATTGTGGTGTATGCATTTCCATAACTTCTTCATTATCATTATCATCAAGTTGCACAACCTCATAAGTTCTTTTTTTGGCTGCAGATGCTGATGTAGCAGTAGAAGATGAAATTGCAGAGGAACTGTAATTGCCAGATTTATCACTTCTATTAAAAACAGAATTAGTTGCTTCTGGATTAGGCCTTTTTCTTATAGAAGACGAAGAAGAAATCGACGAAGCTGGAGATTTAATATGAAGGGCAGAGCTAGCATTTGAATTTTCATATGATAAATCAATCATTTGTTCAGTTGGTTTTCTTCTTGTATTTCTTGTTGAATTTCTTCCTGTACGTCTTGAAGTACCAGGTTTAGCTCCATCTGATGGCTGAGTTTCACGTTTTATCTTCTCATCAATTGTTTCATTTTCCATGAAATTTTTAATAACGTTTAAAATATTAAAATTAGGATATTTTCGATGAACCGCAAGAATATGTACACATATCAAAGCCCCATGTTTTATCACTTTGCATTGACATGATACCTTTTGTTCATTAACTTTAACACCAACATACTCTGGGGACTTTCCAACAATGTAAACATCTTTGTTCGAAGGATCTGAGGTAACACCATATGTTGCTGCTTGATCCATAAGTAGCATCCTTTCTGTTTCTGTAGTTTTTGGGGCAAATTCTTGAGGAAAAGTGTTGGAGTATTTTGCAAAACTTGGAAGCTGATCACTATGCTTAATTCCAATTCCCTTTAATTTTTTTCTTTTGTTCTCATCTGAATAATTTCCAAAATTAATTGCACCCAAAAATTTCTTTTCATCTCTTAGCTGAACTGGATTTTTTTGAAATATACTCATTGCAAAATTTTCAATTTGATTGGTTTGTTTGAGTTTCAGTTTTGGAACTAATTCATGGAGAGGAGTATTTGTGTCAATAACAGTTTTAATTTGAAAATTTTCACCTTCTAATGGACTAGTTGTTCCTTCATCAAATCCGTATCCAATCATAATTCGAACTTTAATACAACATCTTTGATAATAAAAATCAAGTCGACTTTTATTTTGAGTCCATTTGATAATCTCAGGATATTTTTGCCAGGCATCAGTAGTTGCCAAATCAGCAACTTTTTGCAAGTAATCATCATATGGTAAATCAAAAATCCCAGGATGTTTAACTCTAGATGATGAATCAATATAACCAAAAATAGTATCAAGTACTAAAACATCATGAGCACATTTTTCTGCAAAAAGAACTTTAGCATGCCGAGTACACATAAATCTCGGAACAGGTGGTTTTATAAATGGTGCATCACAAAGGCCATCAAGAGATAAAGCACCATCTGAACCGTATCCTCTCACGACTTTGCCTAAAAATATTTCTTATTTGTTAATGTTTTAAAAATATCATATTATTAAAAACCTTTTGATTTTATCCGTTTTGTAAGACATTGTGCCATCCATTTAAAATCTTCCTTTGCTTTTCCTTTTGAAAGCATATAAGCTACAGTAAATTGTGCCGGCCGGCCATCTTTGTTTAAAAAATTTCTTGAAACATAAATTATCACAGTTAAAGTCAATCTACCGAGATTATATGTTTCATCCGCCATTAAAATTCCGGTAAATGCTTGATCTTTGTATTCTTGGGTGTTTATGAATTCAGCAATTGATTCAAAACGGGTATTGGAAGTGTTGGAATCCAACATTGTAGCTTTTAAAGTTAGCTGTTCTAATTCTTCCATTGCAAATAATTCATGTTCAAAGAGAGAAAGAGCAGAATCAATAGCACAAAAATATCTTTCATATCCATCACCTTTTGCAGAATCTTTAACAAAATCCGGAGTACAAACTTTTTGAAATTTTTCTTCATTTTCATTTGCTCTGCGACCTTGATGAAATCTGGTTTCACGATCTGTCATGCGATTTCCAAGACGTTGAACTTGTTGATGTGTGACAATTTGGCTAGGATCATTATCCATCAATTTTCCATTGGAATTGTATTTATTGTGAACTTCCTTTGCACTTCCAGTTTGTAAGAGCGGTTTTAATTCTGCAGTTATATGCGGTTGAAGTTGAAAATTTGAAGGCATTGGTGGCATTACATAACTTTTTGAAATACGATATACAATTACAATGAAAGTATCTTGTCCAGGAACTTTCTGATCCTTAAATGTTGCTGAATACACCCATTTTTTAATATCAGAATTTTCAGGATGAATGGCATCATATACGTTTCCAGAAAAAACAGCATCATCTTTTAAACTTTTGACAAATTTCCAATCATTTTTGACTTTAATAAGACAGCAATCATTGTAATGAGGCTTTTTTGTAGCAGAACTCCAAGGACTTAAACGATCCTGATAAGCCAAACTAATGCTTTTAATCAAATTGCCATTTATAATGCAAAAGAAGGTTCCGGGTTCATTTGGTGGTGTAATTGGAATTCTATCCAAAATTTTCAAATCTCGGTTGCTAAATATTGAAACAATTTTAGTTTTAATGTTTAAAAATTTAAAGGATTTTCTTACCAGTTATTAACATTATATACATGTTTGAAAAATAAGTGCTTAGGATCATCGATACGAATAAATTTTTCATTATCTTCAACTTCATCACTAATGTCAAGTGAGCTTAACGAATCGAGAAGGGGATCATTGCCATCTTTTTCAAAAAAAATATCAGAAGGAACTACTTCTTCTTCAAACAATTGACGAAAACTCATTCGTACTGTAAAATAATTTCCGTTAAACAAAAGTTTTTATCTTATTAATTATATTTTAAAAAACTAACAATCACGAAAAATTAAAAATTTAGAATTCTTTGCTAAAGTCTTTAGAAAAAATTTTGCTGTGTTTAAAAGCACCCGCTTTAGCGGGGACAACCTTGACTAATAAATTATATTTAATAAAATTAACATTCAAGAAAGAAGTTTAAGATAGAAAAAATTATTAGAGAAAATTGTTCAGCCAACCATCAACAAAATAAGAATGGGAAGAACGTTTATTATTTTGCACAACAAAATTTGTTATCGCAAATTACCCAGGTCAATGAAAGGATTTAAAGGATCTATTAAAATTTTTACCAAACAGTATTGATCATTTTTGGTTGGAAATACAAACGTTCCTTACTTACTCCTTTTTATGATACGATTTCGACCTTACTATTTACTATAGATAGACATACATCGAGAATAGATATTTTTCATATGAGCGGTGGCGCGTTCCGTCGTCCAGACAAAGATTTCTGGAGAGATAATAAAAAAGTAATGATTTTTCATTTTGACGCTAAAAATATCACTCTTATCAAAATTATTTGTTTATTATTTTTCTTATAATACGGTACCTCTGGGAAGAACATAAATTCCAAGCTAAAATCTTTATACCCCATTATTTTGGACTTTTTTTAGTAATATTTGATTAATTCAAATTCATTTATCAAATGTTAAAGAAAGAAATTAAATTCAAAATGAAATATTACTCGTAGCCATTTTGTTACGTTTAATAATAAATTTATTAAACTGGTTTTTACGTTCCCGGTAATAAAACATTTGTCGTACACTGCTCCACAAAAGTTTACGGACACCCTAAAATTAAAGGATTCTGAAACTTTTGGAGGTGGAATCTGTCCAGATGTTTCAGATTCGGATTCAGCATGTTGGAAAATATATATATCCGTAAAATAATGCCGAAATTTCAAAAAGTGGCAATTTCGCCCATGAAAGTATTAAAAATTGCTGCCACAAAAGTTTACGGACACCCTGAAAAAAATTTGCATACGGTAAGTTATGAATAAGTTATTGTTTGGGGGCTGTTATAAATGCTTAATAAAGCTCATCTGGGAAGAAAACAAGATAAAATATTCAATGGCACCGATTTGCCATCAAATTGAAAATACGGCATCTAGTGTATTTTGGCATTTTTCAAGTGCCGAAAAAATGGCGCACAGTACATTTCAGAAGATGCTGTATACGCCATTTTGTACTCCTATCTATGTTTATCAAGTCCTGAAAGTTTCATAACTCAATCTCTCACGGTTTTCTCAAATTCTAATTTCAAAGTTACTAAAAAACGTCTAAAAACACACGGTGTCCGTAAACTTTTGTGGAGCAGTGTAATAAGCATACTGGTTTACAAAGGAGAGAAAATTTTTTTGGCATAACAATACCACACAATTGGTGAAACAGATAAGACAATGATTAAAAAAAGAACACAAACAAGTAATAAAATGTGTTTGGTGAGAATAGAAGTGCTGCCGAGATCTCCATTTGGTTCAGTGCTTGTTTTATTAGGAGAATTTATTGTCTTCGAAATCGAAGAAATGTTTGACATATCTTCTTGAAAATATATTTTAGTCGGTAAAGGGGATTTTCCATTAAAAATGCGATATCCGAATTGAAGTCGATCGTTTTGATTAAGAAGTACAATGATTTTTCCATTTTTAGGCATATTAAAAGATGTTATGGTATAGTTATTAAATATTGTAAACGCTTTGATTAAAGAAGCAATTTGCACATAATCACCCAATTCTTCGATATCAATAAAATTTTTTGCAACTGTAAGTTCTTCATTGTCACAATCAAAAGTTCTTGTCGGGGTGCATTCTGTTTCATACAAGGCTTTTTGAGGACAATGGAAAGTATTAATCTGAAAAATATATTCAATTGTAGTTTTTTTCTCTTGAGACATACCGTTTCTTGAAAACATTGAATAAGATCAAGGGCTTGCATAGTGTGATTATGAATAACATAATAATCGAAAATTCTTGGTTTAATAAAAGTTGCATTTAAAAAATAGCTTGGAGATTTAAACTAAAAACAGATTAAAATTGAATTTGTTTGGAATTACTCTTAAAAAGTGTTCAAGAAAAGCTTTAATTTAAACCAATTACCTGAAAAACTGGTGCGGCAATTGGATCATTCCCATATATCGCTTTAAATTCAACATTTAAAACATTGGCAGTACAAGCAGAGGTTAGAATTTTTAAAGTTACTAAATTTGTATTTGGTATACCCAAAGCTTTAAAAACAACAGGCTTTAATGCTTTATCAAAAACTACAGCTTCCAAAAAATCTGTGACAACGTCTTCTTGAAACTTATAATAATCACTCATTTCTTTCTCAAGTCGTGCTTGAATTAATTCTTTTCCTTGGGCAACAACATGAAGGCATTTAAACGTAACGCTTAAGTCATCATTGAGTTCAAGAATCCGATTTTTAACATTTGGTTCATCATATAATGCAGATGTATTTAAGTTAATAGAAGGCATTGATGGACCAACAAAGCGGTTAAACCGGTAGTATTTACCTTTAATGTAATCCGTTTTATTAGCTATAATTTTACTGTAGCATTCAAATTTAGAATAAGCAAAGAAAAATTACCGATTTCACATAATGAGATAAACTTGTGATCCAAATTTTTCGAAATTCGTTGTAAATTGTTATCAACCATTTTAAACACACTTCCGTTAAAAAAGGCGTTTTTTAAACCTTTCAAAGCTTCAGGAGAAGTAAAAGTGAAATTATCAGTTGATAAAGTTAATGAAAACGATTTCGTGCGGTCCCCATCATAGATGCTAAAAACAATATTTCGATTAATTATCGGCAAAAGTTTCCCTGATAAAATTTTTCTCACTTGGCGACTCCAGCAGATACGTTAAGGCATCCTTTCCATTTAGGGATGTTGTTACCAGTGATATGAGTAAACATATAACCAACACAGAGTAAAAACAAAATCCTCATTTCTTAAAATTTTACACGACTACCAAAAGATTATAAGCAATAAACCAAAAAAACAAAAACCAAAATAAAGAAAAATAAAATAGAAAATTGGTGGAGGTTCTTGAAAGTAATTGCAAATCATAAATGTCTTTATTGATTATGCATAATAGATCAAAAATAAACGAAAGAAAACTTATGGATTAAAAATGACCTTGTATATTATACATATTATGTGCACTATATATTAATCAATATAATACTTGACTCAATTAACTCATGGTGGTTAAGAAAAAAACTCATAGTGGTTTCTAGTAAGGAACAAACGTCTGCTTGGCTTAAAAATAAAATAGTTTTACTTAAAGAAAAAAATTCTATTTTTCGAGGTATAAGAAAATGATCAAAAGTAAGCCAATTTTGGCGTGGTGTTTTGTATTTTTACTTTTTACCGAATTATTTGCTGTTCCACTTCAATATAATTTGAATAAATTGGAAATTTGTCAAAATTTTAAAAGATGATGCTGTTTTTTCTGGAAACGTATATGATGCCATTCATCCTGAAAATTCTGATATTAAAAAATGGGTGTATTCAGCAACATTTAAGGATCAGAAAGTTCCTGGACAAGATACTTTCATTGTAATTGTATATCGTATTTCAAAAAGTTATGTAATGCCACCAATGCCTTCAAATTTTCAACTTCAACCGCATATAACTGCAGAATTAAAACCGCTCTTACAAACTGGAAGTGCAAAGGAAGTTCACAATAAATACAATTCCAATGGAAAATTGATGGATAATGATCCTAGCCAAATTGTCACACATCAACAAGTTCAACGTCTTGGAAATCGCATGACAGATCGTGAAACCAGATTTCATCAAGGTCGCAGAGCAAATGAAAATGAAGAAAAATTTCAAAAAGTTTGTACTCCGGATTTTGTTAAAGATTCTGCAAAAGGTGATGGATATGAAAGATATTTTTGTGCTATTGATTCTGCTCTTTCTCTCTTTGAACATGAATTATTTGCAATGGAAGAATTAGAACAGCTAACTTTAAAAGCTACAATGTTGGATTCCAACACTTCCAATACCCGTTTTGAATCAATTGCTGAATTCATAAACACCCAAGAATACAAAGATCAAGCATTTACCGGAATTTTAATGGCGGATGAAACATATAATCTCGGTAGATTGACTTTAACTGTGATAATTTATGTTTCAAGAAATTTTTTAAACAAAGATGGCCGGCCGGCACAATTTACTGTAGCTTATATGCTTTCAAAAGGAAAAGCAAAGGAAGATTTTAAATGGATGGCACAATGTCTTACAAAACGGATAAAATCAAAAGGTTTTTAATAATATGATATTTTTAAAACATTAACAAATAAGAAATATTTTTAGGCAAAGTCGTGAGAGGATACGGTTCAGATGGTGCTTTATCTCTTGATGGCCTTTGTGATGCACCATTTATAAAACCACCTGTTCCGAGATTTATGTGTACTCGGCATGCTAAAGTTCTTTTTGCAGAAAAATGTGCTCATGATGTTTTAGTACTTGATACTATTTTTGGTTATATTGATTCATCATCTAGAGTTAAACATCCTGGGATTTTTGATTTACCATATGATGATTACTTGCAAAAAGTTGCTGATTTGGCAACTACTGATGCCTGGCAAAAATATCCTGAGATTATCAAATGGACTCAAAATAAAAGTCGACTTGATTTTTATTATCAAAGATGTTGTATTAAAGTTCGAATTATGATTGGATACGGATTTGATGAAGGAACAACTAGTCCATTAGAAGGTGAAAATTTTCAAATTAAAACTGTTATTGACACAAATACTCCTCTCCATGAATTAGTTCCAAAACTGAAACTCAAACAAACCAATCAAATTGAAAATTTTGCAATGAGTATATTTCAAAAAAATCCAGTTCAGCTAAGAGATGAAAAGAAATTTTTGGGTGCAATTAATTTTGGAAATTATTCAGATGAGAACAAAAGAAAAAAATTAAAGGGAATTGGAATTAAGCATAGTGATCAGCTTCCAAGTTTTGCAAAATACTCCAACACTTTTCCTCAAGAATTTGCCCCAAAAACTACAGAAACAGAAAGGATGCTACTTATGGATCAAGCAGCAACATATGGTGTTACCTCAGATCCTTCGAACAAAGATGTTTACATTGTTGGAAAGTCCCCAGAGTATGTTGGTGTTAAAGTTAATGAACAAAAGGTATCATGTCAATGCAAAGTGATAAAACATGGGGCTTTGATATGTGTACATATTCTTGCGGTTCATCGAAAATATCCTAATTTTAATATTTTAAACGTTATTAAAAATTTCATGGAAAATGAAACAATTGATGAGAAGATAAAACGTGAAACTCAGCCATCAGATGGAGCTAAACCTGGTACTTCAAGACGTACAGGAAGAAATTCAACAAGAAATACAAGAAGAAAACCAACTGAACAAATGATTGATTTATCATATGAAAATTCAAATGCTAGCTCTGCCCTTCATATTAAATCTCCAGCTTCGTCGATTTCTTCTTCGTCTTCTATAAGAAAAAGGCCTAATCCAGAAGCAACTAATTCTGTTTTTAATAGAAGTGATAAATCTGGCAATTACAGTTCCTCTGCAATTTCATCTTCTACTGCTACATCAGCATCTGCAGCCAAAAAAAGAACTTATGAGGTTGTGCAACTTGATGATAATGATAATGAAGAAGTTATGGAAATGCATACACCACAATTAAGTAGACCTGGATCTGTTGTATCATTCAATCCTGCTGGTCCGTCATTTCCGTCAACAAGACTCCCTCGATCAATTCGCCAACCAAATGTTGCTCCAATTGTTTTTACACCAATTATTCCTCAAAGTTTAGCACCAAGACGTCCCCCTTTACCAAGATTTTCTAATATTAATTCAATTGAACGACCTGCAAATAATTTACATGTTCTCCCGGGAATCATCACAAAAACTTATCATGCGCAACAACTGACCATATCCTTTTTCTTTGGTTTATTAAAACATAGACAATGAATACTTTTTTAAAATATAAGTTTACACACTTATAAATGATTTCAGAATTCACTTTATTTATTTTTCGGATTTATATTAACAGTTTTAAATTAATTACTTATATATATTTTTACTTATATATTTTTTTCTGAATAAAAATTACTATTTATAAACATTTGAATTAAAAAAAATAAAAAGATTTAACACTAAAAATGTTTTATAAATAAATATCAAAAAATTTTTAAAAAAGTTACAAAAAATTATTTGTATATCCCTTTTTTAACAGAAAAAATAAAAAAAATAAAAAAAAGTACTTTTAAAATAAAAAAATTAATAAATTTATATGCTTTTATTCATTTACTCAAAAAACGGTTACAAAGAAGAAGTCTCTTTGTAACCGCATTTTTTCTCAACACGAAAACAAACTCGGTTACGCGGTTACAAAGAAGAAAAGCCTATTCAAATGAGTTTATTTTTCACTTTCTTCTTTGCCTTTTTCTTCACTACACTACTTTTCTTATTCATTCCTAATTATGCGGACAGTTCTTATTACAGCTCTTTTTTCATAAATACGTGTATTACGAAGTGATAATTGATTAAATATACTCATATTATTAATCCATTTACCAAAAAATAAAAGTCGCTTGTAATTACTTACGTAAGTATATGAACATTTTTGTATTTTTCAGATCCACACGTTTTTTATACCTTTAAGGATCTCGATTTTTGGATTTTTCATTCAAAATTTTAAGTAATATGAATATTTTTTAAGATGCAGAAAAGTTTTTACATGTTTTCAAACTATGATAAACTGATAGTCACGTTTTCTATTTTGTTTTTAACACAAGCAACATTTCGTAATTGCTACCTTTCTATCATGTTTTTCTAAAATGCTACAATTGTTGTTTTTGGATTATGTTTTAATAAGATGTTGGTCAACGGGCACTTTTAGTAGCGTTATATTAAAAAGGTTTCATTTTTAGTTACGTAAAAAAAAGTTGCAAGGGTTTGTTACAAGTTTATCAGAGTCATATCGTAACATTTTTTGCTATTGTACACTAATTTTTTATCCTTCTTAATCTAAAAATTTTAAAATTTTTTGTGATGTATTTGAATTTTACCAAAATTTTGAAGGAAAAAGCTGTGATACAAATTACATTTTTTCACACGGTTGCTTGCAATAAGTTTTCCTTCAATTTGTAAAAGGCCTACTTTATTTTTTATTTTTTTCTCGATGTTATGGCATTTCACATAACAAAAAGGGTATGAAAATCGGAAGGATTCTTTTTTAATGTGACAGGTTTTATTGGATTTTCAATAACTAATCTTAAAAAAAAGAATTTAACGTGCAAAACTGGGCAGTTTTGATTCCTGAATTTAAAAAAGTTTTAATAAATAAAAAAACTGCAACAATAAACCCTGTCCCAAAATTCTATACGATTTCATCGGATTTTGTGTCACACAGTTTTTAAGTTTTATATATTTTTTCAAAGGACTTTTTCCCTTAACATTTAAATTTGTATTTTTTGAAAAAAAGTTGTTGACAAACTTTCTTTCTCTTATTTTCATTACTAATAAATTAAGTCTTTTGAGATTTTTTTTGTCACGATTTGTCATCTTTTGAGTTTTAGCATTTATTTTTTGCTACTTTTAGAGCTTAAGCATGAGGATCATTTGGTTCATGCTGTCAAGTATTTTTAAGCCTTCGAGCTATATTTAAATTTTGGACAATATTTGTAAGTAAATTTATCGCAGAAAACAAAAAATAGGCGGACATCTAATGAGCTTAAAAAGGGAAAGCAACAAAAAGGGCGTAATTTAAAACGTAGAAGACCTTTTTTAAATAAAAAAAACGGAAATTGAAATTTACTTTGACGCTTTTATTTTTTGTTCTTAAAAAATTTTGCCGTTTTTGTTTTTACATTTTTTGAAAAAAAATAAATTCAGCAATATTAAGTTTAAAATTAAAAAAAATTCTGTTTACTTTCGCCTTTTTGTTTTCCCTGAACTTATATAGAGGCATTCCAGTTTTTAATTCTATAAAGAAATTTAAATAGATTTTTAATTTTATTTAATTGTATTTTAGCCTATTACTACGGTTACAGGGAAGGAGGAGAAGATAATTACTTAGGGGTGAGAGTGAAGGGGGAATAATCCTTATAAGATGATTTTCTTGTTCAATTATTAAAATTACGAGATTATTAAGGAAACAAGTAATTTTAAGCTTTTAAGCTAACAGAATCTCTTGTTCCGACTACACCATTGTTTTCTGCCTCTTAATTCTCATCATTATTAATAATATATCAAAATCATTTTGATTAAGAAAGCAGATGAAGAATTTAATGACATAGATTTTAATATAACACCAATGACATTCTAAATGTTTATGTTACCTAAAACTGGCATCATTAATTTTCTAAAATCTGCGTTCAACTTTTTTTGAACGATACTTTTTGCAACATTTTTTTCGTAGCTAACAGCAATGAAAAACTTTGACATGTATCCCCAAAAATGCATATGTTGTAGCTTCTTATTTTATACGTAGCTATCAGAAATTGTTTTGCAAAATGTTTACGGGTTTCTTTGCTTTGCTTGCAGAAAGAAAATATAGAATATTTCTTAAATTAACAAAATTTAGAATAAAAAAAGAAAATGTATGACGTCTAAAGAATTTTTTTGTTTGTGCTTCTTTCATAAAAAAAATAGACAATGACGATCCTGCATCTTTTTGAGCTCATTTAAATATAAATTTTAATCAACTATCATTTTTATTTGCATTTTTTCTTATTTTGGTGATGATACCTTCTTTAAATTTAAATTGTCTAATTGTCTTATGTTTTTTTAACCCTTTAAATGGCATTTGTTGAGTTCAGGCTACTGCTTTAGCAGAAGTAAATATGTTTATGAACGCTTTGTAGTAGAGCAATATCTCAAGGGGATCAAAGTGTCAGTTTAGACAAAACAATAATACAGTGTAGAGCTGGTTTTTTCATTTTCATTAGGGAATACATTAACAAGGTTGCGTTTTTGACATCTGTAATGGCAATGAATGTATATTTAACAAACAGATAAAGCAGAAAAAATATTTTATTCATCTGTAATCATAAGTTTTGTTTGCAAAATTAATGTTTCTGTCTTTTTAAAATCCTTTTTTGTCTTGATGAAAGCATAACGAATTACAGTATTTGATATGTGGGCAGTTTTAGGCATTTTATTTTATTGCTATTAAGCTTTGATCTTATTTTATTATTGCCCTCAAGCTATAGGAATAGCCATTTTTTTGTTACAAGCTTTTCCCCCATTCAAAAGCTTCCGTTTGCACCCCATATTTGCGTCTTTTGTCTTTAAGATTTACTTTTGCTTTTTATATATTTCTTTTCAGCTTCCTCCTTCTTTCTTCTTCTTCCTGAAGAAAAAAGGTTGCTAAAATTCCACATATTTTTTGTGTCGAAAAATGAAAAAATAAAAAAAACGAAGCGCGAATAATTGTATTTGACAGAGGCAAACGAAGCAAGCATCTTTTCCGTGTGAAAAAATGAAGAAGAGGGGTTTCTTCTTCTTCTTTTATCTTTTTTGAAACTCTTTTCTTTTTTGATGAAGCTTTTTTGCTTTCTTGAAAAGGAAACTATTTCTTTTATTTCTTTTTTTTTCACTTTAAGATAATTTTCGTTTCTTTAAAATTGTCAAAAAATTGAATTCTTTTCTTGAAATGTGACATAATGATAGCTTTTCTCTCAAAGGTTAAGCGCTACTACTTAGGCTTTCTTTAAAGTTTTCCTTGTAAGACATGTCTGGTAATTACCATAGACGAAAGTAGGGTACATTGAGTTTTAGAAAGGAAAAATGTTTCTTTTTCATTTTGAACATTCCAAAAAAATCCCTAAAATAATAAAATTGAATGCAGATTGATAATATATTTTTAAAAACCAGTTTAAAAGTTTAGAATATTGGTTTTAGTTTGCAGATGTGTCCTAACTTTTTAAATAATAATTCACAGAAGCCTCAAGGCATGACACAACTTTTTTTTAGATTGAACTTTTTTGTGTTTTAGACGTTTTTTGGCATTTTGCTTTAGCATCATCTTTTTTAGTTTGTAATCCAGATCTGCATGTTTAATAAAATTAGAAATTTTAGTTTACAATCTATCGATGTGCTCTGTAATCGTTGTTAATTGTATTGAATTTTATTTGATAACTTTTTTTTTTATTTTAAAAAAGCTTTTGTAAAAATGTTTTTTCCGATTTTTTTTTGTCGTAAGCGTTTCTGAGTTTTATTTTAAATCTCGGAATTTGTTATTTTGAGGTGGTGTTTATCAGGATGCAGACCGCTTGTACCTTTATCCCCTTTTTTCCTTGCAAAAACCCCCTCATTCATCTCCAACGAACCATTCCTTGTTCTTCATTCTTCACTTTTATTCATTCAACATTTTTAAGTAGTTGCAAAAAGAAGAAAACTTTTTTTTATCTTTCATTGTTACGTTTCAATTCTGTGCTTTTTTGTTTTTACACAAAATTTGAAAAAACACACTTTTAGGTTTAAAAAAAAGAAAAAAATAGCACAGGAGCATCTCCGTTAGACTTACTTTCCATCATCATCTTCATCAACATCATCGTTTATGCGCTCTTGATGCATGCAAAAATGCTGCTTTCTTTTTATATTTTTCCTTCTTTTTTTTGCCTGCGTTTGCGCGCACACGCATTTATATATATTTTTTTGTCAACGGAAAACCAAAAAGATGAATGTTATTCTATTTTTTTTTGTGTACATTAGCCCTCTTTTTTACCTTACCTTCCTCTTGGTTTTTTTCTCGTATTTTTTTAACGTTCAAATATGTTTTCTCTTTTTCTCTTTTTATATCTTCTTTTCCATCAACATCACCACCAACTGAAAAAAAAAAGGAGGAAAGGAAGGAAGAGGACCATGAGGCATCATCACAACAGCTTCCAACGATGTCTTTGATGGAGGATGTTGATGAAAGAGCAATAAATGGAGATTTTTTAGTTTCATATAGATGATATTGGTAACACCAATATATTATAGAAAAAAACAAATTTAAAAATTTTTTGAAGTTTTTTTTCGCTAGAAAATGAGAGATCTTTTTTAGTGGTTGCTACCTTTTTTTCTTTGAAACTTTTAACGTACATACGTAGGATGGAAAGTTTGTGGCCCCCGTTTACTTTCAAACAAAAAAAGTTTGTGTACAAAAATCTCTCATTTTTTGCTCTTTTGAAGTGATTTAGTTTTTTGTTACTTTTTTAACGGAAGAATTGTTTTTTGGTTTTTATTATTGATAAATCTCTTTTTGAAGATTTTGCTATAGTTATTGTTCTATTTTTTAAATCAAGAAAGCTTAAATTTAAGAATTCAAATCTCGTTAATATTATTTAAAACTGCCTATTTTAGAAAAACATTCATAATTTCTGTATTATATTCCTGTAACCTTTTTTATTAGAAGCTGAAATGTTCACATCACTGTTTTGGTTGTTTATTTTTTAGTAAATGTCAAAATAAGGAAGAGGTTTTTTGAAGTCTAGACAGAATCCCATCTGATTTAAATTTGCTAATTGAAGAAACAAAAATTATTTGGCATCTTAAGCATAAACACATTGTTTGAAACAATAACCATGTCAATTTGATATTAATCTGATTTGTAACATAAGTTTTGGTTTAAAAACTTTTTCTTGTTATGACTATATTATTAGTTATCAATTTTTTATGATTTTATTGGTTTTTATAAACGTTTTTTTTTCTCTCATTCAATGTTTTATTATTCCCTAAACTTTTTAACACCTTTTCGACATTGATTTTTCGTTTAAACTTTTCAAAGAATTTCCGTGAAAATTTAGGGGAAAAAGATGAAATAACATTTGTTTCTTCTGTGCTTCAAATGATTCATTTAATTGCTTTTTTAACTTATTCTTTCTTTTGTGCAAAACATATTTTATTAGAAAAACATGGAAAATTTTTTATTGTCTGTTAGTTTCAAACTATCATATTATTTAGTTCACAGTTTTTCAAAAGTTTCGTTTCCAGGTGTTTTCCGTGTGAGAAAAAATATGTTTGAAGTGTTTGAATAATTTTACAGCTGCATTTTTTGGGTTGAGCCATGTGTGTCTTTTAAGTCATCAGTATGTCTCTTTTTTTTGTTTGTTTATTTAAAAACATTGCTTCTTTGTTTTTTTTTCTATCGAAGCTTTGTTTAAGTTTGTACTTTTTTGTAAAGCGTAATTTTATTTTAACAGTTTTTTTAATTTCAAGCAAATGTCACGTTTTACCTTCGATTATCTCGAAATATTTTAAAAGATCCTTTTTAAGTTTCAAAATTTATTTACTTTATTATTATTTCTATGCGGGATGTGCGAGTACAAACTAGGAACATTTCAAGTTTTTTTCTGTCCAAAAACTTTGGAAATCCTCTTCTTTTCACGTGGATAGCAACGAAAATGTGAGAGGCAAATCTGATGACTTTACAGTTTCTATTGAGAAACACTTCTTTTATTCAATTTCCATTTCTTTTGTCAATGATTTCATTGTCTATTAACTTGACAAAAAATTTCTTTTTGTAAAATTAAAATAGTGTTAAATAAATTATTAGATTTTTTTGAAGAATTAGAAGACTTTTAATTACTGATACATGTAAAATATTACAGTGAAGTTCTTAAATATTTATTGCGAGATGTATTTTGTGTTTCGATATTTTGTTTGATGTTCTTGTCTCATATTTTATTATTCTCTAGATCATCAAATTCTTCGAAGATGTCAAAATTAATGAAAAGATCCCGAACTGTTGATACATCATCTGGAACGACCCCTCCAGCATCATCCCGTACTTCAACAGATGAATCGCCAAGACATCAACGTGCATCTATCATTGTTACAGAATCGCCTGATACCCCAACTTCACCAGGAGGAAATAATCAAACATCTTCATCAAAGAAGCAACGATGGTCTTTTGCATTTCGTAAACGATGGTTTTCATCGTCATCATCAAGATCCTCACGAACTTTATCACAAAGCGAAGATTTAGAATCCCCGACAAATATTAGTGGATTAACTCTAACATGCCCAACCCGTACAACTTTAGGACCACAATCTGCTTGTATAGGTTAATTTTAATGATATGAATATTTTTAAACCGAATCTAAAACATTGCTTTAAAAGCATCAGCAAAAACAAAGCAAAGTTTTACCAAAAAACTCTTTATTGTTTCCTTCTTCTTTTCATATAAAAATTAAGCCAAAATTTCTTTGCTTCAAATGTGCTGCTACAACATAAAATTAGATAATTAATTAACGGATTTCTAATACTTGCCTATTTTTAGTATCAGAAGCAAGCTGTTCAACAACTGATCGACCCCAAGTTGAACCACCAACACCAAATAATGTTTCACCCAATAAAAGAACTTCTATACGGTTGGTTTAATTTTTATGAAAACTTTTGATTAGTCACAGATATTCCAAAATTTTATTGTTAACTTTTTAACATTTTTTGCAAAAAAGAGTAGTGTTTTTTCTTATTTTTTTCTTTTCAACTTTTATCAGTTGATGTTTCCGGAAATTTTTACTGATAATTATGTTTAGAAGTTATAAGTTAAAAAATTTTTATATTGTTTCCGGTCATTTTTTTTAGCTTAAAAACGCCTTATTAGGCATTATAGATGGGGTAGAACAAGTGTCGATGTTGAATTAATAGTTGAATAGATATTAAATTTATGGTTTAATATTATACTACAGTTGCTTTTATATTGTTAGATCGTTTTCAATCAATAAATCGAAAATGCATTTATTGTTAAACGTTATTTCTCTCTTTTTGTTAGACCTCAAACACAAACCCCTACAGAGAGTTTTTTTTAACTTACGTTGTTTTTTTTTCTTTTTTGGTCATGAAAATCTCATAAACATTACATGTAATGGCGATGAGGAAAAAAACTCGTGTTTGATCTGCGCAACAAAAAAACGTATTTTAATACTCTTTTTCTCCAACCAACACATTATAAAACTCGCTTTGTAAATCTGCAATTGTTTAAAAGTAACAAAAGCAGTTTCAAACTTTTATGCAATTTTTGCGTTGTTGAATGCTGTATAAAATATTTAAAAACACTTAACATTTTTAAAAAAGCAACTTTTTGTAGCATATTAATTTTTTATTAGCTATCATTCTTATTTTCGTTGTGTCAAAAGCTTTAAAGTTTGATTGTTTTACTTCCAAAAATTTTCTTTTTTGTAAAATTGCTATTACCATGCCTTTGTTTATCACATATATGACGTAGTTCATGAGATTCAGCTGCCTTAGATATTGCATTTGGAGATATTTACATATGTGTGAACTAATAATCAGCAATTTCGACAACGTTTGGTTTTTGCATTGATGTCTTGTTGTTTACATTTTTTCTGATAACGATTGCTTCGAGCTCTTTCTTTCCTTCAATAAAACCCAGACGCTTTTTAGTCTTTTTTCCCTCTCTTTTTTTCTTTCATTCTTTCATTTTGATGACCAATTTTGCATTTAATAGAAATAAAGGAACACAACATTGAATATCTTTTAGTTGATTCATCATCATCTTTTTGAAAAATTTAATCAAAAAAATGCGAACAGGTTTTTTATAATTTTATTCTTTTTTTTCTAAACAATATGCTGTGGTTTTAATTTAGTAGTTCAAAAGATGTGTTTAAAGTTAAATGTTTATATATCTTCATTTTATTCAGATTTTAAGCTATTTAAATTGTTAAAATTTTCATACTGTGATATAAAACTTGGCACACAAACGCTTTAATAAATATGGACCATATTATATGGTACTTGTCTTTGAGAAATTTTATGATTCTTGATGCCAAACGTCTTTTTTGCAAAAAGGCGGCTACATTTTTCTAAGAAAAAATAACCGTTTTTACCGCAAAAATCTAAAAAACAATAAAATTTAAAACGGATCCAATTTCATTGTTTTTGTTTCACATTTGTAAAAAGTTAAATGTGATTCTTCTTTTTTTAAAGCTTTTTGCAAAAAAATCTCAGTTAATAAAGCGTGAAAAAAATTGACAGCTGTTTTGGGACATTTTTTTAGGGGATCTTTGATTGAATTGGGTAACTGACTGACTGACTAAATGCCAAGTTAGTTGATTCCTGCAGCCTAAGCAATATGAGGGCCCTCTTTTTAGTCTGCTTTAAGAAATGGTGAAAAAAATGCACTCACGAGGTCTTTTTAAAATTTTGGTTCTTCTGTTTGGGGAAGAAACTTCTTTTGAACAAAAATGTAATCCGATCAATTATTTTGAACTCTTTTGAAATGAGAGCAGGATTTTTTTTTGATGATTTTTGAGTTTGAAAAAAAAAATAAAATTACGAAATATCTTAATAAATAAGATTTTTTAAAATTATAGTTTGTTTAAACTTCGATTTTTTTCAATGGTTTTTAAATTAATATGAACCAGTTTTTTGGATTGTTGAACTTTTTAAATGATTGCGCCTTTCTTACTACAGTAATCACATTTGTGGCAAATCTGTGGAACTTTTACCGCTTTGTTTAATACATTTTTATCTGAACTTTATTGAATGCGTCTTAGATGTTTAAAGTATTAAGAGATTGAAAAAGTAAAACAAGCCAAGCGAATCACTTTTTTATTACCACTTTTTACTGCAAACATTTCACAATGCATTTTTCTACATTGAATTTGGCGGTGTTGTAAAGAAAATAAATACATGATTACGTTTACTTTCAAAACATTGGCCTTTAAATTTTGCAAACTTCACGCAAACCTTTCCTTTTAAGTGTACAAAAAAACAAACACAAAACTTTTTTTCAGTTCTCAATTTGAGGCCAATCTACTTTTTTTCGTTTTCCATTTTTCATGAAATTTGTTTTTTCTGTTTTGACCGCACTTTTTTTTAAAGTTTTACGTTCGTGATTGTCTCTTTTTTCGATTTCTTTTCCGACTTTTAAATTCCGTTTTTAGAAAATATTTTTGAGTTTGAGTATTTTGTGATTGTGTAAAATTGTGTATTCCCAAAAACTCTTTCAAATATGTCAAAGATCGGAAGAATCTTTTCTCGATATTGGTCACCTATGAAGCATTATGACACACAAAAAGATATGGAAGATGTCGTTGCAACTGATGGACCAATGGTATACGGTAGAAGGTAATATATTTCCGAAACATTTCTGAATTTGTTCGGGGACAGAAGATTTAGAGTTCTAAATATAATTCTTTTGTGTCATGATGATAAATTTTTAGTTTAGTAAATTTTTCAAATTGATTATGCTAATCTTTGCCTATCAAAATTATGCCATTGGTTTTTTTGACTAGCCTCATGAGTTAAAAATTTCTCAACGGTCTGTCACTATGTAATTTATTGATTATGCATTTAAAATTTTGTTTTATTTTATATTCAAAAAACAATGTAATCATTTATGTTGAACGTCATTTATATGAGTTTTTAGAGACGAGATTTAAATAGAAAATTCATGTACTCTTTAAAGGTTAAATTTTTGATTGAGCATTTTTAGGCTACCTTAAAGGAAGCGTGTCGGATAGAAGAAGATAATTTTTTTGTTAACCAGTGCTCTTAACACGACATCTCTCTACTAATTGAAAAAAAATTTTTTTTGGTAGAGAGCTTTCATCAATGTCGTGTTAAGAGGACTGGTTAACAAAAAAAATTATCTTCTTCTATCCGACACGCTTCCTTTAAATTTTTTTTCGGTTGAATTAGAAGTTGGCTTGTTGAGCCTACTACCATACCCCCAAAAAATTAAATAAACGTTCAATATTTTCGTGTAGAAAGGATTTCTTTAAATGTGACCGAAAACAGGAGACTGAGTCATTTTTAAAATTTGTCTCAAAATTACGTATTAAAAGGATGTGATAGTATTAATATTGAAGTAATGTCTCATGGAACTACATTTTTAAAGGTCAAAAGATTAGCAATGATTGTTTTTCTTTTATGCCTAATATTTAGTTTATTATTGATATTATATTTACTTTCATAAAACATTTCACCCTTTATTTTAAAGTATTCACTTTTTTATTTGTTGAGTTAAGAAACTTATTTCTGGTACATTCCATAAGTAATAATATTAATAGCCGCAGGTGAATTTTGTGCCTCTTTTTTTCCAACGAAATAAATGAGATTTCAGAGCTTTTTCTAAATACTTTCGATTTTCAATTAAAAAACCTTAAATCGTGTGTGTATATTTGAAACTTTTAAATTTGAGCGATAACGTTAAACTTTTGTTTTAAATTCTTCTTTTATCAATTTTTGGTCGCATTTGAATTCATTTTTTAGATTCAAATCTCTCTTTTTATCCAATTGTGTTTTTGTATTCCAAAAATGCCTCTCCAAAGCTTTCATCTTTAAGCAGTTCTTTTTTCTATGAATTAGTCTTTGCTCTGCCACTTTTTAAAAAAAAATTAAAGAGAACCGCATTCTTCGGAAGTTCATTCATCAATGATGGCTTTTTAAATTTTTATTGTGGTTTTCCGGAGCTATTTAAAAAAAAGTATTGTTTAAATTTTGGCACTTACTTTTTTTGGCAATTTTCTTTTTAACAATCTAAACAAGGAGTCTTTAAAGTTGACAAAAAAAATATAAGAAGAATTGTGTTTTAAGGCTTTGTTTGAAGAGCGTTGGTTTTTCTTTCTTTTTTTTCTTTCATGGAAAAATTTAAACCATTATTTGATTTAATTTATATGCAAAGTCCTATGTCAACAATTTTTATATTTTTTATTTCGTTCTTCATTGAAAATTTTTCTTTAATAGATCAAAGATAATTAAGGAATGACTTTCTCAGAAGCAAGAGGAATTTTAAGAAGAAAAAAAGAAAACACAAACAAAAAACTTTGCTTTTTTATATTTTTTTACAAAGGTTGTTTAAGTAAGAACTAAAATTAAATGAAAGTACTTGAAATGTTAAATAAACAATATAATACTTGCTTGATCAAAGCTTAGTGATATCCGTACAATCAGGCATTCATAAGGAAATACTCAAGTGCTCTGGAAAACGTAGTCGAACGTCAGTGTTATGTATCACTGTTTTTCTTTGCATTTTTTGTAAAATAAAAGTACAACTTCAGTTCTTTATTGTTTTATTTAATAATTTAAACTTATTATGCCAATTTGAGATGTTTCACATAACTAACTTTTTAAATTATCCACCCTTGTCTTCGGTTATGAGCTTCTTTCAATTAACAAATTTTGAGAATTCGTCTTCATTACCATATATTGTTTTTAGTTTGCATCGTTGAAGCATGTCTTTTGCAAACTTTTTTCCCTTTTTAAACAATGCATCTTCTTCAAAAAGTTTTCCCTTTTCCAGTATTTTTATGTTTTCACATTTTTAAGAACATTATTTTTATAGTCCAATATTATCCTCTTAAAGAACTTCATTCTATTTTCTTTTTTTCGTCTTCATTTTATGTTATTGCATTTGATGAAGTCGAATTGGGACAGCAAAAAACGAAGGGGGGAAAAACTTAAGAAGGAACCTTTTCTGCTACGTCAAATTTCTTATATGTATTTTTTTTGCTTTTTTCAACGAACAACTTCTTCGACGACGACAGAACCGACAACGATGGCACTCAATAACAACTTTTTTGGTCTCAAAATAAAAAAAATGTCTTTAAAGGAGAGGAAGAAGAAAAAAAGTGAAAATAAAATGGAATAAAGAGATAGATAATATATACATATATATATATGAGGGAAGGAGGAAAAAAAGTTGAAGGAAAGAAGAAAGAAGGGAAGCCGTGTAAAGTCTTTGTTCAAATTTTATTTTGATGAAGAGATAGAAAGAAATACAAGAACGACAGAAACGACTACTACTACTAATACTTACGCCTTTTTAACGACAGTTAACTGCTAAAAAGAGAGAAAAATGAAAGGGGGAAACAGAAATAATAAAGATGAAATAAAAAACAAAAGTAAAAGGAGAAGAAGGAGAAAAAAAAGAAAATATACATACTTTGTTAAGTCAAGATGAAAAAAAGAAACGAAGAAATTCATGCATAAAGTATTCTCTCTTTCATTTTTTTGCTTGTTTCATGACCATTTTTTTCACTGTTTTTGATAGGTTCGTTCACTCTTCATTTGTTAAATATAATAAATTTTTAAAAAAATAGGAATATATCCTTTGTTGCTAATAATAAGAATGCACCAAAAATCTTATGGTAGAGCAACTAACAAGTAATTGATATTTGGTTTGTTTCATACAAATTTCTTCATGATAAGTTTCAGTAAAATGTTAAACATGATCAAAACTTGCGGAATTTTTTATTTGTTTAAATTTTTACTTCTAAAATATCTTTCAAGATTAATTTTTATCAAAGTAATATGTTTTTAAATAAATAGATTTTTTTATCAAGGTATCCTTTATTTTCGTCATTATTCTGATGTCTCTACTTTAGTTATTTTATAACTTCTCGTTTTACCTTTTTTAAAATAATTTTTTCTTAACAAAAACATTTCATTGTCATTTCCGTCTTCTGTTTCTTCTTCATTTTTTCATCTATCTATCTTCTCATTTAGGTTTTTGCTTGTCTTTCTTCTTAGTTTTCACTTGCTTCATTTCGAAAAGAAAAAAAAACATATATATATTGCCTAAGGGCTTCAAATAATTGAGTTTTCCGTTATATAAGGTCTTTTTATAAAAAAGGCAGAAGCAGTAGCAGGGAATGAAAGTCTTTTGTTAAGCAGCAACATCGGGAGAAAAAAAATGAAGATGAAGCATTTTTTCAGAAAACTTTTTTTTCAGTTTTACGGTTGTTTCTTCTGTTTTCTCCAAATTTTTAAAGAAAAGTTTTCGTATTTTTGTGATTACTTTTATTTTTGTTACGCTTTTTATCAAAACAAGGAAGAGTGAATGATGAAAAAAGAGAGGAAAAAAGAGGAAAATGTTAATTTCCTGAAGTTTGTGTGTCTGCTTTTCAAGAATTTAAAGGAGAGCAACTTCGTATAAGTTTGATTATGTTTTTATTGATTGTTGTTTATTTTGAATGAAATGATTGTTTAAATGAAGCTAAGTTACAAAAACGTTTGTTGCTTTAGTTTTAATTAAATCTCGATTTAAAACGTTTTTTCCTATAAAATAGTTATCTTCACATGCGAACTTCACCAATTAGTTTTTTCTTCATAAGTTTAATCCGATAATAACTTTTGTATTTCTTCACTAAAATTTTTCATTTCCATTAGTGTTAACTCTTTCTTTAAATGTTTTAGATGCTTTTTTGTGTATTTGAAACAAAATAGTGATTAACATTTTTGCATTTATGGTTGCAAAAAAAATATAATAATTTCAGCTGGTGTTGCATCTTAAAAGATTTATATTTTTTTAAATGAGAAATATATATTTAGACAAGTGTCATGATAAAAATTTATAAAAAACACAGGGAACGAAAGTTTAAACCATACGTAATCAAAAAAAGTAATGGTTTCTATTTAAAGACAACGCTTTTAAAAGATTTTGTTTTAAGATAGGCTCAAAAAAGTGACATATTTAAGGGTATTTTTAGTTTTTAGTTTGTTTTACCAAAATTAAGAACACTGACTTTAAGTTTTAAAAGGTTGAAAATAAAAAACATTGGGCGCATTTTCGTTCATAAATATGAAACTTTTACAACTTCTTTTGCAGCTTTCTTATTCATAATAGGTCAGTCCTAAAATGAAAGAGTTTTACCATTACCATTTCATCATTATTACTTTTAAAAACAATTTTAAACGGTCCGCCATATTTTTTTAGCTATCTGTCATTTTTTAACGCTTTTCTCATTATTTTCCATAATTCTTTCCATCTCTTCTCTTTTTTTGTTTCTTTTTAACAACAGGCATTCTTTCTAAAAAGTTTAATCATTTTCCTCCCCATCTTCCTTCCTTCCTTCACAGTAGTAGTAGTTATTTCTTGTGTCCTTTTTTTATAAATTTTAAAAGAGTGAAAAAGACAAGGCAAAAAAACTAATCCTTTCCATTTTTTGCTTTATTTTTGTGTCGGTGAAGTCTTTTCTTTATTTTTGCCTTAGGCAAGGTTTGAGCTTCCTTTTTTGAAGATTCTCTTCTTCTTTTTGCTTAGAAAACGATTAAATAAATAAACTAAACAAAGTAAGAAAATAAATGAAAAATAAAGTGAAGGCAGAATTGAGGAAATGTGTATATTTGCGTTTGAAGAAGAAAATTTGAAGAAAACCGAGGTTAATGAAACCTGAAAAAGCTTGAAGTAATGAATAGACGTCATTATTTGACTGATTTTCGGTTTAGGGCATTTCGGAAGATTGTTTAACCTACCTTTGATCTTTTTGGCATTTCCAGTTTTTCGTCTTGAAATTTCTGAAAACCAAAGAAAGAACTACACTATTTTTTGCATTTCAAATTATTTTTTACACTTGTTTTTTTGTAAATTTTTAATTTGCCACAAACTACTGTCCTTCACTCGTTTTTGCAAATTAAATGAATTTTTAAATTAACTGTGACTTTTCAAAAAAAAATAAACTTTTTGAAACTGAATTAATCAATGATGATTTTTAGTCGATTTTTCCAAAACTCTAATTCACGTGAAAGTCAACAACAAAAGCAATCCTCTCGTGAATCCCCTCAATCAACGGCATCTAATCGTTTATCTGGTACACCAATTGCAACTTCAATTTCACTCGATCAGCAGCAACAGGTAAAGATTTAAAATGCAAAAGAATTATAATAATTTCGATGAATCTAAACTTTGTTCTTGTTGCTCTCATATTTCCAAGATTAAAAAGACATCCCATCCCCTTTTTTTGAATATAAAAAATTATGACAAATTCAACATGAAAAAATAAAGTTTTATTAATTGAAATTTTTAGATATGTTGAAAAAAAAAGAAAAGAAAAATGACATTTAAATTATATATTCTAGGCTTCCTCGGGTACACCCCCAAGTGACTTACAATTGCAGTCACCACAACCTCAAAACTTTGAAGATAGTCTTGCATCTCCAACAACAACTTCATCACCTTTTCCAACCATTACAACTTCTGAAACATTAAATATGAATAATGAAATGACAGAGGTACGTTGACATTTTTTATGGAATGATTTAATGAGGGATGAAATAATTAATAGTTATGTGTTTACCTTTTAAAAACTAAATACATAAAAAAGAATACTTATATTTTTCCAAATTTTTATATTTAATTCCAAAGATGCAAATTTTATGGTCTCTTTTGTTTATAATTTTTTGGAACATATTGTTTTCCTTATACAAAACCCTGGATTCTGTTTTGGAATAACACTTTGCTTTCTAACGTTCCATTCAATGATACGACAACCTTTTTCCTTAAGTAGGTTAAAAAACAAATTTTAAAGTAGTGTTCTGTTTCTTATAAACGAACGCATTCTTTTTCTTCTTTTTTAGTTGTTGTTGTTTTATGTCTTTTGGGAAATCTTCCCCCTTTTTACTTTTTTTTTCTTTTTAACAGGGGCATTTACAAATTGACTTCAATGTTTCTTTTTTTGCATACTTTTTTTCAAAATTTTCATTGTCGGACAAACTCTTTCTCCTTTTTTTCGACTAACAAGGCGAAGTCCGTTCTAGAAAAAAAAAGTCTAATAAACACCAAAAAACGGCACCCCAACGAGGCATACATCGAAGGAAAGAAGGGAAGACGACGACGACGACGTTGGCGACAACGTGTTTTTATCTATCATTTTTTCTCCTTTCTTTTTTAGGACGACTAAAAATGCATTTTTGTGTAAAAATGGAACACAACGGGGCAATGATGCCAAAAAATATATAAGGATGGTGCCCTTGTCTCCTCCCCATCTCTCCTTTTTTTCTACTGACTTTTGTTTGAATGCTTTTTTCTTCTTCTGTTTTTGGCAGTGAAAAAAGTTTAAGTTGAAGAAATTTGCAAAATTATGTCTTTTTTTCTGTCACTTTCTCGTCATGTTTTCTAACAACTTTTTTAACGCGTTTTTTTGTTTCTTTTGTTTGAAAGAGAGAAAATTATGTTACTAGCTCTTTTTTCTGTGAAAAGAAAATGATGTAACTAAAAGGCTCAATGAGGACAAAAAAGATTTTTACAATTTTAGATCATTGATGGCAATGAAGGGTTTTTGTTTAACAGTTTCAAAACACTAAATTATTCATTTAATTACTGTAAATGCTAAAAATTTCACGAAATTTTCTTTTAATGACACTACAAACCTATTAACTAATTTTGTAGCTGTAATTTTCTATCACTTTTTTTAAGCATTGTCTTATGCAAATCTTTTTGTTTAATTACTTTGTATTTTATTCTTTAAAACTTCAAACATCTTTGATTCGTAGTTTAACTTTCATATCCCGTTTTCCGTTTTTTTCTTTGCCTTTCTTTCATCATCATTATTATAATTTTAAAGTTGTCATCTTTCGAGACTCTTCTTCTTTTTTAGTTAATTTTCTCTTTTCTTTTCCGTTTCCTCAAAAATGCCATCCACGGCATTGGCTTAGATGAAGTAAAAAAAGATGCGAATATGTCTTTTTTACTTCCTTATTTTTTAAAATTAATTTTATTTAACTTTTTTTCTTTCTTTTTCTTTTATCTTATTTCTAATCGGATAATCTTTAATTATAACAAATCTAAGGGGGGAAGTTTCAAGTCTTAAAAGATGTTTTTCAAAACCGAAAATGAATTTAAGGAAAAAAGAAGAAGCGTCATTTTCAATTTAATTTTTTTGACATTTCTAAAGAAAGAAAAAAGTGAAAATTACATTGCAAAGGTTTTTATTTCTGATGATGATAGGAAAAGAAGAGTAGACTTAGGCCCATTCAAAGAACAAACAAAACAAAAAAACTTTTTCATCAGTTTCAGATATTTGAAAGCTCGAAAAAATAATTGTGTGTTTTGGTAAAGCTTGTTTTCATTTTTTTGCAATTGTAGTCAGACTGAAGATTACTTTTATTGAGAAATAATATCCGATTTTTTGTGTCGTATTGAAAGTTTTTTGAAAAAGATGTGTGGAATAATTTCGAAAAATTTCATCATTTTAATTTAGATCTTGAGTGCCCTTTTTCCGCAGGATAAAATATAATTATGAAAAAAATTATTTTTATAAATTATTTAAATGACTTTTTGTACTCACATTATTTATTATCATTAAAATAAATAATTTTTCAAAAAACTCTTTTTGCCTGAAATGAAAAAAGTGGTTCTAAAATATTTTATAAAACACTATTTTATTTGTTGCTTTTCAATTCAGTAGTGTTCACTTTGGTATCGGTGAAATTTGACTTTATTTTTTGCCTCCAATTTCTATTGTTCAACCTTGAACAACCAGATTACAATCATTTTTCCTCGGTTCAAACGAATTTTTTTGTTGTAATCAATTTTTCTTCTCTGTCTTTATGAATTTTGTTTTTGTTGATTTTCGAACATTTACTCCCTTCAACAACATACTCTCCTCCTCCCTTTTCATCTCTCTATTACCTCTACGAGACTTCTTCTCTTCTTTCAAAATAATACCAAAAACCATGTTAGAAATTAAGTTTTCGTTTTTTCCTTCGCAGAGGAGAAAACATTTTATTTTTTTGTTTACATGACGTTTGATAATTTGTTTGTGTATTTTTTAATCTCCTTTTTTCTCTCTCTGTTAGCATTAAATAGAAAAAAACTACCGCTACTAATTTATAAAATTTTTAACTAACATGCAAAAAAAGTCATTTTTTTAATTATTTGTTTGTCATCTTTTATTCTCAAAAAAAGAAAAGTTGCCATTTTTATACTTTTGGTATTTTTTCTTTTATATTAAGTAGTTGTTTGACAAAGTCTTTAATTTTTGAACCCTGTTTAATGTTGTAAATATCTTCATTTAATTATGATGTTTTTTAATGTGTTTAAAAATTTCTAACAGTATTTGCATTTTCACTTGTTTTTTTCTGATTTATAAAAACAATTAATGTGTCCATTAAAATGGTCAGATTGGATTCTGCTTAAATGATTAAACATTTTCATATAATTTTCAGACAATGGATGAAGTCGGTGTAGCAACAACTGCTCGTTCATTGACCAACGATGATCCGTTATCACCTTCGCCAGATGAAAATGGCACCGCAACAATTACGGATCATATTTCTCGTTCTCCATCTGAAGAAGCAAGATTTAAGCGACAATATGTTATTCAAGAACTTGTTGAAACTGAACGACAATATGTCACTGATTTGTCACTTGTTGTTGATGGGTATATCGCAGAATTGTCGAATGTTGATTTACCAGAAGACTTAGCTGGAAAAGACAAAATTATATTTGCAAATATTGCACAAATTTTGGAATTTCATAAAACATGCTTTGTAAAAGAAATTGAAAAGTGCCTTGAAGATTATGAAGCTGCGGGTAAAGCTTTTTCGAAATGTGTAAGCTTTTTTGTTAAAAATTTATGCACATACATTATTACAACATTCATGAATTTTTAGGAACGTCGTTTGCATTCGTATTATGTAAAATATTGTCAAAATAAGCCAAAATCAGATTTTTTAATGTCTCAAGAACAATTTGAACAATTTTTCAATGAAATTCGTCTTAAACTTGGTGAAAAGCGTACATTATCAGATCTTTTGATAAAGCCAGTACAGCGTATTCAAAAATATCAACTTTTAATGAAAGATATTCGAAAATACACTGAACGTGCTGGAGATCCCATGGAGGCATTGGATAAAGGCTTTGAAATAATGAACATTGTTCCAAAAGCATGTGATGATATGATGCAAGTTGGAAGATTACAAAATTTTGATGGAAATTTAAATGCACAAGGAAAATTGTTATTCCAAGTGAGTGTTTTTTACAAAGAAGAATTTGAAATTTATGCTAACATCAAAAATTGAATTTTGAAATCTCTTGGGATTCATGATGAAAATTTTCGAAACTAATTTTAGCTTATTTTCAAATTGCAACTAGAATTTTAAGTAATGCCCAAAGTTGTTCATAATAAAAATGCAAATTTTTTAACCACAGGAAATTAAATTAAATTTTTAGGGATTGTTACAAATTTCTGAAAGTGGACCTTCACAACCTTTCAAAGGCAAAGAAAGAATTGTATTTCTTTTTGAGCAATCTTGTATTATTGCTGATTCAATACCTAAAAGAAATGAATATAGTTCTCCAACTTATATTTTCAAAAATCAGATTATGGTAAATTTTTATCTCGAAATACACTTCATTTTATTTTATGATGAATATTATTTTCTTTTAAGGTCAATAAAATGGTACTCGAAAACAATGTTTCTGATGAGCCATTACGATTTGTGCTTCGAAGTAATGATCCAAATCAGCCAGTTGCATTTTTATGCCAAGCAAATTCTGAAAAAGAGAAAGAAGAATGGTTATCAAAAATTAATGTACAACTTGATCAACAAAAAACTTTATTGCAAGCTTTAGTTGATCCAAAGAAATATCAGAATCAGCTTGCTTCATCAATGAATTCAATGTCATTGTGAGTTTTTTTCAAGTGATGTTAAAACCAGATAAAATAGAACTGATCTTGTTAGTCATTTGTTTAAAACTGCAAATTCAAATTCCAATTTTTTTCTGTTTTCAGAACAAATACCAAAAAAGATTCATCGGGTAGTCTCGGATGTCCAAGTGGAACCGGCTCTCCAACTTCATCTCTAAATTCACCGAAACATTCAACTCCACCAAATTCGGGAAGAAGCAGTAAATTATTTGGTTTTGGTAAAAAGTCTACCCCTGTTTCCGGAGGGCGGAATCCTACTTCGCCACATTAATATTAAATCTAAAATATTTGTATAATTTCCTTTGAAACCTTGACAATATTTTTATTTATGTAAATTTTCTTCCTTTTTCGAAAGTCAATGTGTTTAATTTTAAAATTTTAATAGATCGGCTACAGTATCCCAAAGCGAAAAAAATAATAACCTCTCTTTGCCACAAAAAATACTGTACAGAGGACCTTCTTTAAAATTTTAAATTACACTAATCGTTTTATCTTAGGGTCACAATTTTTTATAATCCATTTAAAACAAAACCACAAACCCATTCTTTTTTAACTTTTTTTTTTAAAAACCGGTGTAGTTTTTATTGTTGTTTTTTGGTTACTGTAACTCTTTCTTACGCTTGTAAACTAAAAATATATTTTTTGTACACATCTTAGATCCGTTTATTTTCTTTTAAAATAATTTTTTATATTTTTTGATCTCTTTTTTACTCTATATTTAGTTAAAACTTCTTTTTTTTAAATTACCACACACATGCTTGAATGAATCGATTTCGGTGATTAACAATTTTTTTTATGATATTTTAGTTTTTATTTGTCTTACATAATATTTCTTTTTATTAAAAAGTGTTATATTTTTGTTTCTATTATTTTTTTTATTAATGTTTAGTTCAAAAGAAATGGATCAATGTTAAATGCAAACGAATAAAATAAATAATAATTAAATAATTTTTTGAAACATTACAATTGATCTAGTTTTGAAGTATTTTTAACGAGTACTACAATTTAGCAAATTACGATTTTCCTAAACGGAGACTCTTTACATTTATTTCTTTCAGCATTTACTCCCGAATTGTAATCTAGTAAGCATCAACAGCTGCGAGCTGAAGTTGTTATGCCAAAGTTTGCCACCGCAAAATTCTAACATAGAAAATTTCAAAGAAAATTAGAAAAAAAAATAGGCAAAATGCTATTTATTTGTTGATCAATATTCATAAAAATAGAATAGGAAAGAGAGGATGAGATAATCATCATATACATGGCCGTAGGGAGAAAAAAATTTCGGGTGGGCATTTTCATTTCGGAGGGGCCGCCTTTGATCTTTGCCGCCTTAACACGGCGGCGGCAAAAGATCAATGAATCTTCTCAGTTTGGGGGGGGGGGGGGGGGGGCACGTGCCCCCAACGCCCCCCTCTACGGCCTTGAACATATACATAAAGTGACAAAAACAAAGTTAATGTCAAATGATCTTTAGCATTATATCATTCGAAATATATTAAAATTTCAAGATGATAAATTACAACAATACAGTAACCCCACGCTATAAGAATTACAGTAAGTGCAGTTTTATCACTGCAGGTATTTATTTATTTTTAAACTAATTTTATTTCGTGTTTTATCTTTTAAAAAGGTAAATTTTAAAACAATCAAAAAAAGAATTGATTACTGTTGTGACGAAGCAAAATGCATGATTACTTTTGCTAATTTTTTGACAAGAATTTAACGTTTTTATAATGTTGAAGTATTAATTTATAATAAAATTTAAATTTCCTGATTCATTAGCGATATCACACAATTTTTTTAAAAAATCAACGATTCAAACTACAGCTCGGAGCTCGTGTAGAAAATGCAGCTCCGCCCTTTTCTACAAGAGCATTCGAGAATTGGCATTGTGCGAACCGATGACAAACATAAACAAAGCTGCCATCTTTTTTTAGCAGTTGGTTGAAAAAGAAGAAATAAATTTGTAAATCGAAAAAATATTTTGTCTTTATAAATTTATTAAATCATGGATTCTTACAGAAGAGATTTATATTTTTCTGATAAACATAAACAAGAAATTGTTCGATTATGTGCAAATGATCAAAAGCTTTCAATTAGTGTTCTTGAAAATTTTTGTCGAGAAGCTCGAGAAGATATTCAAAGTTGTAAGTTTTTCATTTATAATTTTTTTAAAAGAGTTACTAAAAATTACTAAAAGTACAGGGCTCAAAAAACCTTGCGTCCCTGTGAATGATCGTGAAAATAATTATGATGATAGAAACAGATCTTCCGGATATCAACCTGGTAAATTTTTATTTACTTAATATTTGTAAATTTTTACAGAAATTTTAGAAAAGAAACCCAGTAAATCAAATGACGAAGAGTTTGTCCCAATTTTTGAACCGTACATTCCTCGATCTCCAATTGGCTCTCAACAAGATACTGATCTTTCAAAGGATAAAATTGAGAATATTCGATTAAGCTTTATTGAACAAGTTTATTATGCAACACCTTTTCCAATTGCCTTTGAAGATATGGCATCTCTTATTAATCATATAGGAATGCCATTGCTCGTTGATGATTTATTACCACTTTTTGGTTATACCTATTTTGCTACGATGGTTCGAGAAATGCCAGAATTTTATTTTCTCGATATCTTCTTGGATAAAGATAACAAGTTATGGTATATGAATAAACAAATGTCAAACAAAACAAAATTCTTTCAGTCAGAAAAAGTGACTCCGTAAGTTTAATTACAGTTGTAAAGTCTTTTATAGTAATCACATTTTTACATTATAGGATCCCAAAAAAAGGTGTACAAATTTCCTTTGCTGAAACCGCTTTTCAAGAACCTGATATGATTCATTTTCGAGTAAAATTTTTGTTATTTCGTTTTACATTTACTGTTGTCATTAAATTTTTAGGGGCGTATTGTTTTTGTTACTGTTCTTGCAAAATGTTTAAAACTTGGATCTGGTGATGAAAATGGTTGGGTTTCGTTTAATACATTCCAAGAATATCTAAGTAAAGATCAAAAAACTGATTTTAAAACAGTTAGTTCATTTTGTGTTTTTAAATTCGCCAATTCTGATGAATATAATTTTTTAGGCATGGAAGAATCTTATACCTGAAATTGGAAAAATTACACGTGTTTGGAGTGAAATTGTTTGCCGAGATATTGAATATAATCATGAATCAAGTGAATTAAGACTCAAGGATACTCCAGGAAAACTTTTACGAAAAATTTTGAAAGAAGAGAAAGAAGCACTTGAGTTTTGGAATAAATTAAACATTGAAATGCAAGAATTTGTTGCTGAAGAAGAAAAGGCAAAATCTAAAGAATGTGGCTCATCTAATGATAGTTGGGGAGATTCTGATGAATGGGGTTTTAAAGAAGAAAAAGAGGTTTCTGCTGTTGAAGGAAATGATACTGTCGCGGAAGCTGTAACTGACAAAACTGATGTAACCTATACGGATGAAATTGATAAATCTGCTGAACAAGAAACTGAATGTGTTAATGAATTTGAAGAAGTTATAGCAGAAGACAAGGAAGTAAACAAAGATGAGTCTGATGCTTCTAACCTTCTTGCTAGTGATGAATCTGTTCAAAACAATCTTTCTTTGGCTGCAGATGAAATTGATTCCGTTGCAACTCCTCCAGTAGAAGAATCATCAACTGGTCGTAAATCAAAAATTGTTCGAAAACTTTCACGAGTTTTTCCCAATAGTAGTGAATCCGATGATGAAGATTATCGTGTTGAAAATTGTCCTGCTCGAAATGAAAATTTACTTTTCAATCTTGTTTCTACTGTTGAAAGTAAAGCAAATGATATTGAAACATCTGCAGATGTTGAAAAGAATACTATGCGTAACGAGAACATTCGGAATGGCACCGCACACCCACAATATAAAAACGATGTCGTGCTGCTCGCACGGAATTGAACGCCAAGTATTTTTATTGTGCGTGCGGTGCCATTCCGAATGTTCTCGTTACGCATAGTACCAAAAAAGAAATTAATCATTTAGGAGATATCCAAAGAGAAACTCATATGGAAAAAAATAAAGAAGATCGAGAAGACACAACTCAATCAAATATTTTATCAACATGTGATATTGTCTCTGAAACACTTCAAACAGAAATTGACAAAGGTTTAATTGATGAAGAGGGCACGGAACCAAAAGTTTATATTGAAGAAATCAAGAATGCTGAAGACAATGGTGGAACAAGAAATTCCGTAAATGAAGAAGGCAAAGAAAGTGCTGAAGCTTCAAAAATTGCAGATAAAAAATCATTCGGAAAGCTTCCACAAACAAAATCAAAATTCAAGAAGAGACCGACGGCATTAGCTGCTCGAAAAGTTTCAGGAAAGGTTCCTGGTGGTTCAGAATCTGATGAAGAAGATGTTCGAATGGAAAATTCAAGTTTACCTTCAGATGTTACAAAAGTTTCGAAGAGCGATGATTTTGATCCAATTCCTAAAGGAGCACCCGCAACAAAGGCAAAGATCGTTTTTGCAAAGAAAAGATCATTTCCTCCTAAAGCTTTTGGAGCATTTGGAAAGAATGATAATAAACCAAATCGGCGTCCAAAAAACTTCGTTCTTCCTGCAGATCAAATGGCTAAACTTTCAAAATCTTTTGATGAAATGGAAAAAAGATATGGATTGGTTGATGAAAGTTCTGGAAAAAATAATCGTGACAAAGGTGTTAAAACAAAGAAAAACAAAGCAATGATGGATTTTGGTTCTGAAGCTGAATATACCGATGAAGATTCATCTCAAACTACTCCTGATACCAAAGATGACGAAAATGAAGTAAGTTTATTGTCATTGGGATACTGTAATCTAATTTTAATTTTAAGAGCGATAAATCAGCTGTTTCTTTCAAACCAACTTTTCGTCCAAAACAATTTCAAGCTCGCGTTCCAACTAATCAAATCAAGAATAAAACTCCAACTAAATCTGATCCTCAGAAATGATGTTAAAATTGCATTTGAAGTGTCATTGGAAAAGCTTTAATGAATTTCCAGACGGAAATATTTTTTGTGCATTGTAAACATAGATTTATTTATATCTTTATCAAAATTTATATATATATATATGAATAGTTTTATATGAAATATTTTAGTATTGTTATTTTTTCAAATATAAATGTTTTATTAGTAAAACGATGTATTCGAATTATCTCGTTAGCCGTAAACAAAATGACTATTTATAAGATGGACTAGGAATAAAGCCTGCGTCAAACACATGCAAATTTAAACATTTATTATTAATAACAAAAATATGTTATATTGTTTGTTCTTTCTTTTCATTACCGGATATTTCTAGTTCATTTTTTCCTACGTTTGGGATCAGGATACAACCACTCTGTAATCACTTCTTTTGTTTGCTTGTTAGATGTTGGAAGTTTCAGTGGCAAATGATTCATTTGTTGACTTATGATGTACATTTAAATATATATTTTCGTTATGTCTTTTTAACTATATTGCCGTTAAAAAAGAAATTTAATTCATTTCTCTATGATGGCCATTTTTTATTCTATCACCAGTGAAAAAAACTTTGATGTTTATTTAAAAATAAATGTGAAACAGTGTTATTACACTAACACAACATAAATACATTAGAATGGACAAAGATCTTTATTGTTTTGGTTTTTATTAGGTTGGGGAATTCCATTTTTTAAAACACATTTGTTTAACTTTTGATTGTTCTTTGGTGGGGTGCCCTTGTTTAAAAAAATACGAACCAGGAAGACACATAAACGTGAATTGTTTTGAAAATAATCTGAAATAAACCCTTTCAATCATGTTTATTTCTTTTCGATATCACGTCTTTCACGTTGTAATTTTTACTTTAAGAAAATAGAATCAATAACATTTTTAAAACGTATTCTACCAAAACTTTTTAAACGACCTTCACCGGCAAAAATTTTTATTTTACCTATGTTTTCGAACATGCTTAAGAAGCAGGAAAAAAATACTTTTAGGTCGAAATTCGGCAGAATGCCGTTTTTAGAGCATCGAGAATGCCAAAGTCGACTTATTTTGTTTCCTACGGTATATAATCATCTTTGGTCAGTTTTAGGTATAAATGCACATATATAGGTTTTCGAGGTCGGGGAATCCGAATCTCGACTCCGCGTTTCGATATTTTCGCGGTAAGACCCATTTTTCGCACTTTGACCTCACATTTTACCTAAAAAGTGGGTCAAAACCTTTTTCTTTAGATTAGTTCTCTTCACCATCGGATTCTCCGTGGTTTTTTACCCCTGGGAGGGGATTATCATAAAATAACTCGTTCCGCCCGATGTTTTACAAAATAATGAATATCGTTGACTCTGAATTCCAAGAATTTCGATCACTTATGAAAAATCGATTTTTCATCCAAATATGCTAATTTCCTACCTATATAGGTTTTCGACCATGGGGAATTCAATGGTAACCTTTGTATTTGACAGAAAACACATTTTACATGCGATATGCCCTCAGGGCATGATATAATATATCCGCTTAAATAAAAAATTCCCCCTGACATTTTCTTTGTGTTTTAGGTGTTAAAAAGTGTTGATAATTGTTCATAAACAATGTTTTTATCAAAATCAAACTATTTTTTAATCATATGGATGCTGGAATCATTTTTTCAAAAGACATAATTTCTTTCTTGATGTTGGGGTATATGTATGAAATATGTAAATGCTGAAACATAGCAAATAACGAACAAAAGACAATGAAAGTTGTCTAAAATAGTTTCTCGATCTTGTTTTTACTATTTAAAACATATGATACTGTTTAATCATTGATTTTCTTCCATCTACAGTAGCTAAAATTCACTAACATGCAATGGTTTAGAATTAAACTATTTACTTGTATTTAATGGCACACAAATAGCATAAATAATATTCAAAAATCATAAATATGTTGTTCTAAAAGCAAAGTTTTGCAAATCAAGGTCTAAAAGCACGTTGAAGCAATTTCAAGATTTGCACATATACCCCAACATCAAGAAAGAAATTATGTCTTTTGAAAAAATGATTCCAGCATCCATATGATTAAAAAATAGTTTGATTTTGATAAAAACATTGTTTATGAACAATTATCAACACTTTTTAACACCTAAAACACAAAGAAAATGTCAGGGGGAATTTTTTATTTAAGCGGATATATTATATCATGCCCTGAAGGCATATCGCATGTAAAATGTGTTTTCTGTCAAATACAAAGGTTACCATTGAATTCCCCATGGTCGAAAACCTATATAGGTAGGAAATTAGCATATTTGGATGAAAAATCGATTTTTCATAAGTGATCGAAATTCTTGGAATTCAGAGTCAACGATATTCATTATTTTGTAAAACATCGGGCGGAACAAGTTATTTTATGATAATCCCCTCCCAGGGGTAAAAAACCACGGAGAATCCGATGGTGAAGAGAACTAATCTAAAGAAAAAGGTTTTGACCCACTTTTTAGGTAAAATGTGAGGTCAAAGTGCGAAAAATGGGTCTTACCGCGAAAATATCGAAACGCGGAGTCGAGATTCGGATTCCCCGACCTCGAAAACCTATATATGTGCATTTATACCTAAAACTGACCAAAGATGATTATATACCGTAGGAAACAAAATAAGTCGACTTTGGCATTCTCGATGCTCTAAAAACGGCATTCTGCCGAATTTCGACCTAAAAGTATTTTTTTCCTGCTTCTTAAGCATGTTCGAAAACATAGGTAAAATAAAAAAATATTCGATTTTTTGGCGGTGCCATTTTTGTCAAAATTTTAGAATAAATTGGTGGAATACGTTTTAAGGTTATATTTGTCATTTTCCGAAGAGAGAACATGTGATCGTGAAAATTAAACTGCTGTTTTTTTACTAAAATATTATTTTTGTGAATTTGCAAAAATGTGCTAATTATTATTATTTTAGATAAATATATGTTTTTGTAAAATAATATACAGATTTGATTTTTGATAAACAATTGATATAAAAAAACACAAAACTTTTTCTCCATTTAAAAGTTTCGATCAGTTAAATTACATACATACGAAAATATACTGTAACAAAAAACTTAAATTTTGATCTCGAAATTATTTTTTTTTATTTTGAATAACGTTGAATGACAGAGCTACTCTTGTGTTAAATTATGCATTTTATTATCACAAAAAAACTTTTATTTGGGATAATAAAATTTTTGCAGTTTTTGTTTTTCATTATTCAATAGGAAAACCCTATGGCATGTTTTTTTGCACTTTTATTATTTCAAATTTTTGCACTTTTGTTATTTCAAGTCATAAGCTCGTCAACATCTTTTGTTGATAAAAACAATTTTATTGCTTTGAGGAAACCCTGCAAATGATTTTTGAAGAAATTTTCTCACGCTGGGTTTTCTATTTACAAACAGTTAAATTTCAGTAATCTTACCGCCGAATCTTAAAAAACAAAACAGTTTTTTTTATTAAAACAAGAAACAAAAATATAATGAAAGACAAAAATAATAAAAACTATCTAGAATTGTCGATGTACATGTGATGAAGAGAATGTCAAAAGTTAATCAATAATAATTCAGGGGAAACCCGATCTTTGTTTCGATAGAAGGATTTTTTATTACACTTTTTTTTATTACTATTCAACCAAAAAAGAAGTTTTAAATAACAGAGTGTGATTGGAAGTGACGCATTTAAAAAGGGTAATTAATCAAAAATAAACTTTTTCTTCGGTATTTCATTGGTATGAAAAAAGGGGGATGTCCAAACTTTTAAGGGTTGACGCAAAAGATGGGTTCTTTTTCGGTATAAATATACCCATCAGTGATAGTTGAAAATCAGTTCATTGAACGTTAACTATAAAGACAACTCTACTATTAATCGAAACTTGAATTTAATATTCTATTATCAATTGCCTGATACTTACTTATATTTAAAAATGTCTTCATTTCCGTTTTCATGCAACATTGCTCATGCCAAAAACATCAAATCTCATGTTCAAAAATCACATTTTCATGAAGTGCCATTGAGTAAATCTGATATCATGGAATCAGTATCTGCAAAACCTTCAACAACTTTTTCATCTCCATTAAATCTTTTTCAACAAAATTTCTGCAACGTTAACCCCCATACCGTATTTCGAATCGTAAAAATGCGTTAAAATTTTAAAATTTTTTTATTTATTTATTTGTATATAATTGTTAAAACTTGATGATTTTTGTTTTTGTTTTGAGCACTTACAATTTGTAAGCTTA
The DNA here is from genome assembly GCA_024447195.1 of Panagrolaimus sp. LJ2414. Classification (NCBI taxonomy): domain Eukaryota; kingdom Metazoa; phylum Nematoda; class Chromadorea; order Rhabditida; family Panagrolaimidae; genus Panagrolaimus; species Panagrolaimus sp. LJ2414. Next base: position 531,893 of record JAMRXY010000042.1, read on the forward strand.
CTGTAATAATAAATGTTTTAATAAGAATATTTTAAACGATTTTTAAACATTTTGTCAAGCAGAAATTAATTAGAGGCATGCATTAGGGCCCCTACTAAAACAAATAGATGAAATAAAATCAAAAATGAAGTTAATAAAAATAAGAATAAAAACAGTTGACAATAAAAAGCAGACATTTATTAATTTTATACTTATTTTTATATAAAATGAATGTGTTGGAATGCTAATTCATTACCAATACTACTTTTAACTTAAAAAAATATATAAAGCGCGATAGAAAAATAATGATCAGTGCAAGCCCATTTAAAAGCCAAAAACATATGGTAGCTTTTATCTTAACCCTGCTTTAACAAAAAACCGACAGCAAAAAATGAAACAAACATCCCAATTTGCGGAAAAAATAATGTCATTTGTAAGTTTGCGAAATTTGATATTTGTATTCTTCTAGGAAAAAACCATTTATTTTTCAAATTATTGAAAAAACAGTCCAAAAATATTACATTCTGTAAAAACAAACAATATTCTATTTTTGTATTATTATACAAACCATAGGACATGTGAGAATAATGATATTGCTTTTTATTACGAAAAAATGTTTTTAGGTAAAAAGAAGGAAACCCCGATCGTTGATGAAACATTTTTTATTATTTTATTATTACACATGTGCCTAAAAAACTGAAACAAACAACTCTCAATGTGACGCATTTTAGTACTTTACTTTATTTCCGAATAATAAATCATTTAAGAAATATTTTGGTTAAAACAGTTTTAGTCTTACATCTTAAACAAAAATGAAATACTTTTGAAGTTTATTTTTGTTTTAATTATTTTTTATTTAACAGTAATAATTTTTCCAATTTAATGTTGTTATAATGTGCAGCATTATGAGTTAGAAAAATCATGTGAGTGAAGTTTGACCTCAGGGTTAAAGTTTTATAATTTGTTCTTATTCGGGTAGAATTATTTACGCTTAATTGATCTAATGCAAAACATGCAAATAAAATTCTTTTTATAGTGTTAAGCATAAAATACTGTAATTTAAGCTTATTTCTTGCTGTCTTTTTAAATTTAGAGTTCATATGTTTTTTCAAATAGATCTTATTTTATTTAAAAACTTTCCTAAAAATGACTTCGTGTTGCGGACAAATTTTTCCCATACCTTGTTGTGGTTAAAATTGTGTTGCTGCAACGTTTTAAATCATAAAATTTCATATAAGTTCGACGAGTTGAAGAACTTAAAAATATAAAATAAAAAGTGCAAAAGCAAACCTTAAAAATAATAATGAAAAACTTCCAACCCATGCATAAATATCAGCGATTAAAGGAAGAATTAATTGAAGAAAAATAAGAATTGCTTCTTTGCCAGAAAAGATGAATCTTGCCAAATTATAAGCACAGCGAAGACATTGAATTAAAAAAAGTATGCAAGAAACATCTGAAAACAGCAATGAAAAAACAATAAACACTTGTTTAAATCAATCAACTAACACAGCAAATGGGCATCTTTTTTGTTATGGCTAATAATATTGGATCTCTTTAAAATATAAAATTTTATCACTGCCAAAGTATTTATAACGATTCCAATGCTTGTCATTACGTATAATACAGATGCCGTTACGACATAACATATTTGCATAACTTCTTCACTAACAAGCCTTACAATAACATCCCCTGCAGTTGTATAAAGATATATACCAGGTTCAGACAATCGATGAATTATAGCTAAAAATGGGACAACAATAATCACAAATGTGTGCCACGGTTTTGTCCAAATCTGTAAATTTATTTTTGGTGTGAACGTTCATTATCATGTATGTATTTTTCTTACTTGTTTATGTTTCAAAGGAAACCACAAAGATGTGAACCGATTAAAAGCTAAAAAAGCTTGTCCGAAAAATTGAACAAAAGCAAGATAAGCCCGTTCAATTAAAAGCAATGGCAGCGAGCCATCCATTATTTTTGTAAAATTTTAGCCAAAGTTCAAATCCAGGAGATCGTACAAAAAACATGTGGAAACATGTAAAATTAATTTTAAGAGAAAAAAAAGTCGTATAATCAAAAAATAAAAACATGTCAGAAACTATTTGATCTTCTTTTAAGCATGGCCGCGGGCCCTCTCGGCCCGTTAAGGCCGGCCCGACGAGGGTCCGGCCCGACATAAAATGAACGGGCTGGGCCGGGCCCAAAATTTCAAGCCCGCGGGCTTTGTACAAAAAGTTCAAAATACGATTTTCTTTAAAATTACTGTTAAGGAAAGTCATTTTTACCCATTTTTGTGTTATTTATTAGAAAAATATGGCAAGAAAACATCAAATTTTTTACTGAACATAGGTTTTTTAAAAATTTTTTTGCCGAAAAATGGAAGTGTTTGATTTCAAAAAATGATAAAAGTCTTGCTTAAGGCCGGCGGGCCGAACCGAGCCCACCAAGGCCCGGGCCTTACGAGCCCAAAAGCTGACGGGCCGGACCCGAAGCCATGCTTATCTTCTTTACAACATTCATCAATATCCCCCATCCCCCAAACACTGTTGTTTTCAAACTTAGAAAAAACGTATGACACTCCTTCAAATAGTTTTTCCTGACATTACTTCGTTAAAAATTTATTGCTTACCATAATAATATACAACAAATTCACAACAAAAATAACCCTTATAATCTTATAAAGCGCGCTTCATGAAATTTCTTTGATTTGTCAAAAAATAACACTACCAAAAATGATATATGAAAAGTATATAATATTGCTTCCAAAGATAACAGACTAATGTGTTACAGCGTCATGGGCATATCATCAAATCCAAAAATCAGAGATCTATTTGTCAAACTTAAATAAAAATTTTATTTGAATTAAAATAAAATGAGTTTATTACCGGGGGTGTTTTGAAAGTGAAAAATGTTTTTAACTTTATTCAGTAAATATATGTATATATTACTTACAGTAGAATAATTAATTAAACAAAATTCGAACTAAAACAAACATGCCCACTTTTTTGCTTAAAAAGAACCCAATAAGTTAAACTTCTGTCTAATCGTATTAGCACAGATGGCTAAAGAAAACCCAAGTCACAAACAAGAGAGCAAACAATTACAGGAAATAAGTATAAAACACACAATCAAAAGTTTAACTTGTTTAAAAATTTAAAATAAGTATTACATTTATGAAACAACAAAAAACTTAAAAATATAATTAATGGAATGGTAGTAGAATAATTAATAGAATAATAAATCATTTGAAAGGCAGCATTCATTTCTTTCCTAAAAAATAATTTAAGTTATTAACTAAATAAAAAATCAATGTCATTTTCTCTCTTTCATAAATAAATCCGAAATTTATAAAATTCATCATTCAGCATTTTAGCCATAACAAAATCTTCAAAACTTTAAAAATTCGAAACTAACAAGACAAAATTTAGGTCAGTCGACAATATATGTTTACAAAACTTTCGTCAAGCAGTTGTGTTCAATAAATTATTTTATAACCATTGATAATCAATAAAATCCACAAAGACTTTACAGTATACCAAAATACTACATATTTTGTGTTTTCTGAGAGAAAAAAAATAACACTAAGCTTAATCTAATTGTAGAAATAAGAAAACAGTTGTCGAAACAACGGGAAATTCTGTTCAAAAACTAACTTATTGATATTCCTAATTATTTCCAAAATTACAGAAAGACTCACCAGTTTTGGTACGTTTCTTAATATATAAGGATTGATGAGCTTCAAAGATGGCAGGATCGTTCAAAGCTTTTTGAAGCAACATTTCCCGAATACTTTTCACAGTAAATTCATTTACAGTTGAAGCCGTAACTTTTCCATCATTCAATAATTGTCGAGGATTCGGCCATACTTCTTTTGTGAATTCCGAAAGTTCTTTAAAAGCTTTTTGAATCACATCCTTTTTGACACCATCATCAAAAAGTCGAAAAGCTGCACGATGGTATTTGTTATTTCTTTTTACAGTATTTTCATTTTCAGTTGAAGCACTGGTGATGAAATTGAAAGAATGTTTATATTGCTTTTTGATGCGCTTAGCAGGAACAGGAGCAGGTTTACCTTTAAGTTCTGGTGCCACAGTAGGTTTAAAAACAGCAACAGGAGCAGGTTTACCTTTAAATTCTGGTGCCAGAGTAGGTTTAACAACAGCAACAGGAGCAGGTTTACCTTTAAATTCTGGTGCCAGAGTAGGTTTAACAATAGCAACAGGAGCAGGTTTACCTTTAAATTCTGATGCCAGAGTTGATTTAACAATAGCAAAAGCAGGTTTACTTTTAAGTTCAGGTGCAAGAACAGGTTTAACAGCAGCAGCAGAAGCAGTTTTTCTTTTGAAATCTGGTGCAGCAGGAGGTGGTGCAATGATTTTTGGTTGATCTTTAACTTCAAAGCGTGCAGGCAGTGCAGGAACTTTGAAAACGGATTTCACAAGTGGAGAAGGCGGTAGAAGTGGATTTTCTTTGATCTTCAGTGAAATTCGCACAGATTCATTTGGAACATCTTTCTTAAATCTTTTGATTTCAGGCGGTTTAATTTCTTCAGATGCAGGTGGATCAAAATTGTATCCAAGTTTTTCAAAATCAGGACGTAATCTAAAAACTCATATTTTAAGTCAAAAATTAAATTATACAAGTATACCCATTGATGCGTTGATCGAGATTTTGTGTGCTAAAGGGGTATCCTGTAAAAGGATTAATCTCCTCGCCGAATGGTTCACGAAAGGACATACCTAAAAAATAACTGAAACATGAATTGACATAAAAGAAAGAAAAGCAAAAAATAAAAAGAAAAAAACGACACGCACAAAAACATGAAAAACACATCGCGGTTAAAATAGATGAATCACACATAATTCGCGACAAGACTAAAAAATTGCCTAAAATAAAAACGGTAAATTTTAAAAATGCAAGCAAAGCGGTAAAAAAATTATGCGAGAATAATGTTTTACAAAAAAGTAAAATAAAATTTCATCGTTGTTAGTAACTGATTGTTAAAAACTCTTTATCTTTATTCTTCTGTTAAAAATTTTGCATAATTTCCGTCTCGAAAAATTTTGTAAATTTTTTATACGAATTCGTGCACAAAGCTTTGTTTTTGTATGCAAATCTCCTAGGAGATTTGCATACAAAATTTACTTAAAAAAGCCGCAAAAAAGTATCCTGGAATTTTTCTTTGAAGAATGCGCGTTCAACATTTTGAAAAAAAAGGTTTGATTGATTTTTTTCCTTTTGTCCAAAATAATTTTAACAACGCATTTTTTGTTTTTCGCAAAACTTTGCTTTTTTCAGTTTTATGAAATATTTTTCTATCCTGTGGGATCATCGAATTAAATGTCACGTGCAAAATATGCTTTTACAGCTTATGCATTACACAAAAAAGAGAGCAAATTTCTTTGATAAAATCAAGATTCCTTTTCTTAAAAAATTTAAAATACTTTTAAAAAAAAACAAACTTTTTGCGACATTTAAAATTAGCGTTGCATTAAAAATTGGATAAAAAACTGTTTGATAGCTGCGCGGAAAAAATCATTATAAAAAATCAATAACTACTTTTAACATAGGTTTTTTGTTTACTTGAGTAAATTAGAACACGAAGAAGGAAAAAAAACATGATCATAAAAATCAATTATTCACCTTTTATTACAAATAATGTTAGCAGCGTCTCGCTGCAGCCATGGCTGAAAGCAAGGTCTTTTGATTGCTATTTTTCTCTGTAAGCAGTACCATTCCATTCTATGCATGAAACATAAAAAAAGGTATATACCGTTTTATTAACATTCACAAAAAATGGCAAGAATATGCAAAACTATTAAATAATATTTTGTGTAAAGTATATTAAACTAATTTTCAACATAAAAAATAAAAGATATGTTTTGTACGGTAATAAAAAAATGAGAGAAAAAGTACTAAACTTTTGTGGTTGTGGGATTAATGATATTTAAAAAATAGAAGCATTTATGTAATGAGCAAAAAAGTTAATATATTAATTGAAAGCATCGCTAAAGTTGGGGCGGATGATGCAGCATTGAGGGCGGAAGAAACGACGGCACCGATATCTTGAATTGAGGTTGTTGAAAATCCACAATCTGTAAAGTCATGAAATTTAAGACTTTAACAAAGTTATTAATGGAAATTACTTGGCAATCGATAATCACTCGCTTCTTTCAATAATAAACAATATTTTCCTTGTGATTTATCACTTGCTTCGATATCTCCGTCATCGCTTGTAGCAATTTTTTCATTTAAAATAAAAGTTTGTTGTGAAATTCGATTGTATTTTGGCCAAGTTTGAACTGGTCTTCCAGTAATAACAAAATCTTTCCAATAACGCATAATCTTCTTCGAGATATTTTTTTCAAGGTTAAGATCAGAATAAATTTTAGGTTTACGAAATGGTCGTCCATAAAAATATTCGATTTCATAGCCGTGCATGGAGCCCATCCATTTTGGCCATGGATTTGCTGTTGATCTTAAAATTGAGCCAAGAGGATTTTATAAATCCTTAGAATTATAGCTTGCTTACCTTCGTGTAAATTGATACATAAAAACATTGCCGTAAATGTTATCAGCTAAGACATTGGCAAATTCAATAAGTCGACAAGTGAAGAAATAATCTCCAACAAATCGAGCAACGCCATCTCGATTTCGTGCATTTTCATTTGATGCATTTGAAACTTGTTGATATGCATTAAGTAAAGCATGCCGGACAAGAACTGAATTACCAAAATATGGCATAAATTTATCGATTGATGCTTGGTAATCGGATCTATAAAAAATGGACGTAAAATATTTCATTAAATGATTGTATGCAGCTCTTAATCCAAATGATTCAACTCACCTTGAAATTAACGCTTGATTACTAATATCTTCAGCTGATACAGTATGATTAAATCGAAATCCAGTATCATAAAGATAATACGGTAACCAATAAGTTCCTTCATCAGTCACTGTTCCAAAAATTGCACTAACATTCTTTTTAAAGTTTTGTGAATAAAATTTATCAAAAACATTTCCTTTGAAAAAGTGATTGTCTTCTTCAATTGGAACAAAGGCAAATGCCATTGGATGTGTTAAACTTGATGAAACTTCATTCGCTTTTTCCTATAAAAAAATAACAAGTGTTTTTTAAAAATGAAAAACGCAGCTGTACTTGTAAAATGTTTGGTTTGACTTCAGCCATACATTTGAGGACAGAATTTATTCGATCAGATTTTATTTCAACTTCATTATTATCTGGCGGAATGCAGCCAACCTTTTTGGCAAGTTTCAGCGACAAGTTTTTGATGAAATTTTTTGGTTTTGTTGCCCAACTATTTAAAATTACACCAGACTAAAGTATGTATTAATTAAAAGCAGCTGCAAGAAATCATTAATCTTACATTGCAAATGAATTTATTAAAATAATTCCAAGATTCAGGTGCAAACAAATGTGCCGTTGCACTTGCCCCTCCAGCAGATTCACCAAAAAGTGTTACTCTATTTTTGTCACCTCCAAAATATTCAATATTCTCGTTTATCCATTTTAAAGCTATTTGTTGATCAACTAATCCCATATTTCCGTTTACTGGTGTATCATCACCAAAATATAAGAAGCCAAAAGCGCCTAATCTAAAAAAGGGAAAAAGATGTTTTTATGAAATTTTTATTTTCATGCCAAAACCAACCGATAATTAATATTAATAACAATTGTTTTTTCCATAACTGCTAAAACCTTTCCATCATAGAGATCAAGGGAGGGAGAACCGGATGAAAAACCGCCGCCATAAATCCATACCATTACAGTACCATCATGGTGACGAGGAACCCATATATTCATGCTTAGACAATCTTCGTCCATTGACTATAAAATTAAAAAATTAGCAGAATTTAATTTTCACATTTTTATGTTTTAACACAAGGATTTTGAATTTTTAAAGTTTTAAGTGATTCACTTCAGATTAAAAAGAGCATGCCGAAATTAAATTTGCGTCATCCAATTTGTTCCAAAATTATAAAAAATTTTTACAAAAATGACAAAAAGAAAATCTTGCAAAGGTAATTAACTAAATTCTCGTTTCTTACATTAAACGGATTCCACATTTCAGCGCCAGGAAAATCAGGAAAAGCTGTATCTTTTGTTAAAAAGCATGTGGTCGATAAATTTGTAGCCAAAAATTCTCCACTCCAGGGATCCACCATTTCTGGTTTACGGAATCTTCTTTCACCAATCGGTGCTTTGGCATACGGTACCCCAAAATATCCGTGAATGGTTTCATTTTCAAATTCCTAAAAACCCCTCAAAGTAATTTCAAAAATTCGTGTCCAGACAAAACTTACCAACTTTTTTCCTCGAAGAATGCCTAAACTTGTTTTGACAACGGGTTCATCTCCCAATATTATCGATCTAGCTTCCAATAATCCAATGCAAATGATGTTAAATAAAAGATAAAAAATTTGAAGTTTTTTACAAGAATATTTCAAATATCCGATACGTATCATTCTCTGCCATATTATACTTCCTTACAAAAAAAATAAACAGAATATAACAAAAGAAAAACTAGACAATGAACATAAATAATTAACTAAAATTTGTTCCAAAGAGTATTCTGAAATTGGTTAAATTAGCGTCAGTTTTGGAATATTGTTTTTGAATAAAACTAATCAAAAAACAATCGCGTAGAAAAACACGGAAGAAAACAAACGAAAAATAACACGAGTTTCAAAAAGAGTTGTTTTACTATCTTCTTTTTATGCCTTTTATTTTCTTTTAGCTTTAAATCATTTTATTTCATTTTTTTTGCTTTAATTTCGACGTTTTATCGTTTTTTTATTACTAAAAGTAAAGAAAAGTCTTTGAATAACAAAAATAAGCAGATTTTTTTCTTTGATGAAAACTTTATGCGTCACAAAAGTGATAAAAAAAAAGAAGGGGGAAAATGCCGTGGCGGCGGCGGATACTTGAAACAATGTTTCTAAAAAATGGGACAGAATTTTTTCATAATGAAGAATGCAAAAGAGGCAAGAAGATATTTATGTAGAAAATAAGTTGTAAGCTGCTGCCAATTTTAAATAAGAACAATTAAGGAAGGAAAAAGACAAAAGAATGTTTCTGCGATAAAAAAAATACGTGTTTTGAATTATAAATCCATTTGCAAAATTGAAGAAAAAAGTGTATAGTTTTGCAAAATACATAAATTTAAATTATTTTAGAAGCATTTGAAATTAACTTAAATTAGGTTGAAAAAAAATTATTTTTTTCATTGGCTAAAAATTGGCTTAGAAAAATAACTAATTTTACATTATTAATATGACCAAGGCCGTAGAGAGGGGGGGGGGGGCATTTGGGGCACGTGCCCCCCTGAAATGAAAATGCCCACCCCGAAATTTTTTTCTCCCTACGGCCTTGAATATGACATATTGCAACGTTTACACGTTAGCAAACTCCAACTCGTACATCTATGTGAGATTAAAATTCTATAAATACCACAATCGAAAATCTTTGAATTTAAAATGCAAAAAATGCAAAAACCTTTGAGCGCTTGATTTAAATTTTAAAAAAATACTCATTTATCACTCGATTATTTAAAAACCAATTTCCTAATCAAAAGAATGTTCTTCGATTTACCCCACCAGCACTTTTTGTTTTATTGTCTATTCTTTAAAAGTGTGCCGCCTTTTTGGTTATAGCTTTTTTTTACTCACACTTCCTTTTGCCATTTATATTTTTTTCCAAAACCAAAAGCTTTGAATACAGGGAACAAAAGAAAAATGAGAAAGAATGAATCCTTATTTCCGGTTTGCTTTAACTTGGGTCAAAAAATAGAGTAGACAGTATGTTTTTTTGTTTCAAGAGTCTGGAAAAAGAACAACCTTTAATAAGTTAAAAAAGTAAACAGAATAGTTATAAAAAGGATAGCATAACGGATGCTGAAGGAGTGCTTTGGTTCAAGAATTTTTTATTAAGTGAACGCTTTTGGATAGGATTTCTCTGATTATGTTGACCGGGAACAGTTCACTTTACAAAAACTATTAATGGTTAATAGTATTATATCCTCAACTGAACATTTCTAATATAACATTCAGTAGAATAACAATTTAGTATCTCACAAAAAAATTGTCGGAAAAACTTTCTTCAATGCCGAAAATAAGGCTTATATACTTTGCAATAATGTGGGGTAACGGCATTTTAATCCTCTATTCTTTATTGTTCTTTTTATCATACCAAGACGTCATCAAAAGCAAAAGTAAATGCATCAAAAATTGGTAGAGAGTTTTCAAATAAAAACTTCAAATACAAAAACTACAAAAAAACTTAAGTTCTAAAACTAAAGACTGAAGTTTGTCATTTAAAAATCTAAAGATAGCCAAATAACTTTAAATTTTAATCAAAATTAATAAAAAGCACATGTCAAAAGTTTTTTATATTTGGGTAATAAAGGCACAATGGTATTTTCTAAAAACAAACAATTAACCAGTCATGCTAAAAATATTTTTTTACTCATAAAAAATTAAAGCTAAGCATTTTCTTTGTTTATACAAAACCAGAAACATTTTTTGTTTTGTTTCACACAAAAACCATATGCCTCAAAGCTAAACTAAAAAAAAAAGATTCTCACAGTTTTAAAAATAAAAACTTTATAATTCAAAAAGATTTTCACACTTAAGAAGTTTTAAGAAAAATGACAAAGATTCCATTTTTAGATGCCATATAAAAAAAAGTCGTCCCGAAAATGGAAAGCTTAATGTTTTTTTTGGGCTAGAAGCTTTTAACGAAAAAAGACGAAAAAAGTGTTCGATTTGTGAGTCATTTAAAAGGCATCAAAGAAAAAAAAGGAGTTTATTTAAAAATCCCTCGAGGCTAACTATTAGTATGGAAAAAAAGAATTTTAGGGTTCAGAAGCAAATGAAAGTGTATTAAAAGAATGAAAATACATATTTGTATTTAGTTTTGGAAAAAATCATTTTTTCCCAATAAATCAAAAAACTATATTGTTTTGTAAAATCGAAAAAAGAGATAATAATCCTATTTCAGTGTTAGAAGTAGCTTAAAAAATTTATATTCACGTTACATCAAATTTTGTGTTGATTATCTTTCTTCTAAAAAGACTAAATGAAATTAAAATTCTACTCTTACAAAAAAATTTAAATAAAAAATGTTGCAGTTTGATAGCTATCCAACAAGCATTTTTGATGTCATTTCAATTTTGTTTTTTAATTTAAAGATATCAAAAGTTGGATGTCATCTTTTTTCACAGTGTTTTTTATATATTTTTTCTTTTAACACAACAGCTTGAGTTTTTTTTTTCATTTCACGGATAAAACATATGGAAAAGTCAAGTCAAGGATAAAACTTAAGCAAGTCAAAAAATGTGTCGTAATTTAAACAAAGTTTGACATATGTTTTTTTCCTTCTCTCTTTTTCTTATCCTTGTGGTTTGAAAAAAGAGCAAGGCTCTCATTTTATTCAACCTTTTCATTAATCATAAAAACTTAAGAATTATAAATAAAATGTAATAAAAGTGTGCGATTCTATCACGGGATGAAAAAGAACAAGATATACTTGGAATAAAAAAAGCTGCAAAAACGTAATAAAATTCTGCATTAAAAAGATTACGGTAAATAATGGAAAAAAGTAATTTTGGCCAAAGATACTGGTGATTTATGAAAAGCCTCAAATGTTTTAGTCTAATAGGTAATTCTTTATTTATTTTTTATAGTATCTTGAATTTTATCTAGAGGGTAGATGAAACTATTATATGAAATAAAGTACCAAATCAATAATCAGTATAATAAAAACCAAATGAATTAAAGACAGAAAAAACTTATGGTCCTTTTACATGATTTGAAATATTATAGTTTTATTCATGATGTAAATAATTTTTTTGAAGAATCAACAACATCAAAATTTTAGTGATTTTACATATTTATTATTCAATGAAGCAAACAAAAACACGATTATCATTTATGTTTCCAAACAATGAACACCGACATTAAACTAAAATAAACACATGTTATAATTACCAGAATTTTTAGTCTTTTTTTCAAACATGACTTAAAACTTTAAATGTCAAAGGTGTGGTAAAGATTTCATTAATCATCATCAGGAAAGTATTTTTACTAACATATTTCTTTAACCTTTTTGACATTTGATTTAAAACTGAAACAAGCATGTTATTTTTAATGTCATTCAAAGATTGATTAATGACAGATATTCATTTGGTGGAATCGCAATGAGACGGATAAAAAGAGGAAAAAAGAGAGAATAAAGCAAATTTTCAAAGTAAAATATTATTAAAATTTTAAGGTTTAACATTTTGACAAAAATTTCAAATTATTTAGGCAGTGTTTCTTCGATGTCAGTTGCGGCTAAAAATGAGAGTTTTACTAAAATTTTTGAGTTTAAAAAATTTCGTTTTTGTGTTCTCATTTATAAATAAAAAAGGGTAACTCTTTAAAAAAATATGAATTAGGAGTCGAAAATGCGACTGGCCAGAACACGATAAGTTTTAACTTTTAAGTTAAAACTTATCGTGTTCTGGCCTTTTAAAAAAGACCTTCTCAAAAACAAAAATTAGCATCTTTGCTGAGAAAATTTTTAAAACAATCTGTGATTTTATTAGGTATGCCCCGAATTCTGACTATGAAAATCTATGGGTGTAAACCATGCTTTTAGAATTCACGATAAAAATTTCCAAGCCTCTTCAGAAATTTTTCTATGAAAAGTGTAGTTGGCTTTTTGGGGATGTCGCGACACCCACGACACCCCCAAGTTACGGCACTGGAAAAGTGAGTACAACAGATTCTTAAAATTTATTAGATGCAAATATCTTTGAATTTCTATCTTATTCCATGAATAGTCTTCATTGTTATTTCCCGAAAAATAAAACATTTAATAAACTTTAAAGCTGTGGTCATTTTTCGTACGGTTCTGCTAAATTTTTCTTCTTTTCATTTTATTAAATCCTTACATATAATAAAGGAACAGTACGAATTTTAAAAAAGTTTACAACAGAAATGCAAAAAAGATAGTCAAAATAACAAAACAAATTAATGGCTGCTTAAACAAAAAAAGCTTACATGAAAATGGCCTAAGAAGTTTTTTAATAGATAAATGAAAATTAACAACACAATTTTTTTAGAAACATTTAATAATAAATAAAATTTGTTTTACAATAAAAGTTTTTTAAGAAAAATCAAAAGAGATTAAAGTAATTTAAACCCGACTTGCAATAAAGTAAAACAATGTCAATCATTTGCAATAGTCCAAATATGACATCACGGGAGAGGAAGAAGGTAATGATTGTACCGTCTTTGATGTGCGGTAAAAAGTGTCTTTGATGTATAGGGGGTAAGGCTGATTTCCCGAGGACGTCATATCTGGACGATTCCTTTTTACTTACATTTTACTTTAATGCAATCGAAAATCTTGTCAAGCTTGTGAAAAAAAGAATAAAAATGATTATCAAAAGAAAGCAACCAAGTAAAAATATAAATATTGGCTAGTGATGGGAACATTATTGATTACGAACAATCTGAAAATAAGTATTATTCTAAAAACCATTGTTAATTTGATAAATAAAATTACCTGAAATTTATAAATACGACACATTTCATAACAGTAAATTGAGCCAGTAAAACCGCAGCCAATAACAACAACAAAGATAATAATAATAACACAGGCGTACAAAGCGAGAGTGAAAAAGAATTCGACAACATCCTTCCAGGTAATGTAACGAATACTTTTAATTTTAATATTTTTATTACCAAGTGAATCTTCTGTTTCAAACGTGATTTCACATTGTACTTTTTCAATTTCAGCATGTCTTGCATTATCCGAAAATTCGACAGTAGTAGAATTGGGCGATGGACTGCAGCGACCAATGGTTTTCCATTCGACAATTTTATCACCAGGGTTTTCACCGTTTTGAGGGATCGGACTCCCCAATAATGGAACGATGAAAATCAATGGCAAAACGAATGAAAGTAGAAACATGTTGCTACTGAAAATTTGGGATCTTATTAAATGATTAGTGAAAAAATTGTGAGAACACGGTAAACAAAATGAGGGAAGAGATTAAATTAGCAACAAGCTAGAAGATGTTAGGGCGTGTACGATTGTAACATGTTGTAGTCCGTTTTGTTTGTTTCCTTTTTTCTTTAAACTTTGGGCTATTTTAATAAACCTCATAACTGAAACTACAATACAAAAATAATTATAGCAAAAAGAAATGCGGAATAAACAATTTCAACAGTCATAAAAGATTTATGGGGTGAATAAGCGTTATTTAAAGTCAAACTAAATTTTAAAAAACGTATTTTTAAACTCGATCAAAAGCAAAAACAAAAATACTGGAAACAAAAATGTTTTTTTGTGCGCTTAGACTGCATAATAGAAAAACATGGATATAGTGGAGTCAAAAATAGTGTGGAAAAATGAAAAGGCAGATGAGAAATAAATAGACAATAGTGGGAAAGCCTAAAAATTTTTAAAGAAAACGAAACCTCATAATGAATTTGTAACGACTGAATCCTTCGCTAAATTACACTTTCACCCACTAAACTGCGGTTTCTTCTGACAAATCAAAATGTGGCGGTTTTAGCTCCACCTTCCAGCGGAATGTTTACTGCCTATATAGTGCACACATTTTTTTGAGTATAGCTTTTCCTTCTGCAATACAGGATCCTTCATCAACTCATCATCAACGGAATGTATCATTTTTTGTTCAAAACAGTCACTAAAGAAACCAGAAAGAAAGAGTACTTTTTTAACCTTTAATGAACAACGGCGCCTTTTTGGTTTTGAAAGCATCATTTTTTCTAAAGGGTTCTAAATTTTCTGAAAAGATCACTATCTTGTGTTTACAAAAAAGCAACAATGGCGCCAATTTGTTGAGTAATGGCTCTGTAAAAGAAAATATTCTATTCAAAAGTGCGCTTTTTAATATCACCGCTAGTTCCAGTTGTGCAAAAGTTATTTTTTCAATGAATGAAAACATTCTCTTTTTTATCAAGATGCAAAAAACAATGTTTTTGTCGATGTTTTGGCATTTTTGGCGCCGCACTTTTGTAATTAAAAACATTTATATTTTCAAAAAAACCGACAACACAAAACAAACAGAATAGACCTTTCGAGTTTGAGTAAAATAACACCTTCAATTGCTTTGATACTATTTTTTCATACTAAAAAAATAAATGTATGAATGATACAATTGCAGAACATGAGCCCATTTCATACTCAGAAACAGAAGGGTTAAATTAAAACTATTTAAGGAAAGAAAAACGGGGGAAGCAGAAAAAATACAATACAACGATCGCATCAAGTATGAATTATGAAATTCATACAGTAAAGTTCGGAACTTGTGCCAACTGTATATTCGGGGAAATTGGAATGAATATCAGATGGATAAACGATAAAAAATAAAGCAAAATTTTCAAATGCTTAATTAATGTTAAAATTTTATTAATGTTCAACATTTTAACAAAAGCTTCAAATAATTATTTAGTCAATTCTTCTTGGTGATCGATGTCGAGTTAAAATATCCTTTGAAGAATACTGAACATCTTCCATCAACAATTCTTCAGTATCATCTTGACTCAGGGCATGATAATTATCAGTCTTAGCTTGTTTTAAACAGTAAAAAATTGCCATCGTAAGAATAATTGTAACAATTCCTTCACCGGCAATTGTAAAATTAACTATCCATGAATAAGATGATGGTGGTTCAATTCGATAATGCATTACAGTAAGCAAGGAACCAGCAATAAACCCAAAAATCTTGTAACATGCTGACCTAAAAATGGAAATAGTATTCGAGCTTTTCAATAAAATAATAGCATCAAATATGGTAATTTGCAAATTTTTTGAAAACTGACTTTTTGATACTCAATCCGTTTTTATTAAAATCAAACAATTCTCGGAGTCCGTGGGTACCAATGTATGATATTGGAAAATTTGCATAAAATGTTAATTCCATTGTTGAAAGCAAGTATCTGACATAAAGATATTTGGGTTCAAAATAATCTACTGGCCGATAAATATTATCTGCATAATGCGCATTATGAATGACAACATTCAAAATGAAAATGGAATAAACAAAATTTACTAAAAACGGCAAACTTGAAGCAGTTTGAAAGTAACGTTTTTGTCGATGACAGAGATTTATGTAAATTTTTAATGTTTGAAAAAGTGTAAGAATTCCAACAATGATTGTAACAAAAACAAAAATCAAACGGGTGAAGTTTATTTCATCTGGGGATTCAAAAGTTACAATTGGTCGACCAAAGGTTGATAAATTAAAAGTTGCAACCATTTTGTTCGTGTTAATACAATGAAATGGAAGAAATTGTGCAATATTTATTTTAAAAGTTAGGATGACTTCCACAGACAAAACAACAAACAATAAAGTACACAAACTACAAAATTTGTGTGCAATAAAATTAAAGACTTTATAATAAGCAACGCAGTAGTTTTATGATTATTACTAATAATTAGCCTTCTAATACCCGAGCATTTATAACATTTTACCATTTTTTCCTCTTGAATTTTAACAATGCTGGAAAAATTAACGCAAGTAAATTAGGGGCCTCACTAAACGGTGGATGGACGGGTCCAGTGGAGTGGACATCTAAACGGTGGATGGATTGCTAAACGGTGGACGGATTGCTAAACGGTGGATGGATTTTTTTGATTTTTGGGTTTAAAAAAATTCAAGTTTTTTTGTTTCTACCGTACTCTCATCAGAATCCTTCCGGATTCTTCCTCCCAAAAATTGCAGATTAAAAAAATGAGAGTACGGTAGAAACAAAAAAACTTGAATTTTTTTAACCCGAAAATCAAAAAAATCCATCCACCGTTTAGCAATCCGTCCACCGTTTAGACGTCCACTCCACTGGACCCGTCCATCCACCGTTTAGTGAGGCCCGTAAATTAGTATTTATTAAAAAAGTAGCTTCTAAATTTCTGTGGCAAACAATTTAAAAACATTTGTGTAGTTTTTAATAGGTAAAAATTAATAGGCATACTGTAAAGCAATAAAATAATTAAACCTTTTTAAAATTTTTTTGTTATTTTGCGGTTGATCGAGAATAATAATTTTTTATTATTATTCTATCGTTTACCATCCATAAAAAACATGGCACTTTAAATGCCAACAACTACCGCTAAAATTTGTGATAAAATTGTTGTAAAAATGACGCAATTTTTAAATGTGATTTTAAATCTTTTTATGATCAGGAAACAAAGATTATAGGATTATTTGCTACATTTTTATAAGATTTCCTTTTCTCTTTATTTTTGTTTTTTTCGTTTTTTTAACGTAATCTTCCTTCACCCTTATTTAAACCCATTTTTGCTTTTTTTTATTTTAAATTTTTTGTTACCATTTTTCTTGGATTTTTTGTTCTTGCTTCAGGCAATGTCAAAGCGTGGCCGTAATAAAAAGGAAATATTAACTTTTGGGAATGACACTTTTCAAGTTTTGGCTGGACTTGGAAAAGGTGGATTTGGAGCTGTTAAGTTAGTTCGAAATCTTCAAAGTAAAGAAGAATATGCCATTAAACATGTCGAAATTAAAGAATTAAGTATTTTGGCTCATGAAACAGTAAGATTTTTTATTAGTCGCATTTTAGTATAAAATTTCTGAATCCATGGTAGAAAAATGTTTTAGTCGAACTTCGATTTTATGTTTTTCAAGATACCGTGAAAAAAAGGTGTAAAATTTTGGGAAGAAAAATTAAGGTTCGAGTCAAAATTAGTTCACTATAACACTTAAATTTTGAAAGTTCATGTGTTTAGCTTTTACTTTTCTTTAAAGAATCATAAATCAGATTATTTAAGAAATTTCATTTTCCTATACAAAATATTATTGTGTATCTAAATCAATAAAGTAAATGACGCTTGTTTCTTTTAGCTTTCACATGAAATCCAAATTTTGAAAGAGTTAACATTCAAAAAAGAACCTCATAACATTATTAAGCTTTACGGATATTATGAATTTCAAGTAAGTTACACAAATTACAATAGTTACATTAATTTTCCGAGTAATAAAATGCTTAATTTCAGAAACAAGCATTTATTATAATGGAATATGCAAAGGAAGGGGACTTAAAAAATTATATTATAAGAAACGGAAAAATGGTTGAAGAAAAAGCAGCAATATTTTTATTTCAAATTAGCAATGCTGTAAAATATTTTCATTCAAAAAATATCTATCATCGTGACTTAAAACCTGCGAATATTTTACTTACAGCTCCAGATATAATTAAAGTCGCAGACTTTGGTTGTGCTAAAAAGTTTTTTGAGGGTAGGGTTTGTGATAATTATGAAAAAAAAATTGTTAATAAATTCTTTAAGGTGAAAAAGCCCCTTTTTGTGGGACACATGTTTATTTAGCCCCTGAACTTTTGAAAGGTTATAATTGTTGCAGAAATGAAAATCCATCTCATGGTCCAAAGGTTGATGTTTGGTCGCTGGGGGTTATCTATTTAAATATGATTACAGGAAAATTAGATTATGAATATGGTGATATTAAAGTTTGTTTTTGAAAACACATTCTTTACGTTTAAAATAGTTTCTTTAGGAAGACAAATTGAGAAATATCAGCCTATCACCTGATTCAAAAAGCATTGTTTATCAATCGATTGTTACAAATCCAGATAATCGAGCATCTCTTGAACTTTTGTATGAATTAATATTGATTCCGTTAATTCAACCAGATTTATGCATTCAACAAATTTTAAACAGTGAAATTTACAGTCAAACAAGTCAAATAATGACACATATCAATCTTTAAGAATCATTTTTATTTTTTACTGTATATATGTCCCATTTTTTCAATGCAAAAACGTAAAATATTACTGTAATCATAACTTCTCTTCATTTTTTTTCAATAAAGTTCTTTTTAATTTATTTTTACTGTTTGAATGTGCATTTATTGTACTCGAGTTCTTTTGACTCAGGAAACGAAAATTTTAGAAATGTTCAAAATATCACAGTAAAATAAACTGATGAAGAAGACATAAAATTTATTAACGTTTTGCATTAATTAAATGAAAGATACTGTATGATAGAATTCACATAAAGAAATTATTACCCATACTTAATGAAATGAAGTAGGCAATTTCTTTGATTTTTTATTTGTTTTTCCTAAAGCTTAGGCAGTCAGCTGGTCATTCAATCAATTAAATAATCTTAAAAAAGAACCCAAAGTCATAAAACTAGAAAAAATGGATTTTAAGGACCAAAAAACATAGCCAACTTTCATGCAGCTGATTTCTTTTATTTCTATTTTTTGCTCGTGAGAAGAAGAAAAAAACTACCGACAACAAATTTCAGCGTATAACCATCTAAAAAGAGGACAAACATTCCATTTAATCAATGTTAAAAATTTGTATTTAAGTCTATGGAATATTTTTTGGGAGAATAAAAGGAAAGGGAAACACACATACACATTTGAGGGGTAAAAGCAAAAGCGTGAAAATCTTACCCCTGACAAACGAAAGGGGAGCATTGAAACGCACATGTCAAAGCTTTGATATAATTGTGAAAAAAGGGACGACTCTGTTTCTTTCATTCAAAATAATATGTGCGTTTTTCGTTTTTCCAAACACGTGCTTCTTTTTCCCCCTTTTTTCTGTCTCCCTCTTTCTCCACTTTTTTTGCTTCCCCTCCTTTTTGTCGTCGTCGTCTTCATCTTCTTGGTGTTGTGTATTTCTCTGTTTTTTAGTTCAATAAATATAGATCGATCACGGGCTATAATTTATATTAGTTTTTATAAATTATAATACACATTTGAGATTAAATTTGGAACTACAAGTTATTAGCTTTTCCCTCTAGAAAAACCCAAGCTTTTCTAAATATCTGGAAAAAACCAAAAAATTTAACTAATTTAGCCCTTTTTCGAGTGTTTAACAGCCATGCAAAATAGCTTTTCTTAGAACAACAACATCCTTTAGTGCCTTGCCAAAGGTTATTCAAAAAGGGTGTAAAATAAGAATTACTTAAAGGTGTTTAATTTATTATACCCAGAAGACTCTAATAATTTTGCCCACATTTTTGGTTCTATTAACTGCTTTCCGAAAACGGTTAGAAACATTTGTGTTCAAAGACTAATAACATTTTATCATACCAAATTCTACAAAATATATTTCAATTGAAACATATTCCAAAATGCTTGATAAACTTGTTTTTGTGAAACTCTTTTTCGGTTTTTCGACAACTACCGTAACCTTGACTTTTGGAAGCCACGTAAACAAGCAAAAAGCCATGGTTGTGATAAATTTAAAAAATGAAAAACATTTAAAAATACGTTTTTTGATGCTTAATGGTTTTGTTATACACCCATTTATTGATTTTTTTATTTTAAAGAAAACGGACACAACTTTATTTTTAAGAAAAACAATGTGTTTTTGTTATAAAAAAACTTTATCAATCTTTTGGTCAAAAAGACTGTGCGTTCATGATTATTTTTATTCAAAGATAAGCTTTAAAGGGTTAAAAATGAACGTTTTTGTGATTATATTTTTGTGTCCGGTTATTTTTGTGCATTCCACTACTCTTTATGTTCTAGCTTTTTTACATTTTTCAGATCACTGCCAATTTTATCTACCGTATCATTTTCATTGTTTTTTTACTGCATCTGTTCAGAAAAATTTTTCTTCCCCCAAGCTCAAAAATAATAAAATAAAAATGGATGATATTCCAATGGCTGATGCAACAGATGAAGAACAACAACATCCACAAATTGTTATGCC
Organism: Panagrolaimus sp. LJ2414; assembly: GCA_024447195.1. Taxonomy (NCBI): domain Eukaryota; kingdom Metazoa; phylum Nematoda; class Chromadorea; order Rhabditida; family Panagrolaimidae; genus Panagrolaimus; species Panagrolaimus sp. LJ2414. The sequence continues at coordinate 552,614 of JAMRXY010000042.1, forward strand.
TGGAATATATCCATATCCGCATTTCATAAATCCTCCGCATTTATTTGAACGTGATTCCTCAAGCAATGAATCTTCACAGCATTCAAATGATTCCAGGCTTTCACCAATTATTCCTTCGGATGAAACAGAGGTTGAACTTGTTAAACCTCACAGAGATATAAATCGAAGAATTGCACAACTTTATCCAGGTGTTAATTCAGAGGTAAGAATTTTCACATTTGTCACTAAAACTTTAAAACAGTTATTTGTCAAATTTTTTAACCGGAGCTTTTCTTCAGGCTACACCACTTCCAACCCATTGGTCATCAGTTGATCGTCGCGAAACAATTTATGTTTCACCAGATAAAACTTTGCTAAAATATAAAGGCTTAGGTGTTAATCATCAGGATGCTGCATCGGTTCGCGCAAATCATCCAATTCCACATGGTTGTGGAGTTTATTACTTTGAAGTTACAATTGTAACTCCAGAAAGAAAGTAAGTTCATACTTCATATTTTCCGTAATAGATTTTCTTTATCCCCATAACTTCAAGATTTTTAATGCCCTCATAAATCTAAACGAACATACAATATTTTAAAAAACTAATCATTTATTAGATGGAATTTTAGTGCAAGCGATAGCTTAATCGGAATTGGAATTATGGAAAAAGGAATTCAAACAAATCGTTTACCGGGATGGGATACCCAGTCATTCGGATATCATGGTGATGATGGAAATTTCTTTTGTTCATCAGGAAGAGGGCAAACTTATGGCCCAAAATTTGGTATAAATGATTGCGTTGGATGTGGCGTAAATTTTGCAAGAAAACAAATATTTTTTACAAAAAATGGAGAAAATTTGGGTATGTTTTAATAAAATTCCTGACAATCACAACTGACACTTCATGCAATAATTTACCCTATTTTGTTCAAACTTAAATACATCCAAACTTTTAGGATACATTGATATAAATCTTTCTCTTGATCACGAATATTACCCTGTTGTTGGGATGCAAGCAAGTAATGAAGTTGTTCAAACAAATTTTGGTCAACATCCATTCCTTTATGATATTCAAAAAGACTTTGAAAAAGCTCGATCCACAACTCGTAAAAGTTTCAATTCAATTCGACTTCCGCCAGAAAAGGCAATTTGGATGAATGAAGCTGTTGCACATTGGTTATCACATCTTGGATATTCAGATACAATGGATGCATTTCAGAAAATTACAAATATTGATTTTGATTATAGCCATGATTCATTAAAGCGACGTCGAAAAGTTATGGATATAATTAAAGAGGGGAAAACGTCAGAACATTTGGATTACATTTATCAACATTACGATTATGTTTTGAACACCAATAAAAATTTGCAATTACTTTTAAAAGTTCAATCTTTTATTGAAGATATTTTAAATGTTGCAAAGGTTAGTTTAACAGCAATTATTTAATTTTTAATATCATGTGATACAGCTGTTCCTATTCTTTTTATACTTAACTCTGAATATTTTCAGGAGAAAAAGAATCCAACTTTTTCAATTGAATCTCAACCTGGAAGTTCAAGAATGCCAACTCGTTCACAACAGCAACAACAACAACGCCGAAAAATCTCACCATCCACAGCAGCGGCGGCTGCAGCAGCTGCAGGATCTTCTTCCTCCTCATCATCAAAATCACAACGAAGCGGAATAAAACGTCGAAATAGCCAAACTGAATCACAGTCATCTTCATCACATCCAATTTATCACCGATCATTCTCACGTGAATCACAAAATGGCTGTTCTGAAGATTGTTCAAATGGACATAACAGTATTAATAATGGCTGCTCTGCAACAACCACCACAATCATCTCTGAAATGTATGAATCAAATGGATTTTGTTGTGATGATACTGAAATGGAAGATCTTTCAACAACCACAACAATAGCAAGAACAACTTTGCAGCCACCATCTCGAAGAAAAGATATTATCCAAAAAAGTCAATATGAAGAATATAAATCATATTCAAAATTGATTGAAAAATCACGTGAAATTTGGAATTTTGCTAAACAAATTGATCCATTGAGTGATAAATTGTATGAAAAGGTTATGGTAGGTTGTTTATTCTTTTCTGCATTTAAATTTTAAATAAACTTTTACTAATAACTGAAACACATTTTCAGGAAGTATATGAAATGATGACAACAGATGCTGATGAAATTCCAGATAAATTTCCATTTCTTGTTTCCCAAGATCATCGAAATCTCGTCGCAACTGTTTTTAATCGATCATTATTAGGTTTGTTTCTTTCTTTCACCATGAAAAATCCAAAATGCTCAATTTCTTTTTTAGATTTTGAAAATGATTGTGGCTCTAGAATTCCTATTGGAAATCTGATTACTTTGTTAGAATCAATGCATCCAAAAATCTCTCAGTTTTCTCCAGGTGGAATTCTCTTTGCGAATGTTGATGAAATGATTTTCGATAAATCATCATCTGATGACGATGATTCTGTAAGTGAACCTTCATCACCTGAAGCAATTGATGATGATAATGAAGATGAAAGAGATAATAATCTTGTTGGAATGTCTGGAGATGGTGTTTTAATTGAGGATGAATAATTAACTATGAATATATATGCTTTTCATATGTAAAAATATGTTTTTCGTAACTTTAACTTAAACTTTGATTATAATACATAAATAGCGGTAATAAATATTTTTTGTTACAAATAAAAATGTGATTTTTGTAAATATAAGATACATAGTGATATAATATTTATATGTCCGATTGAGGAAAATAATCAGAATGCATTCTGTTGTTTTCCTTATGTTACAATTTGGTAGATTTGTAAATTCCAATTTTTGTGTCCACGTGACATCGGGACAACCCCTTAGTTTTTCTCATACCTTCGTTAACATCGTATGTACCTGCCTGCGGGGAAAACCAAAAGCTTTTGACTTTACAACAGTTACTAATTCTAAATCCAAATTAAACAGTTGTGGATAGCTTCTGTGTTTTTAATGCAACAAAGTGTTGTAGTTATTGTATGGTAAAAATTTTTAACTTCTACAATTCTAAAAAGTGTTTGATATTTAATTGAAGTCCGGCATTTTTTTTAAATATCGGTGAATCTTTTTTGAATGGGAAAATTGTGTGAACGCTCGCGCATTGTTCTCGAACTTCTTCTCGCGTCCATTTACAAAATTAGGAGAGAGAAAAAAAGAACAGAAAAATATTTCGCAACTCTTCCCACAAATCATTCATTGCTTGTTTTGGGATTTTTCATCTAAATATTGTTGCGCTTCTTTTACTTATTTACACAGTTTCCTTTATGATTCCTAAAAAATATTCTCATTATTTATTCCCTTTTTTCAGATTAATACTCTTTTTACTAACCTAAAAGAAATTGATTTTTGCTTGAAAAAATATGGATGCTCCAAAAGCTGTTGAACTTACTTCTGATACAGCAGCCCCATCAACTGTTGCAACAGATGAATCTGGAAATACTAATACATTTCGACCAAATGTCTTCAAATATATAAAGGCAAATGCCAAACCTCAAATGGCATTGAAATTGATGAAAACGTGCAAATACTTTCAACATAAAAAATTTCCATTTTTTGTTGTTAAAAGTATTACATGTTATGATGGTGCCTTTTATTATACTACCTTGGATGGTGCCGCACATGAATGGAATGGAAGTGATGAAATCCCAAGTAATCTTTGGATTACCCAATCAATTTCAACCGATTTACCAGCTGAATATGCCTTTATTTCTCGGCTTGTTCCAAAGATTGCTGTCTGTGAAATCCAAAAATTGATTCTTGAAGATGAATACATTTCTTTCAATGATTTCAAGGTACTTACTGATTCTAGAAATGTAACTGATATAATGTTGCAAAGAACATTGGTTCAAGGTAACAATGGTCAAATGGTTTCCTTTGATCAAATTCTTGCATGTCTCCCTAACATTAAAAATATTTATTTGTGAGTTTTTTAAAAGTTCATGGTTTATGTGAATAAATTAATTTTTAGGGAAGCACGTATTCCAACATTTGGTCCAACACAAGTTGTTCCTTCAACATTGAAAAGTCTTCAACTTGTTCGTGTTCCAAATGATTACAACGTTGAAGCATTTATTGATTTTATGAAAGTAAGTTATGATTTTTATTGAGTATGATTTAAATAAAGTAAATTTCCATGTTTAGAAAAATAAAAAAATTGAATTTGGTTTTCGCTGTAATGAACCATTTATTTACCCTCCTGATACTAATCGTCTTCAAGCTTATGTTGATGAAATTGTTAAAGCTGGTGATTTACAATATCCACCTCCACTTATTACATTTGTTGGCCAAACTCAAGTTTCAAAGAATGCTTTGTTGGATTTTCAAAAAGATTTTTATAAAAAATAAGTTGTTGTTTTTTTGTTTATAACTTGTTTTGTGTTTTTTTCTTCTTTTTGTAACATTGTTTGCATTCTTTTTTGTGATTTGATTTTATAAATGTTTTTGTATCTATGAAAATTATCTCTATTTGAACAAGATAGTAAGACTATGATCCGCTGCTCAACAGAATATTTCGTTTAAAAAATTTTGAAAATTTTTATTTTGGTAATGTTGGCTTTGTGTCCATTGGTGCCAAACGTTCCCATATTTTTTCCAGTGATTCAAAGAAGGACCAAAAAAGCCTTTTTTTCTTGTGATGATCAGAATTTGATATAAGTTTCAATGAATCAACAACCGACAACTTTATTTACTCCCTATAAAGCTCTTGGATTAGTTTGCTCTGCAATTCCACCAACATTTCAATCAAAACCAAAGGAAAAACGTCTTGGTGATGTTAATGCTGCAATTGGAAATGTCTTTGTTACGTATCGAATGCAACCATTTCGTCGTTATAAAGTTTCTGACCCACTTTCAAAACCTATTACTGTATTAGAGAAGGATAAAGCATATGTTTTTGCGGCTTATGAAAATGTTATTTGTGTCTTTAAAAACAATCAAACTGTAAATTTTTAGCTTCAACTTTTTTTCTGATGTAATATGTATTTTTTAGCTTGTTAGACAGATCGAAGTTGAAAAAGATGTCAAGTTTATGCTATCATTTATTGATATTTTGGTAGTTATTGATGTTGAGAATACTATTCGAATTATTGATGTCAATGAGTCTTCACAAATTTTGGAAATTCCTTCTCCTCCTTCTTTTGAAGCAACTTGTATTGTTCATCCTTTAACCTATATGAATAAAGTATGCTTGATGATACTTACATATTTATGAAGTCATTTTATGTATTTTAGATTGTTCTGGGCGGTTCAAAAGGCGAAATGCGACTCATCAACATTAAAACTGGAAAGCTTGTCCATGAATTTTCACCTAAACCCCTTTTTGATTCTGCCATTACATGCATTGAACAATCAACAGTTGTGGATATTGTTGCAATTGGTCATGCAAATGGAAAAATTCAGTTAAGAAATTTAAAAACTGATGAAAAGCTTTGTTCATTTAAGCAAGATGGTTCAATTACAGCTATTTCATTTAGGTAAGCTTACTTTATATTATTATTATTTTTCTCAATCTTTTATTCTTCTTTCAGAACCGATGCAATTGAATCTATGGCAACAGCAAATTCAGAAGGATCAATTGCACTATGGGATTTGAATGAACAAGTTCTTATTGGCCAGCGACCAAATGTTCATACCGGTCCAATTACTGCGTTATACTTTATTAAAGGAATGCCATATCTGATTTCTGCTGGTATCGATAACAGAATGATTAAATGGTCTGTTGAAGAAGAACAATCCTTGCCTACAATTAATACAGAACTTGCTGGACATTCTGCATCTGTATCATCGATTGCATTCTTTGGTGAAAATTCCATAATTTCTGCATCACTCGATGGATATGTTCGTGGTTATAACATTATTAGGGATGATATCATGAAAAGTTTAGGAAAAGCAAGAGAAGTCAAGAAGTGAGTTTGTTTTATGTGAGAAGTATTTCACTTACAGTATACATACCTTTGTAGAACTGAGGTATCGCGTGATCGATTTATGGATGTTCCATTAGAGCCAATTGTTGAAATGGATGTTGGAATGGCCCGTGAAGCAGCTTGGGATAATGTTATTTGTCGTCATAAAAGTTCACCAATTGTATCAACTTGGAGTTCTCGACGACAAACAAAAGGAGAAAAACTTGTTAGTATTTGTTTTTAAATTTTTTTGCAATTAATATTGTTTAATCGTTTCAGCTTTATCATGAAAGATTTGCAAAAAATCCGGATTATATTACAGCTTATGCAACATCAATTAATCTCTCAGCTTGCGGAAATCTTGCATTCATTGGATATTCTACTGGTCATGTCGACATGTTTAATCTTCAGTCTGGCCTTTTCCGTGGGACTTTTGTTATGAAAAGCGAAGTTAAAGAAAGCAATGACAAAACGACTCGTAGAACAAATGTACGATTGTTTGGATATATCCTATCTTTCTGATTCTTGTTTGTTTTAGGATGATTGCCGGGCTCATCCACATCCGGTAACTGCACTTGTTTCCGATCTTTGTACTCAAAAACTTATTACTGGCGCCTCAGATGGTCTTATAAGATTTTGGACAATTAAACCAACAAAGTGCTTTATGCAATGTCAACTCCCTGCTGGTGTGGTAAAATTCAAGCTTGATAGATCAAATTCTCTCCTTGCGGTTGCTGCTGAAAGTGGTGCTTTGGCGATTGTGGATGCGTTGTCCGGAAAAATTGCTCGTAAATTTCTTAAAGCTCATGTCGGAAATGTTATTACTGCACTAGAATATAGTCGTGATGGAAAATGGCTTGTTTCTGCCGATAATGCAAGAAAGTTAAAGGTATGAATTTGTAATGTGATTTCTAAATTGATACATAAAACACTTTTTAGGTTTGGGATATTACTACGAGCGTTCTCATTGATTGTATGCTATTTCCATCTCCATGTGTATCATTAGCCTTCAATCCTGGCGGACAGTTTTTGACAACTGCACACGAAGGTGATAAAGCAGTATATGTATGGGCAAATATTTCAATGTTTGTTGATGATGTTGATCTTCGAATTGGGGATCAAGATTCTACATATTTCAATAAAGTTTCATTACCTGGTTTAACAGCAGCCGATAAATCTCAAAGTGGATTTAGTGATGACGAAACTGACGATGAACTTCAACTTGTTATTGATTCTGATGCTGAAGATTTTACAGATATGGATGTTGAAATCGACGATACCGAAAAAATAAAGTATCTCGAATCCGATGATCTTTATTCATTTTCTGGATTACCACCAGCACGATGGGCAAATTTAGCTGAACTTGAATCAATCAAAGCCCGAAATAAACCAATTGAACCACCAAAAAAGCCCAAGCATGCCCCATTCTTTTTACCTACAATTGAAAATCTTGAAGGTGTTAGCTTTGATAAAATGGATCTAACTGAAGCTTCTGAACGTGAAAGAATTATTGCTGCTAAACGCAAACTTCTTGAACTTGAAACACCATTTGCTACAAAATTAAAAGAGTTTGTTTTAAACTTTCTGTTCAATACATTGCTTTATCATTTCAGAATCCGATATCCCGAAAAATACTTGGAAATTTTTGAAGAACTCAAAACAATGTCTTTATCTTCCATCGATTTTCAAATTCGTTCACTTCCGTCTTCGGCAATTGTACCATTTTTGAATGTTTTAATTATGGCCTTTCGTAGTCATGCAAATCTTGATCTTGTTCAAAGTTATTTAATTACTTTTCTTCGAATTCATCGTGAAAATTTATGGGGAATGGATAAAGAAAGTATCGATTTTGAAGAAGTTGAATCAGTTACTGATACTCTTGACACTGTAAAAAATGTTGTACGACAGTCTCTTCAGTCTTTGAAACTTGATATTAATCAAAATATGGCTGTTTTACAATGGATTAAAGCTGCTGCTGTTCAAATTTGTTAATTTTCTTGTTTGTTTTTTCTTCGACTTCGTTATCGTAGTTAATGAATTTTAAAGTGTGATTTTTTGTTGATTTTGAATAAATTTTATTAAAACCTTATAAAAATTTAAAGCTGATTTTTTTTTATTATTAAATTTATTATTTTCTTATTGTTGCAATTCCATGGACATGTAAATTTTGAATCTATAAAACTATTCACATGAATTTATCATTTTGATAAATAATTGCCATACCTATATCATTTTGATTAAGCTTGCCACAGGTGCGGAAAAACAAAATGTTTTGGTTACTATATATAGTATACTGTCAATGTAACCAAAAGAACAATTAGAGTAATAATTTAATTTGTATTTTTACATCAATATATGGGAAAATGGGGAATGGATAAAGATCAGCTTCTTAAAGTTGTTGTCGTTTTAAATTATTTTTTAATTTTTTTAAAAAAATCACACAAAAAACATTTGCTTTAATTTTTTCAACGACAAAAAATATCTTTTTTTTATTATCAAAAATGTTCATTACCAATGCACACATAATGATTTTTTAAAAATAAAACGACATGCACCCACAGACATCGTCTCTTTTACAAACTTTTTTCAAAACAAGGGTGAAAGCTTGTTTTTAAAAAAAAAGTTTGTTTAACGATTTGTCTTTAATAATATTGCATCATTCTTATGAAAGAGAAAGCGCTAAATCAGCGGTATCAACAAAGTTTAAAAGTGTTGCGTCATTCTTATACAACACTTTTAGACGGAGAAAGCTAAAAGCAGTAGTGTCGAAAAAAGATACAATTTCTTTTTTAGTATATTCTTTCCAAAGTTTGGTTGTTTATTCTATTTTTTGCTATTTGTTTAAACCAATTTTGCTCATTTTATTAAAGAAATTCTTTGATTAACACTTTATTTTAAATGACAACAAAAGAAGAAGAACAAACTTTTAAAAAGAAGCTTTCCAAAGAAAATGAACGGTCATATGTTTGTTTATTTATATGACGGTTCATTTTCTTTGGAAAGCTTTTTTATATGATGATAATAGCTATCAGTTTTCCTACCTAACTTTAAGTCAAGCTCATAATTATCATATTGACCTTGACTTAGAATTAAGTTGGAAAACTGATGTCACCTTTTCAATTTTTTAACAAATCAAACAATGACAAATATTCTGGTAAAAACAAATAATAACTGCAATTCCGCAAAATTTCAACTTTTACAAAAACGTACTATAATTTTTTGGTAATTTTTTACGATCATTAATTAGTTTGAAGAAATCATTAAGAAAAATAGCTTTATAAAATTGCAGCAACAATTGTTATGTCAGATGTAAATAATGTTTACAAAGAAGAAAGAAAAACTTGGAATGTATCAACAAATTATTCAAGTTAACTAAAATCAAAAAGTTCCCCTAACAAAACTGTTTGTTCATCAGTTTGGTAAGATGTGGGTGAACTTTTTGATATTAGATAAGAAGAAACAATGGACAAATGACAAAAGATTGCACAAATAAAAAGAATAGCAGCACCTTATCCCTTCACATTGCAGCATATTTTTCATTTTTTGTATGTTCCAATCGAAAATGAAATGAAAAATTCTGCAAAGTGTCATTTCATGATCTTATACAATTCCCCCCATGGCTTTGATGATGGTAATTAATTTTAATGTTTGATTTTTGTTGATTTTGAATAAATTTTATTAAAAAACAATAAAAATTTAAAGCTGATTAAATTTATTATTTTCTTTTTGTTGCAATTCCATGTCATTGAGATTTACTCATTGTTAGTCTGCCTTTTGACGGTTTTGATTCTTTTCGGTCGAAAACGCCATTTAAATGATAATAAGTGCCACACCTATATCAATTTGATTAAGCTTGCGTCACTTTGTTTTTTTATAACTGATGATATCGGCACACCTTTTTTTAAAAAAAGATGGAGGTGGTTGGATTTTCATGGTATATAAAAGAGTTTTCGAGTCATTTTTATTATCGGTATCACCTATTTTATGTACAACATGAAGCATCACTTTGCTTTTGCATTTGGTTTCATAGCTGCATGTCTTCTTGTAGCAACTGCGATCCCATATCGATGTGATCAAATATCCTTAGAACTCACAACCAATGTAACATCAAATTTTTCATTTTCTCTTTCCACAAATCTTCTTTTGACCGATATCAATGGCAAAACTTTCATTTCATACAATAATTTTTCAACATCTGCTAATGGTGAAGATTATATTGATTTTCTTTGTTATGCGTATAATGACACAATATTTTGTGTCAATGAAACTGAAAACATAGATGTAAACGGTAATCATACACTTGCTGTATGGGCACATTTAGGCGGTCATAACACAACTATTCCAATACAAGATTTATGGCCTATCTTTGAGACAATGATTGATGAATCGAGTTTTAGTTTAATAACTGGAGAAATTTTTACACCTGAAAAACCTTGTTACACAGAATTGAGTGGTAAGTAAAACATTAGCTCGAATTAAATTCTGGATACTGTAATAAATCAGAGTGTAATCCAATAAGCCTAGAAACAGAGACATATTTTTAACGTAAAAATAAAAAATGCTACTCAATATTTTGGTACTCCTAGATATACATTAATATTGCTCCTCCTATTTTAGATTTAGGGCTTGACATTGGTTCACAATGTTGTACATCTTTTAAACCTGTTCAACAAGCCTCAATGAATTATTATTGCAAAGAATTCAAAAGTCGAACAACGATTTATAACACCGATGATAATTTTAGTATTTATGCAACGTCACAAATTAATTATCAATTACAAAATAAAACACTTAATTTTGAAGCGAACTTTTATGCATCATCTGATGACATAAGTGTTGAGTACGATTATAACGACAATTATATTTGTTGGGGGTAATACTACCTACGTTCACAAAAGGTTTCCCCAAAACACAAAATCTTTTTAGGACAAAACATTCAGTGATAACAAATTGCAGTTTAACACTTCCAAGCGAAAACACTAAAATTTTTATTGAAATGACGACAAGAAATAAATCAGACGCTGATTTTTTTGTTCCCATGGGGCGTTTGCTTCTTCGAGATGGTCAAGCGTTAATTGAAGAAGGAGTTTCATTCACTCCAACCAACAATTGCCAATATTTAAGCTCTTCAATCAATAAGCATCAAGTTGCTTCAAGTCAATTTTGTTGTTCTGAATTTGAATAAATAACTCCGTTTCTTTAAAAATTATTACAACTAAAATATTAAACTTAAATTGTCAAATTTGCATTTTATTTTAATTTGGAAATGTTCATCAGAAATTCGAAACATATATTAGTAATAAAGAATTATTTAACCATGTCTTTGTAGTACAAAGTTTGTACGTTATTAACCGGTCATTAAGATATTCAATTTAAAAAAAAGGACTATAGAAAATGTCGCCGTCAATGTGATTGCTACAAAGTGAATTTTTCTAATTTTGTCCCAGCATTAGTTTATTTAAATTATTTTGAATGAAATTAGTAAATTTTACTGTTTAGTTCAAAAACAATTTATGTAGGAAAATATAAATAAAAAAAGTAAAAACAATAACAACTGAAAAAGAAAAAAACGACTGTAACAAAAGTAAAACAATACAAAACCATACTCTAATAAAAAACCCCAAAATTAAGAAAAATTTAAAAAATTAATTATTGGCACTTTTGAAATTCTTTTTCAATTAAATCCATAATAACTCGGTAATCATTTTCATCTTGAGTGAGTAAACGAAGATGCCTTGTACTATGTGGCCCAACAGTATTAATAATAAAAAATCGTGGAGCACATTCACATAAAAGTTCAACATGTTCTGTCAGTTCTCCACCGGTAAGCTTAATATCTTGTGCCAGACGAAATAAAATCAATTCAAGTTTTGTTGTAGCTTTTGGTTTGATTCTTGAAAAATACGACCAAACATGGTACAATAAAGTTTGCTTGATTAATTCAAGTTGATTTCTTCTTCGCTCCATTGCTAATTTAATTGGTTCCAATTTTGCTTCATTAGCTTTCTGCTTCATCATAAGTCTTTCATAAAGTGATAACTTTGGAGTGTCCCCAGCAAATTTCGTTGGAGATAATGCCACTTTTCCATTTGGTGTATGAGTTTGTTTCTCTGGTGACTTGAATTGCAATAATGTTGCCTAAAAAATAAAACCTCTATAAATAATATTACCGATTTTGAAAACTTACTTCAGCATTAGCAGGTAATACAAATGATTCTCTCTGCTTCTCCAAAAAAGGTTCCAATTTTGTTTGAATAACAGTTTCTTTTGGAGGTTGGGGTAATACAGAAGGAACAATATCAGGAACTGATTCAAGTTTAAATTTTGGATGAAATTCACCTTTTTTGAGTTCATCTTTTGAGACTAAAAATAAGGTTTTTAAAATCTAAGTTTTTGCATCTATAGTTTACTACTGTAGAATTTAAAAAAGCAAAAGAAGCCCCCGAAAACAAATTAAAAATTTAAATACTCTAAAAAACTTACAGCCGCGTTCATTTAAAAATTTATCATGAAGTTCAAAAACAAGCAACAACAATTCATATTTAAAAATTGCTTTTCGACAAGCCATCCTCCAAGGTTCAAGACGATCATAATTAGCTAATTGAAGCTGCCGAAGTTGCGGCGTAGCTTTTGTTGGAGATTTTCTTGGTGAAAGTGGAACAAAATCAACATTCTTTTTTGGCGATTTTAGAACAGATGTGAGCTTTATTGGTGAACCATACTGTACTGTTTCAGAAGGTTGTGGCTTCATCGGGGATGGAGGTATCCAATACGATTCAAGATCTAAAATAGAAAATTAATGTAAAAGTTAGTTTAAAAAAGTTATACCTTTCTTTAAATTTGGTTCTATAACTAAATCATGTTTCTTTCCTGGGGTTTTCATTCCAAATGCTCGATGTTCTTCCAATTTAACAGTGTAGGAATTCGGATAAACAGTCAAAATTTGGCCAAGAATACCAGCGGTAAAATTCTTTTTTGTATCCCTTTCAACGTTCTTCTTTAATGCATCAAAAACACATCTTTCACGTCTTCCTTTCTTAATACCAACAACACGTTCCATTCTTTCAAAAGTATCATACAGCGGTTGGTATTTCTTAGGAAGCTTATAATTTGCTGCATTTTTGATAGGAGATCTTAATCGAGCATATTTTCCCTCTTCAGCAATTCGTCTAAAATAAAAAAGATGGATGATTGTAATTGTTATAGATAGATTGCAGCTATCAGTTAAACTTACCGTTGTGTACCGAATCCGCTTTGAATTGTTTTCGGTGGTTTTGCAGAAAACGTTGAAATATATAAATCAGATTTTTCACTGGTTTCATCTTGATCAAATAATTTTCGACGAGCACTTTTGGGTGTTTCAAAGCCATTACTAATATTCAACTTTACAGATCTTGAAGGTGAACGAAGCGGAGTCGAAACTCCAACAGATTTCGGTGGTGTTGAAGGAAACAGGGATCGTGGAGGAGTTAACGGTTGTGGAGTAGAATTATCAGAAGCGTCATCGAATTTTACAGGAGAAAAAATAATTTGTTTTTTCTTTCTTGGTGTTTGAAATGGTGATTGTGGAGCGGTAGTTTCAGAGAAATTTTCAGATACTAATTTTGCAGCTTTTATTCTTTTTGGTGTACCATCACCATCAATGTTCAAACGACGTTTAACCTGTAAAGTAAATGATAAACTTTGAAAATGGATAGAATTAAAAACTTACTCCTCCACATCTTGTAATTGAATTCGTTGGAGTCAATGTAACAGTTGAAGATGGTGTTGATCCCCCTCCTCCTGCCAATCGGCTGCTTCTTCGTACTGCACTCATTTTCTTGTGTTAGTCTATAAAAAAATAGTAAATTAAGAATACCAGTAAGTTTTTAAAATAAAATTAATTAAAATGTTTGTGCAGTTGCTGCAGTTTTCGGAGAAAAGATTGAACAAAAATTATTTTTTGGCGCGCATTTTTTTCTGTCGTTTTGCGTCCAAGAAAATTTTCTTTGCTGCTGTTTTTTAAAATTACCGTTGTTTTTCGTGCTCGATCAATTTTTTTTTGTCGATCGTTACTCAACTGCGCAAATAACATTCTTTCTTTTAAAGATTCATGCAATTACAATATCATTCTTGACACTGAGGTTGTTCATTCCCGGAAAACCGAAAAAAGCTGGTTTTAATTGTATATTTGTTCTCTTTTTACATGATCAACGTAATAACGAAAAATATTACCGTAATATTGATGGGGAAATGTTATGGTAATACCAAAAAATTAGAAAATTCCCACGGAATGGAAATCAACAACCCTAGTTTACACTGAAAAAACTTTTTTGCAGTCTTCCAACAGTGCAGTCTTCCTTGTTGGAAGACTGTAGGAATGCTGTTGAAATTTTTATATTTGGGCATTCTTTTTGTTCTCTTCGAATTCTTCCTTACTGTTGGAAGACTGCTAAACAGTTCGTGCTTGTACTCTGAATATTTATGAGAAGGTGGATTTATTTAATTTACCATAAATATAATTCTTGTGGATGTAATATCATTGCACAGTTTTTGAATTTTAAATAAAACACTTTAACAATTGAATATAGTTTGCAAGTATCAAAACATCATTAATTGACTGCTAAATAATATGTACGTACCGTAACTCCCAAATGTGATTTTTTACATCCCACAATGTTTATCGTAATCCTCAAATAACTGCATTTTCTTCAACGTATTATTTAAGTGAATACCCAACGAGATAGAATTTGATATATCGCCAACAATTCTTTCTTTTCATAAGAAATGTCAACAATTATATATCTTTGCTGCAAATATTAAATTCGACATCAAAATACAGCGATTTATTAAAATTTTAACAAAATCAACAACAAAACATTATATTCAATACATACGTTATTTAAGAAGTTTGATTGAAAGCGTTTTCGGAAAAGATGATTGAATTTTAGTAGCCTTTTCTTTATCCTAAAAAATTATTGTATTACAATATAATTGTAGCGTTATAAGTTTACCTTGAGAACAAATGTATGAAGACATTTACTACAGCGAAGCTTGAATTTCACATTATCTGCATTTTGTTTTACAGTAACGTATTTTGCATCTTTTCTACGGGATAATATAAGGAATTCTTTTATTTCTTTGACTTCACGTGGCATTTTTGTTGATGTTGATTCACCCAGAAATAAGAGGAACTGAAATTGATTCTTAAAAAAGAAAAAATGTAAAAATCGGGACATAGAAATTATTAAAACAATTAAAAACACGGATATCCACGACATTGTTATATCATTCATTTTAATAATAAAGAAAGAGTTTATGACAATTTCAATATTTTAAAAATAATAGTAGAGTTCAAGGCGGTAATAATGAAATTTATTTAAGAATGCATTAATGGTCGATGATAAATATTAACAAAAAATTGTGTACGACTACTCAAAAATAAATTCAGTTGACTAAAATAAAATCTTTTTTGATCACAGAATGCCAGAGCAATATAATAATTTTTAACACCAAATATTACGGTTAGAAAATATGCTTGTGAAGTTTTATCATACTTTTAAGTATTTTGATTATTTTGTTCAGTAATATCTTGCTTATCAATTGTTTTGTTTTTTAAAATATAATTTATGTACATATTTTGCTTTTAATGAAAACAAAGACATTTTCCACCTTTCATTTATGAATTTATAAATGAATATTTGAAACTACAGTAGTCACTTGAAGGAATGTAATTTAATACTCTATAGATAACTTAGAAATATTTTTAAAATACGATTTATTCACTCATTTTTCGGATGTCCATTTTTTTCAGTAAACATTAAAGCAGCCATTTTTGTGACGGCCACATTCTGTCTCTATCTCTGTCAAACTCTTTTTTGGCCGTTGTATTTCTTCCTTCCACTCATTTCTCTTTTTAGGCGTCCTTTCACCATTGCTTTTTATAAGCGTCCAAAACATTTTTTTCATTTCAACATTTGCTTGCTTGCCTCTTGCGTTTTTTCTTTCTTATTTTGCAGTCGAAAAAACGAAAACGAGAAAAAAACATTCCAAACATAATACTCTTAAATATTTATATTTAATTTTTATCTTCTGTATTTTCAAAATATGGTTCGAGCAACGCGTTTAAGAGTTCTTGAAAATGAAGAACCTTTTACTGATGAAGAAATTCTGTATCAAAATGAAATTTCTTTTGAGGAATTATTGTCATTCTTGGGAGATGACGTTACACCTGAAGGTAAATTTTGAATTTTTGCGTTAATCTCAAGCAGTTTTTTTCAAATTATTTAAGTTTGCATTTTCAAATTAATAAAAATAATTAAAAATTAATGCTACTAAAGAAATAACATTACAGGAAAGCTCAAAACTCTTCAATTCTTAGCAAAATACGGGTTAATTATGAATGAAAGATATTGCGAAGAATGCCCAGATAATCTAATGTCATTAAATAAATCGAATAACAAAGATGGATACGAAGTGAGTAAAAAATTAGCAAACGACATCTTGAAAATAAAAAATGGTGCATTTTTTGTTAAGATGTTTGATAACAGCAAAAAATGGTATTTTAAAAATCCAAATTTTTTAGTGGAGATGTGCAGCATGTCGAAAAAGTACATCCAGTGATACAAGCAAAAGAATATCTGTTCGACGTGGAAGTTTTTTTACTGATTCGAAATTACCATTGAATGAAATCACAAAATTACTGTGCTTTTGGTCAAATAATATTTCTATTGATTATTCAATAATAAAAAATATTACTGGAATAAGTGGCCCCGAAACTATTAATCATTATTATAACATTATTAATGATTTTTGTCAAAATTTTGTTGAAAAGTATCATACAAAGGAAAAATTTCAAGGAATTATTGAAATTGAATATGGGAAACATTTTTCTGAAAAATATGAAAGAAAACCAATGTTGACAAGGTAAACCATTTTTTTTTTCATTACAATACATGATAAACATTAATATATTTTTTGAAAATTTTATTTCAAATTACATTTTTATGTTTAAACATTTTTTTTCATTTGATTGTCGAAATAAAACTTTCCGTTTTTTAGGCATTCTGAAAAATCCATTATTATGTTTGAACGACATAGTAATAGGTTGAAATATTTTTTAAGTGACTACAGTAATATTCACAAATTTATGAAGCTCATTATTAACAATATTGAACCTGGATCAACGATTATAACACCTGGTGATCAAAATTATGGTGGAATATCGTTTTTAAAAAATATTTTTGCTCTTGAATATCCCGATATGAAAATAAATTTCTTTGAAAACGGTGATCAGATTGCTGATAGAGATGGTCATGAAGTTTACTGGTTATCATTTAAAAAGGATGTACAGATAATGTCAAAGAAATTACCAGATTTGACACGGACATGGATGTATCATTATTATTTTAAAAGATATTTTAATTTTAATAATATTTTTGCAAATTTTATAGTTGAAATTCGGAAATCTTTTCCATCCGATTTGTATCATTGTATTTTGCACTGCCTTGAAGCAACTAAGGAAAAATAAACCTTTTTTTTAAAACTGCTAAAATCTGAACGAAAAATAACAGCAGTTCAAACAATATTTATGTGTTTATCAAAATTTTTACCGTCAAAATGTTGAAACGAATTTGTTAAAATAAGTCCTAATTAATTTTTTGTTTATATAACAAATTTATAAATGCACAAATCTAAAATAATTTTATTTAATATGATATTTTTGTTGTGAACAAATATAATTATGGAGTGGAATTGCAGAGAAACCACTGATAACAATCCCAAATGTATCAGAAGAACTTGCAATCGATATTGAGTATTCACGAACATCGGGTGCGACTTCATTATGCACGCGATAAAATGTATTTACATATGATGCACCACCAAGTAAACCTTCAAAAAATATCACCGCAAATACAATTGCAATATGTGGAACAAAGAAAAATATTGAATCAAATGTAAATAAAACTGCATTTCCAAGCTAAAAAATTTACAGTAAGACCGTACCATGGAATAACACAATGAGCAACTATTACCTGTAAAACTGGTAAAACAAACAGTACCCATCGCGGAAGAAGAAACAGATTAACACTTGATCGTGAACAGAACACTCCAACTTGATATATTACTTGATACCATCGATATTGTGAATGTCGAGAAAGATGAAATCCATGCGAGCAATCAAAATAAATTAATTCGGTCTAAAATGTCTTTTATATATGGTTGGATATATGATATCCGACAAATTACCAGCCCTTGGTTAATTAAATACTCGAAAAGGTACACTAAACTAAAAATACAAAGTCTTTGTAATATGGTAAAATGAAATTCGAAAATTACCTCAGTGGAATCATAAATTTGAGAAGTGGCTGAAAAAAACAAATTATGAAAAAGAAAATGTATCAACCTGACTGGCCGCTTTTTGAACAAGATTTATTCCATTAATAGCCCCAGGACAGTCATGCATAACCCCAAAATATTTCACGTAAATGGGTTTTTGCTATGCATATTTTGAAAGGGAAGTTTTTCTCGTCAATTATAAACATTTTTTGACGGCGGAAGGTTGTGTCGTGATGGCCGAGGGGTGCAAGGCGCCGTTGTTTGAGATCCGGGGTTCGAATCCTACTTCCAGTAAAACATTTTTTTCTCATGGCATTTTTGCAACAACAATTTTTTTTAATCGATAATGATTTTTTCGGTTTTATTTGGGGTTTTGAAAAATTACCTTGAAGCTACTAATGAGATAAGTCTTGTTGTTTAAAAAGCGGTGGGCCATGTTGATGCCTTCCCTGTAAAACAGTGTTTTCCCGATTCTCGATTCCGATTTTTATGTAAGAATTGATGGAATCGGAATAAGAGAAATCGATTCCAACTTTTACATATAAACCATAGAGTAATGTTATAAATTATTAGTTCATTTGAATCAATTATCATGTTTATATTGTTTTAAATTCATCTAATCAAAGTTGAAAATTAGAATTATAGTGTTTTAAGCTTATTGTCCATGCTAAGCATTCCCAAAATTTTCGTAGAAGACAATTTAGCAAAAAGGAAGAATCAGAATTGGAATCGGAAAAATAAATGGAATCAATTCCAAAAAAAGAATCGGAAAAAATGGAATCGGGAAAAGATTAAAACACTGCAATTTTTGAAAATTGCAAAAAACAGTATCTTTTGTTCTTAGATAATGTTTTGTGTCTTTCAAAATCATAACTTACCACAATCAATGTTAGCTTTTCTTTCATTGTCAAAACTCTTTGTGTAACATGTGCTCCTTCACTTGCTGCAACAGCTGACATTTCATCTTCTATCTCTTTTGTTTCATCACTTTCCCATCCTTTTGAATATGTTCGTGTTGATTCTGTTCGAACTTTATCCGTTGAAGATGTTGAAAGTACTACGGTATCAGCTTCAGGTGGCACAATCCATGTTTTTGGATTAAATATATTTACTTGATATACGGTATCTGGAGGAGCCATTAAAAACCAATATGCGATTGCAAAAATTATTGGTATCACTAGCATAACAAGTAAAGCGGCTTTCGGGGATAAATTCGCCCACGATGGTTCTGTTAATCCGGCGTATGCAAATGATCCAATCACTCCAGCACCCCCAGTTCCACTTGACCATGATGAAATAACTGATCGAGGAAAATGTGAAGATAGGGCAAGATATGAAATTTCGCCAAGTCCTGATCCAAGTGATGCAAATGCAACACCTGAAATAAATGGGATTTGTTTAAAAATTACAGTAGACCTGGTATTCTGATATTTCATATTTTTCGTAAGTCAATACTAACATATCAAAATCAGTGCCCAATCAAAAATTTACATACCAGCTAATGACATCGCAACCGTTGATGAATAAGCGACCATGAAATAGCTGATGCATTGAAGTAAAACAACAACCAAATGTCTTATTCCAAATGGAATTTTTTGCATAAAAAATGGAAATGTGAGTTTTACGACCATTGTTGGAATAATATCCGCTAATAGTACTGCACCAGTTGATACGGATGAACAGTGTGGTTCAATTATTTTTTCCTAAACTATTATGTCATTTAAAAAGGAAAAGCTCGTAACACAGTAATATGAAGAGTTTCAATAATTCGTGTTAAGTTGTACACATATTTGCAGCGTTTCGTTGATAATTAAAGTTAAGAAGGAACTTACATCGCATTGATTTGCATCTGAATCATTCGAAGTTTTATTTTGTTGTTTATCCATAATATCTTCCGCTGCAGATAACATGATAACATACGCATAATTGTTACATAAACCAAATATCCAAAACGCAATTAAATTTCGTACAACCGCCCATTTCAATGACGAGGCCATTTATGATTAAAATAAAATGAAAGATCTTTCCATGCAAGTCTACAATAATTTTTCTAATTTTATATCTGCAAAATAATTCAAAACAAAAATGTTATAGTAGGCACATTATAATTCAATTAAAATCGATTTTAAACGAATATTTAAATTATCGAAATGTTCAAAGTTTTTATTAAAAATGCAACAAGAAAGATTTTGTACATTTTTTTTCTTGTATTTGGAGATTTTTCACGCTTTCAGAATAATTGAAAAACGAAACAACAGATTTTTGTGAAACACAAAAAACACAAAGAAAAAAATGAAACAAGAATTTTTTCATGTTTCGACCTTCAATTCTTTCTTTTTTTGATGTCCAAAAAACCTGCCACCCAATGAAACACGCGTAATCTGCATTTTTTTCTTGTAAAAAATCTGTCAGAACAAAGGGAACACAAACATGATAGAACTGATAAGCACCAAAGAATATTTCTCGTCTGTCCTCGAAAGAAAGGAAAATTAATTGAATCCGTTTTTAGGACTCCCGAAAAAATTGAAAAAAATCAGCAGAAATGAATCAATAATAAATTTATTTAATTCTCTTACAAAACTATACTTTAATTGTAATAGGATTAAACAAAGAAAAAATAACAAAAACACGTAAACAAAAAGAATAACAAACAATTAAAGGTTGTTGTTTTTATTGCAATGTTAAAAATTGTATAAATTGTTGCAAAATAAGTTGAAAAAATAAGTACATTTTTTGTTCTCAAATATTTTATTTTAAACATCACAAATTTAATACCACACTTAAATTTATCAACATTTAAATAAAATGTTACATAAAAAATTACAATTAAAAATATTCATGTGTTTTGCTTTTAGGGCCGGAACAGGTCTTGCAAAACATTTTGCATTGCTCGATTTTTCCGATTTTTCATTTCATTAAATGACACTGTATTATCCTCATCTGGATGAATAAAAGGGGTCAGCCATGCTTCAACTTTTCTGCAGGATTCCAAAGTTCCTCTGCACATTATTGTGTAATGATGAAAATTTTGAAAGGTCTTTTTTAAGCCAATTGCAATTTCTCTGCACCCTGATTTTCTTTCAAGGATACGGTAATTTTGTTGAAATCCTTCCGCCCAGATATTTGGAATGTAAACAACAAAGGGTGGATAATTAATTATTTGTTGATAAAGATTTATATTGTTTTGATCATGTGGCAAAAATGCATATTTAATAAAAATGGATTGAGTTTGCAGAGAATACCTTTGATTTCCATTTAAAGTTGGCAATTTTGTTGATTTTCTATTTGGATCATTTCTCCACCATATATCTAAGCCTTCCCATAATATATATGGAAAAGAAAAAATCTTGCGATTTTCTAAAAATTTGAGCAATTTGTAACAAAATATTTCTCAAAGAAATTCAAAAGCAAAAGAGTACCTTCTGACAACGCATAATATCTTTTTGCCATTGATATCATCTCCTGTGAAACATTCATGATTTGATAATTAAAGAAGGAAATTTGTTTTTGTTCCATATCGGATTTCCAATTTGGTCGAAATTGATCTAATATTTTGGTTCGAAATTCTTTGAAAATTTCCTTAGCTTTTTGTTTCACAATTGCTGTGACACTTCCTTCACCAAAACTTTTTTTATTTTTGAAATCCCCGGGAACTTCAAGGAATGCATTTGCAAATAGTTCGCCCTCTGATTTTATTTGATATTTTTTCATCAACGCCTAAAATTTCAAAGATGGAATTAATAGTAATTAAAATGATTAGTTAATTTTTGGATTCAATTATGGTCAAAATTATGAGGAAAACATTTTTAAAATCAATATTTGTTTATTTTAGTTGTGAATTATTTTCTTCCTATTCAATTAAAAAACTCACTTCAATTTTTATTTTATATTGCTCAAATTCTGCTCTGTCTTCGTTTGTGATATTGTCATTTCGTTCAAAGCCTCGATTTTCACGTTGTTTTAAAGCTTCTTTTTGTGCAATTTGAATTAATTGATAAAATGTTTCAGCTTGTTCATGCAATTCGAATAAAATGTGTGAGCTTTTAAATGCTGGTTCATGCCGAGCTCCTTTAAATTTTGGCCAATGTCCGGGTTTTTCATTCTCTAATAATCTTCCAGCAGCTAAACCACTTTTAGAATAATTTACTGCAATATCTGCCTTTTTTGCCAATCTTTCACAATCCTGATGATCCGGTCGATGAAGGATGAGATGAGCAAGATGGGCAGAATCCAATTTGTCAATGTTATTTTCTCTGGTGTATTCAGCACGAAACTCTGGAAAAGCTTCTTGTAATTTATGGATATCCACTTTTTTGAGTTTATCATTTGATGGGGATGTATAATTTGCAGCTTCAACATTCTCCTCCAACAACCACGCAGGATCCCAAAATACAACATACATATCTCCGTCTAAATCTCCCCCGCCAATTTCATCTGTTACAGGTCGACCACCACAACTTGGAAATACTACAACATCAATTAAATGATGGAGTTCTGGAATGTCAACAGCTGTAAGGAATCGAATATCTCCCGCATGATGAATTGGACTTTTTGTTACTCCGACTGGCCCTTTTTTGATTGTTGTTTTTCGATTTTGTGTTTTGATTTTCAATTCATCACTGTATTGAAAGAATATTTCACCCGGTTTCAATCTTCCACTTGTATCAACAATTCCAAGTGCATTCCGACCAAGGCTAGGGGGAATTGGAATTTTGTTTTTTGTTGAAAGCAATCCTAAATCATTTAAACCGATGTATTACATTTACAAAGTTTTTTTGTGATTCGGTTGATCGAGGATTCAGGAACTGGAACAATTATTTTTAACTTACTTGCATTTAAAACTGCATCAGCTTCAACCATGGACCTCAAAAATGGTTCATTTATTAAATTTTCTGACTTTAATTTTGAAACAGGAACATATTTTGGTAGCTTTTCCAACTTTTTAATAAATGCATTATCATCGATTAATGGATTGAGAATTTCATTAAATGTATTATTTTGTAGTTCCTTTAAGCGAGCATGTAAGATTCCCTGCCTTCCTTGGTCCTTTGCCAATGCATCCAACATAACAATGAAAATTCGATGAAGACTTGCTTGATTTGCAGCAGATACTTGAACCACTTCAAAATCCAATTCTTCATTACTAGGAACGTGAAATTTTTTTTGTGATTTTCTAAAGCAAACTGAAAGATTTCCTCCAAATTCTGGATCAAAATAACAGGATGTTGGATCAACTGATACCATGCCCTTATATCCGGCATATCGAATTTGAAAGGCTGAAGCAATATATGACAGTTCTAGTTGTTTACTTATAATTTCAGCAAATTTTGCTGAAATTAATCCCACACCATCAGAAAAACAATATGCATTTCCAGCCGAGTCCGTACTTGTGGAAAAAAAATCATCAATCAGTTCAACTTGATTTTGATTAAGCTTTAATCCAAGTATCTTAAAAAAGCAATTAAAATAGTTGGGTCATTTATCATAATAATATTATTACCTTGGCAGAAGTGAAATATTGTCCAATTCTAGCAGCAACCTTTGCAGCAGGTTCAATTTTAAATACACCCCATTCTTTCCAAATTTTTGGGATTAAAGCCTTATCATTTGTAGCATAAAAATATGTTCCAAAATCTCGAAAGAGTGAACTGGAGCCACCAAATTCAAAAAATTGTTTACCGGAAATTTGAATTCCATTTTGACAATTGTTTAAAATTGTTTCTTCAACATCGTCTGGAGGAAAATTAAAAAGTGTGTCATCTCGAAATTTCACAAGCAAAAGATTTTCAAGTCCCAGAAGCCGGAATCCCCGTGAATTTAATGTTGTCTCTTCAAATGTAAAAATGATTCGAGTTGGAGTGATATAGGCCTATAAAAACATGTTTTATGATATATTACTGTAACAATCCTTGCTAATTACCGTCTTAATTAATTCATATGGATTGTTCTCATGTGGCAAAAAATCAAAAACATGATCTGGAAGATCCATAATTGTCCAAGATAAATCACTTTTTAAATGTTCATTTAAATTTGCTAAATACATTTTTGCAATGTGTTCATTTAATGATCCATCAACATCGTAGAGAAAATTCATAACATTGAATAAATAGCTTCGTAAAAAGAATGATCCAATGAATCCACAACTTTTTACAACTTCAACATAATATCGAACTTCGAATGGCCATTCTGAAACAAATTCATCCAAAACATTTGTGAGTTCGATTTGTGCATGTGAAAAACTTTGTGAAACGATTGGACAACTGAGTAATGAATAAAATTGAAAAAATAATGCATCCAAATCAACTTTCTGAAATTTTAACATTGGTATACTGTATTCCATTATACAACGTTATCTATGCTTTCTTTGATTATATTATTCTTTTTTGGATTCGTTGAAAGCTTTTACCGTGTTTGCCAAATTGTTCCTTTGATAACAATAAATCTATTTGTTATACTCAACAAAAAACTGATATAAATGGGTTTTCTATGAAAATAATCTTTTTTCATTTTTAGAGTTGATGTAATTTGTTTTAAGAAATAAAAATGGAAGGCAGTAACGGTTAACTCACATCAAGGAAAAAGCATAACTGAAAGGAAGTTGAACGACAAAGCTTATAGAAACGTTCATTCGGGTCATTTCTCACAGGAATTCGAATAAAACTGTCATCCCCATTTGTTTCAGGTTTGGCAAAAAACATTGGTGGATGTTTTGTTGTAAAAACTAATTTGATATCATAAGACATTTCGGTTCGTTTGGTAATGTCATAACAGAGTTTAACAAATGAGTGATATTTAAAAATCATTTTGAGTGATCCGGCAGCATTTCGAGACTTTATTACCAATTCAGATCCATGATGTTGAAATTCTGCTTCACCAATTGGCAAAGAATCAATTACACAAAAAGTTGTTGCAGCAGTAAAGCCACACAAAATTCTATCTGCGTGAACATGGGTGGAACAACTAAAACTTTTTTTTCAATTTTAATTTAAAGTTTGCCACAAAAGTGCCAACACATTTTAATATTTCATAACCCTGTCATGCAAATTAATTAAAATCTTACTTCAATTTAGCATTTTCAACGTCGTCCTTGGAAATTATTAAGCTTGAAAAATCAATATGATCAAATGTCAACTTATTAAAAAGTTCCTTTTTCATATTTTCGACAATTTGCCGTTTTCGATCGATATTATTTCTCATCTTCTCCAAACTATAGCTTACACTAAAAATAATATTATTAAAATTTTAGATTTATGTCTTTAATGTAGCAAATACAGTCGTCTACAAACAAAAAACTATAAAAAATGAAAAGGACACTTGAATAATTTTAAACAATCAATTCAAGCAAAAAGTGGAACACCCCAAATGCACACAATTGATAAGAAAAAGAAAGCTTTTAGTTGGAAAATAACATTGTGCAGTTTTTTCAAAAAGCATTTTTAATTGTTCTTTTTCCGTTTTTAACATGAATCATCGAGCATCAAGTAAATGTTAAAGCAACAAAATTCTGCATTAATTTATATTTTAGTTATAAACATACAATTTTTAGGGTTTGATAAAAGACAGTAATCTTCAAAACATCACGGAAAAAATCGGAAGGTGCAAAAAATATCTAAAAAAATGTTGCCTATTCACATGCATGAATTCTGCAAACCCTTTTTTAATATTTGGATCATAGTTTCTGTTCATTTTGGGCAATATCTGTCTCACTGCCAATTAAATAACAACTTAAATCTTTTAGTTTTCGTTTAAGTTTGAAATATCAAATTTGTGGCCCTTCCATTGATTCTTTTTTTTGCTTTTAATATTTCAGATTAAAGTAAAGTTCTGCTCAAACCTTTTAATATGGTAAAACCTTTATTTATTCAAAATTTAAACTATGAACATGTTTTAGCGCTTTCGTTTTAATGGTGGATTAGATTGTCCGGATTGGGTATTAGCAGAGATTTCGGCATTTTCAACAATTGTTCGTTATCCTTTTACCATCATCAGCTTTGTATCTCCATTTTTATCTTTTAGCCAAATGATATCTTTAAAAGTTGGAGCAAATTAATCATTGATAGATTACTTAACAATATTAAAAGTTTCAACGATGCGGATCTTGAAATTTGGAATAAAGGACAGTTTGAAGGTAACAAATAATATGTTACATATTCCTTCTAATTAATTAACTAAAAGACAGCTATTTAGATTTGAGATTAATGAAAGGTGCCATTGCTGCTTTAACCTTTATTGTTGAAAAGTCATCAAAATATGAATGTAATCCTGAGGATTTAGAAAAGGAAATGTTACAATTAGGAATGTCAACAGGTATGTTACGAAGCCCTTCCTACGTAACAGTGAATGAGACATTCTTGGGGGTGTTATTTATAATGTAAAAAGTTTTTTTGTAGATCATTCAAGAGATTTATCTGGGGTTTACTCTCATCACTTTCAAGATCTTCATGATATTCTTGTTAAACGATTTCCCCGAGGTCAATTTTTGTAATATTGTGTTTAAATTTTCACAATCACTTTTTTAGAACCGTCGTTGACAATCAGTGATTCAAGTTCTCAAAAAATTGGCGATGCCAAAGTTCATAATTTGCATGTAAAAACGAGTGAAGGAAAATCAGTAAACTTTGCTATAGAAAATGGACAACTGAATCAACTAAAACAAGGTCGGCATTTTAAACTAGAAAAAAATTAAAAACTTATTTTTAGAATTGGAATTAGCATTGAATTCTTTTGTACAATTTAATGAAAAATAACACAACAGAATTATACCATTTTTATATTTTTACTGCCTTTGAATTATTTACTGTTATGAATGTTTTTTTAAATAATTCGTATTTGTATACAATTAATAATATTAAAATAGTATTAAAATTTGGACAATTACGTAAAAGTAAAATTTTATTTTTTTTGTCATAATCTAAATTTTTTTTTACAAAATTGAACGATAATTATAATAGAAATGCCATAGCCAGAAATTGTGTCATGGAAGCTCAAAAAAAGCATTTTAGAGTTTAAGAATGAAAAAGTATACTTTACTATAGTAATGATAGGCTTAATAATCAAAAGACAAAATAATCCTGTACATGCAAAAACATTTGGGTGAATGTTGTTCGTTTCAAATTTCAAATTGATATTGAATTTTTCGTTTAACGTATAATGTAAAGTGTTGCAATAAGTGACATTATGTAATTTTTCTACCATAATAACCACTTGCTTTTCTGTTTTTCTTTGGAAAGAAAAGCGTTTTTTGTAAGTGTTATTATATTAATTGCTCGGTGTTCTTTTATTCTTGATTATATTTTACAATATATATTTTGTCTTGTCCCACTCCTTTTATCGTTGCCAATTCGATTCTAGCTCTTTATTTTACCAATACAATGTATAAACTAACTAACAAAACAGGAGCAAATAGCGAGATAGAGATAGAAGGCAATTCAAATTAGACAGAATGAATAAGCGTCTGACGACTGACTGACTCAGTTCCACTGATTAGAGGCGCCTTTCAAAGGGCTATTACAATAAGTTAGAGAGCGAGCGGCAATGGCCAGTTTGCCCCCTCCCTGACAGGAGCTTCCCTGACTTACTGCTCTTTGCCTTCCAATGTCTAAAGAGATCGCAGGTGCAGTTGCGCAGAAAAATTTGGCCTTTTGTATGCAGCTATGAAAGAAGAGAGACGAAGACAGGAACTAAGAAATGAATCACTGAAGAAGGAATGAGAAAACAGTAATGAAGAAACTTTGAATAAGAACAAATAATGACAAAAAAATGGGCAGATTACAAATAAACTTTACAGTAAAAACGGCTCATTGTGTAACTGTAAGAACACATTGCCGTTGCCCTTTCAAATCTTTTCTTCAACGATCACATCTTTTGCGAAAAAAGAAGAAGAAGCACAAATGCAACGTGTTGCAAAAAATTACGAAACAGATTTTGGTTGGTTATTTCTTTTCATTTTTGCCTGTAGCGAAAAAGCTAAAAATTTAACAATTTCAATCAAGGCAATGAAAGATTTTTTTGCTTTCATGCAATTAATCAAACGTTTGTATTCAAAAAAGGTATAGTTGGCAAAAAATGAAAATATAGATGTTTGAAATTTAAACTTTTTTAAAGTTCGAATTTCAAATATATTTGTTCGCATTTCATGTAGGTTTGATCCGTGTTTTCGTTTTTGGATTTGTAATTTTTTTTCGCGTTTATGCTAATGATATACGGCACATAATATGTGCTTCATTTTTTAGATAACAAAGAAATCTTGATCGTGGATTCAAAATACATAAAATGGCTCTTGACAGTAATTTAGTTAAAGCTGGCTTGCAAGCAGTTATTGGAAAAGAACATTTTGAACCAAATAAAGTAAATTAGCTTTAAATAGATTTCAAACGATTACATTTATTAATTTTCTTCTTTTTAGTACATTATTTCAACTCCAATTACCGTAGAGCACCTCATCAAATACACATATCCTGTTGTGAATATATCAAATAATCCACGGAATAATGAAAAAGGGACTAAAATTTTGTAAGTTTTTTCATATGAGAGTAGGAAAAAGGACTACCCTTTGCTACCATTTGCTCTTTTAGTGTCAAAACGTTATATGGAAAAACTATTACTTTACCCGTTCAACTTGACTTTTATGTTGCTCAAGTCAAAGCATTGATTCAAAATGCTGAAGGAATTCCACAAGATCAACAACGCCTTGTTTTTGGTGTAAGTTTTTACCTTTTTATGAATGACCAGCGTTGTTACTTTTTAATTTATGACGTAAAAAAAATCATTTAGGGATTTCAAATGAAAGATTGGTATAAATTGAGTGAATGTAAATTTAAATCAAAAGAAACTAATATAATTTCTAAAATTCAAAATGGAAGTACTTTGCATTTGGTTCTTCGACTTCGAGGTGGTGGTGCAGTGATTTATCATATTGATGATGAATTTCGGGATCCTAGATTTGATTATAATTTTCACCGCCTTAATATAAGTTTATGCCTTTTCTGCTGGTTCTTTTTTATATTTTTCTTGTTTAGGACGGAATTGCAACTTTTCACCGGGGTGGAAAACGTTATACTCGTCCAATTGGTTCAATGCGGTATGCACTCAAAGTTATTGGAAAATATCCTGACGAACAATGGCTTGGTGCCACCGGTGATGCTGAAGAAGAATGGCCAGTTGCCTATCACGGAACAAATGAAGCGAATCTTCCAGATATCATTCGAAACGGATTTGATTTGATTAAATGCAAGCGGTTTGCATTTGGAAGAGGAATTTATTGTACTCCTGATCCTGAAACTGCTCTTGCGTACTCAACCGAATTCCAATTCAATGTAAATTTTTTGCATTATGTGTTTTTTATTTAAATGAATCTATAAATGTTTCTTCAGGATTCCACATATAAACTTATTTTTCAAACTCGTGTTAATCCAAAGGCAAAGGTTGTTGTCAAACCCGATGATCCTAAGGGACATGGTGAATATTGGCTTCTTCCAGAAGGAACACATGTTCGTCCATATGGAATTTGTATTTATCCTGCATAAAGTGCCTTAGCTTTGACAATGCATTATTTTTTGTTGAAAATGTCATTTTTGCTGTTGTAATTTTTCAAAACTCTGTTGCATCGTATATAATAAATATTGTTTTTCGTTACAGTTGGTTTCCAAAGTTTTTATTTTAACAAATTTTTTAAAATGTTAAAACAGTACGAATCATACGAAGGTAGCTATATCTTTTTTTTGAAAAAAAAAATCATCTGCTTTGCAACATTCAAGTTTATGTTTATAAAATTGTAATTATTGGAATTGTCTTTTCTAATCTTTCAGATCGACGTACGTGAGTTTTAAAAGACTGAAATTTAACAAAGCAAAAAACTTTAAATTTTTTCATTGACTGCCGCTGCTTCAAAATAATTGTATTCAAGGAGATTTTATGTACACTTTTAAATATATTTGATGATTTTGCTTATTTCAAATAACCATAACAACAAAGTAAGTAACTTTGGATACAAAATTTACTATGACAATAAAGAAATCATTTTTCCGTATCTTTTCACTTTTTTATTTTCATATCTTTGATTCGTCTCAGATAAAAATGGTAAGTTCCTAAATTTTTTTCTGAAATTTTGACTCCGTTAAATTTCAGATTCCATTTATTGCTGCTTCAATTGCATATTTATGTGATACAAATCCAATGTTGCTTTTTGGAGCCCTTTCCATTCTTTCATGTTTTATTACATTTTTTACTGCTTTTGCGCTTTCCTTTTCTCATCATACCAACGATTTCTTAATTTTACCGGAGTAAGCAAAAACATACCTTTAATCTTTGTTTGATAAAAATAAAATGGTGCCAATTTCAGTAATTCTACAAATTCCGGTTTATGATATATTCTGCAAAACACTGTGACTTCAATATGAAAAAATAATGAGGAACTCAAAAATCTTTTTTAACATT
Source organism: Panagrolaimus sp. LJ2414 (assembly GCA_024447195.1). Taxonomy (NCBI): domain Eukaryota; kingdom Metazoa; phylum Nematoda; class Chromadorea; order Rhabditida; family Panagrolaimidae; genus Panagrolaimus; species Panagrolaimus sp. LJ2414. The sequence continues at coordinate 583,291 of JAMRXY010000042.1, forward strand.
GTTTTATAGGACGTTTTTTGTAACATTTGAGAATTTTTGGCGATTTTTGGCATTAGGAAAAATTTTTTGTCTCAGAATTGGCTAAAAATGTGTTCCTAGGGTAATTTTGGTCCAGGAATTCGAATTTCGTCATAATATTTGACATTTTTCAGGTGGATTCTGAGATTCAGAATCCAGGACCCAGAATCTGGATTCAGAAGCCATGTTTTCAAAAAATCTCAAAAATGATACTATTTGAAAGCCCTGAACGTGGTGAGTCAGGAAAATGCAAATATATTAATATTTGACCCTTTTTAATGGTTTTATGCCCCTGAAAAGTTCAAAAATGGCCTAAAATTACGGTAATTGGGTTCCAGAATCCACTTTTACAACTTACTTAAAGCCCGTTCATATTTTTTTATAAACTTTGACTAGTTGGGCATCGAAAAATACCATAATCTTGAAAAACTAGGTGGATCCGAAAAAATTTTTCTTGTGCTACTTCTGTCGACTTCAACGAAATTCAATATCTCCAACATAAACAAAAAATCAGAACTTTGGAAAACAACTATGAATCGTCTTCCGGTGACTTTTATGATGAAATATAGTGTATATGGGACATTTCTGAAGAGTTTCAGCCCCCATATATCAAATCTCTACATTTGGGATCAGCTTAAAATATCTGTTTTTTACCAAAATTAACACCGAAATACAAAAAATCGCAAAACTGATTTTTTGGTTCAAAATCTTTTTTCTTGAGCTTTATTAATTTAAACTACATGTTTCTACAATAGATAAACGCATAAACAACGGTATTTGGACAAATATGGATTTTTTTTACGAATTTTTGAAAATAGCTCATTTTTGGTCATTTTTCATGATTTTTGAATTTCATGAAACATCTAAGATATGAACATTTTTGAGTGTTTACCATAAAATATATGCTAAATAAAAATTTTCGGCAAAGTTTCAACCACTAACACCTATACTATATATTTGGGATCAAATTTTATTTTAGCAATGTTATCACAATTTTTAAATTATCCCTATGTGGTTGATATCGGGTTTTAGTGGTTGAAACTTTGCCGAAAATTTTTATTTAGCATATGTTTTATGGTAAACACTCAAAAATGTTCATATCTTAGATGTTTCATGAAATTCAAAAATCATGAAAAATGACCAAAAATGAGCTATTTTCAAAAATTCGTAAAAAATCCATATTTGTCCAAATACCGTTGTTTATGCGTTTATCTATTGTAGAAACATGTAGTTTAAATTAATAAAGCTCAAGAAAAAAGATTTTGAACCAAAAAATCAGTTTTGCGATTTTTTGTATTTCGGTGTTAATTTTGGTAAAAAACAGATATTTTAAGCTGATCCCATATGTAGAGATTTGATATATGGGGGCTGAAACTCTTCAGAAATGTCCCATATACACTATATTTCATCATAAAAGTCACCGGAAGACGATTCATAGTTGTTTTCCAAAGTTCTGATTTTTTGTTTATGTTGGAGATATTGAATTTCGTTGAAGTCGACAGAAGTAGCACAAGAAAAATTTTTTCGGATCCACCTAGTTTTTCAAGATTATGGTATTTTTCGATGCCCAACTAGTCAAAGTTTATAAAAAAATATGAACGGGCTTTAAGTAAGTTGTAAAAGTGGATTCTGGAACCCAATTACCGTAATTTTAGGCCATTTTTGAACTTTTCAGGGGCATAAAACCATTAAAAAGGGTCAAATATTAATATATTTGCATTTTCCTGACTCACCACGTTCAGGGCTTTCAAATAGTATCATTTTTGAGATTTTTTGAAAACATGGCTTCTGAATCCAGATTCTGGGTCCTGGATTCTGAATCTCAGAATCCACCTGAAAAATGTCAAATATTATGACGAAATTCGAATTCCTGGACCAAAATTACCCTAGGAACACATTTTCAGCCGATTTTGAGACAAAAAAATTTTTCCTAATGCCAAGAAATTCTTGATTGTTACAAAAAACGTCCTTTAATCTTATTACATAATTATTTTTTTTCGCAAGGTGTGTTAATCCCTTTCTAATATATTTTTTGTTTTTTTCATGCTCATTAAATAAGTTGCACGCGACAGAATGGCGTCAACTGAAATTGAAGAAAAGAAGAAAAACAATGCATTGGCCTTGTCTAAATTTGATCCGATTTTTTTCGTTGTTCATGATTAACTTTTTTTGACATTTTAATGATGGATGAGCCATGTTCGAACAAGATTAAGTCACATTTTTGGTAATGAGAAATATCCATTCCTTAATATAAACTTGACATTAATCACTTCCGTTAAACCTTTTTCAACATTATTTATGTTAGATAATTATTTGGGATTTTGTTATTCTTGCGAGAATCAAATCGTTCAGAAAGTAAAAACAGTACTTTGTAGATTGAAAATGGTGATAAAAAAAGTTAGAATGGCATGTTATGTTCATGAAATAATGTAACAAAAATATTGATATGTTATTCTATTGCTAAACTTAATGAAAAACATGTAAATAGAATTCAATGTTTTAGTTTTTTTACTTTCAATTCCAACAATGCTTCGTTGTAGAAAAATTGATTTGTTTAGCATTTTTTTGAGAAACCCCAAAAACATTTTCATTGAAGAAGAAAATGTGGTTTCAAATTCGTTGTTGAATGAGGAAAAGAAGAAGACAAGATAATAACATGTTACAGCTTTTTTCCATTGCAATTTTTTTGGCTTATTTCAGAAGAAGAAGGATTGCACAATCAAAAATCCTTAATCGTTTTTCTTTGCATTTTTACATTTCAGACATTCTTTTTTCGGATCAATGCAACCAAAAAACAAATTACATTTTCTTCTTATTTCATTTGTGGATTTTCAATGAAATACAAAAAATGAACCAAAATTATTATTGTAGCTGCTTACTTTTGGATAAATAAATTACATTATTTTGAAAGCAAGATGTTTTTTTGATGTTTTTTCCAACAACAAAAATTTTACTTTCAAGGATGCCAACATAAAGAAAAAACAGTTGGCAAATCCAATTAGTCATTCATCCAGGAAGAAAAGTCATGTTCATTCATGACTAAAAAAACAGAATAATTGGTCTAAACCGAAATAAAAAAAGTGTGAATAATGAAGTGTCGAACGATCGTCACTCAAACCGTTATTCAATCAGTCACCTGCAGTTCCTTTTTTATTCATTTCAAAAGAATGACTGTAGGTGGCCAATTTTTTGACTGAAAAAATGATTCTACGAATGAGGATTTTTTTTGAACATGTTAAAGAAGGTGTTAGAACTGTATTAAGCAAGGGTAAAAGTGTGGATATTATTCTCTGCGAGTATATATTGAAAGAATGATTGGATTAAACTTTTTTCATGGAGGGATTAATTGGATTTTGATATTGTTATTAATTAAGAAGACATATTATGTTTGAATGCCAGCGGGTGCCAAACTACAATAATAAGTTGTCTAAATTAAATTAAAGAAGAATCACATAGGTTTTTCAAATTGGTCACATTGAAGTTGCAACAACAACTTGACATGTCAAAGAATAATAATCAATATGTAATAAGATACAGTATATCCAGTTGATCATTAAATCCACTAAAATACCTTTTTCTATTTATTTGATCCCTTTCACCTGTTCCCTACCTTTCAAGTTGTTTTAGCCACTTGTTTTGCATTCATTTGATCTTATTTTTTCTCGTCCTCAGTTTTCTCTTTTCCCTTTTTTTAATCCCGATTACCCGAAATTGGAAACTTGTTGCGTAATTAAACGATTTCCGCTTATATAAATTGTTTTATTTTTTACTTTGCTTTGGCATAGAAAAGAAAGGGAAGCGAAAGACATATGGTTGAGGTTTGTTTTTTTTTGTCAAAAAACAACACACCGATTCGTGGTTCTTTATTTCAATTAAATTCGAACCATATTTCTTCTTCCTGTGCGTGGCAGTGCCAAAAAATACGAAAAGTGACCACATTTAACATGGACTCAGAGAAGGAAAAAAATATGCGCTTTGAAGTTTGAACGACGGAAAAGAAAGAGAGAGGAGTAAAAAGGAAGGCGCCGATATGGTAAAACTGTGACCGCCAAATAAAAGTTGTTTTTTTATTCAACACCTGAGATTTTGATGGCGCCGTATTGACGAGAAAAATGACACCTTTCAAATTGGAGAAAAAGGAAAGGAAATGAGTATCATTAAAAAAACAAAGCTCTTCAAACATTATTTAAAAAAAATCCTAAAACATTTTGAACCAAAAAAACAACTTTGTTAAATAAGAAAAATGGCATTTTATAAATGTTGATAATATACAGAAAAATTCAAGCCATGCTTCTACGAGAAAAATAAAATTTTGCCGAAATCGTTAGATTTCCACCCTTTTTATTGAACATACATTTTAAGAATTTTAAAAACAGGGTTTCTATTTTTTCTAAGAAAACCCTAAAATTAACTCAGAAACAAAAAAAAGCACCTGAAAATTTTTTTCTTTATTGATTAGTACTCTGTTATTGTTTTTTAGTTAGCAGCAAATGAGCGTGACTTTTCATTTATCGATTTTCCGTGCCGTCATTTTAATGGAGTTCAACTAAAGTTTTGCGATTTTGAAGTTTTTATTATTGTGCACAAGCTTGGATTGAATGGATTCACTTTTGAAGAAGCAGTTACGGGCTTAAAATATAATTCGCATTTTATATCCTTGTTTTTTTCGAAAATAAATTAAGCAAAACACAAAATACAACAGTAGCCTTTTTTGTATTTAAATGGCCTTTTTGGAGACACACTTTCCGTATTACTGTACTTTCAATGTCAAATGGTGTCCTCAACGTGTTGTTTCATTTTTACCAGTTGACGCTTTTAATTTTCCCATCCTTTCTATTTTTTTAAAGAAAGCTATCATTATTTCTTCACTCTTTTATTTCTTTTCCCAAAATATTTTGACAATCTTTTTTCCTAAACGTTTTTCGTTAAAAGCTTTAATTAACGGTAAAAAAAGACTTCAAGTCTGTTATTATTTTATTACGTTCTTAGCAAAGTTTTTAAGAAATTTTAAAACAAACATATCATTAAAGTTATAAAAATCAAAATGCCATATATCAATGCTATCATTAATCAAGATTTTAAAGCATTAAAGGTTATAAAATTATATTTAATTGCTACAGTAATCTTTTTAAAATAATATTGTTAAAGTGTTCATGAGTGCTATACAGTTAGACCATGTGTATTACTGTAAACTTAACTAAAAGATTGAATACTAATATATAGAAAATAATAAATGCCGTTTCATGGGATTATATCATATCAGCAAATCAGCAAAAAACAATTGCAATTCACAACTTGATATTCACAGACTTTTGTAAATTTATTGTTTACCTTCGCTCGCTAAATAATTGTTTCATTTGCTCCGCCTTAATCTCAGTTATTAAGCTCAGAAATAGAGCTTTTAAGAAAACGAAAAACTGTATTACATTTGACGAAGACGGCGGATTGGCTCATTTTAAAACTCTAAAAAATAGGCGGGGCAAAAATAGTTGTCATCTTTCTGTAAGAATTTTTTCTTTTCTGTTTTTTGTAACGAAAGAAACGAAACAAAAATAAACGGTGTTTCTGTTTTATTTATTTTGGAAGAAAAAGAACCTAGTAATTGTTTCTTGTTCAATTTATATTTTGCGGAAAAATTGAATATTTTGATAAAGTAGCAATTATTATCTCTTGTTGTTTCTGCATCATTGAATGGGTATAAGAAAATCTCAATCACCATCAAGTACTTCAGCAAACCCTAATTTAGCAATGTCATTGTTACAGCCATCTGTAAGTTTTCTTCTGCCATTCTTTTTTTCTTGAAGCTTCAAAGATGACATTATGTTTTTCTTTTCATTTTTTTTTATCTCAGACATTTTTTGAGTTAACTTCCCTAATAACAATAAGTTAAAATCATACAAAGATTTTCATCTTCTTTTAATAAAGTCTTTAAACTTTATGAAAATATGTGTAAAATCAGTGTAAAAGCCCTCTTGAGATTTTGCTTCTGTTTTGTCATTAAGCAAAACCCAAAAATTACACTAAACGTTTTTGACTTTAACTTAAAAAATTCATGTTAGAACGGTTAATTTACATTTTATTGGATTTTCTCACCTTTTTATTTAAGTTCCTTTGAACCTGTTTTTTTCCCAAACTTTGCTCAATTTAAAAATAAATAAAATTTTCTTTGATTCTTAGAAAAGAAGGAAATAAATGATTGGTCAATTGAGTTTTATTTAAAATTTTTTCGGTTCTTTTAAATTTTGGTTGTTTTTTTCAGGTCATTGAAACAACCGATAAAGATGATCCATTAGGAAAACTTGTTGAATTTAGTAATCGGTTTGGGGCCACTCCAACAACAACAACAGCTTCCCACAATCAACACGTCAGAAACGGATCACCAAAATCTGATCCTCGAATGTCAGCTCTTTTTGATGTTGCAGCAAATCATTTTATGCCATATCATCAAGGATATGGCACATATTCAACTACCTGGAATACCGTTGGAGCAGGACATAATGGTAATGGAAATAACAATGGAGCTGGAGGTGATAATACTTCACCGAATTGGTTTACGGCTTTAGCAGGAAGTGCATATGATCCAACTGCGGCGGCAGCAGCTGCCGCATCTTCATGGTTTACAAATTATCATAACCATCCTTCAACGACTCTTCCATCAACCACTTCATCAACCACCACCGGAATGTCGCCCTCGGATGCTGTTACAGCTGCAGCTGCCGTTGCTGCTTATGGTTCATCATATCTTAACTCCCTTCCTGCAGCTGGTACGTTTTTTCTAAAAAATTAATTCTAAGCCGTTTGTGAATAAGACTATGCAAATTTTGGTTCTTATACAATTTGTACCATTTTTAACTTCCGGTGTCTTAAAAACTGATAAAAGCCTTAAATAACACGTTTTATCCTTTTTTCGGTATTTGTCCAAAAAAAACTCTCATCAGCATGGTGCCAAAAACAAAAATGCTATATCCGATCAGATAAAATCATCACTCTCTTTCCTCTTTGACTTCGATTAGTTCTTTTTTGTAATCATCGTAAAAATTTAAAAGGTCATGGGAGGTTTAAAGCGGCACGTTTTTGTTTAGGGAAAATAAAAATTGTTTCAATATATTTGACATTTCAGGTCTTTTACCGACAATTCCTTCATCGTTAGCTTCACCATTAAATGGTACATCATCGAATGCTTCACCGCATTTCAACAATAATAATACTGTAACAACCTCAAAAGGACGTGGTAGTAATCCAAATAAGCAGACTGCAAGCAAATACACAGCAAAAACAGCATGTCAATGTCCAACTTGTGTTAAAACTGCTACAGAAGGTTCGTATTTAAGTTTTAAAAGTAATAAAAATAATTTTATTAAACAAAAAAAGAGTTTTTAAATTTTTGCTATTTTTTAACCTATTCCTACAGTAACACATCCTTAATAAATCAATCATTCCGGAATGTGTTAAACCTTGAAAAGGCAATTACCACATTTGCGTCTCCTTTTTTTCGTCATTTCCTTTCTTTTGTTAAAACCAAAACATCCTTTTTTATTGCTTTCCATCTTTTTTGAACAATCTTCGATCCATTGTAAATCCAAATAGCTAAAGTTTTGATCGCCTTTATAATTGCATAATCAAAAGAACATTTGATTTGCAGTGAAAGTGGCAAGAGAAAGAGAGAGCATAACGTAATACATTTGTGCCGAAGCTCTGATCCTCGAATGTCAGCCCTTTTTTTAGACGATATCCGGAGAGATATTGTCTAAAATTTTGACAAAACCTAACAAACATTTTTTTTTAAAATTTCATGGCACTCATAAACATGCGCATTTGTTTTTTGACTTTTTAGAAACCAGTTTTCTTCTTAAATGGTCTTCCAAAAAAACCAATATCTTTTTTAATGTTTATTTTTTAAATATCTGTTTTTGATAGTTTCTTGACAAAAGAAAATATACCTAAAACTATACTATAAATTAATGAAGCTTAACTGAAATTTATTAATTAATAGCATTTTTGTATCGGGTTTTTCGATGAAGAGGATCATCTCATTTTAAGGATTTTTAAAAACGCAGCATTAAACAAACTATGAATGGCACACCTGCATCTGTATAAAAAAAATTGTTTTCTTTTTTTGTTTTTAACGAGCACTTCATTTTTATTCCGGTTTTACGATCTCATTTTTGTATCTTTTTACAAAAAGAAAGACATGCTTTGCCTGGGCAAGTAAAATTCTATTTTTCAAATAATGTTTTAAAAGCTTTAGATGATTTGGATTCAACAAAAATCTGTATAATTACTAAAAAATGTTACCAATATATTAGTAAAACAAATGCTAAACGATCGTTTTCGAAAAAATAAATTAAATAAATTTTTAGGTCTGGCAAGTGTTGAAAAAAAGCGTCAAGGAACACACAATTGTCATATCCCTGGATGCCTAAAAATTTACAAGAAGAGTTCACATTTAAAAGCTCATCTTCGATGGCACAGCAATGAACGTCCTGCTAAAAAGCCAATGGGAATGTCAAGCATCATTAAGAAATGAAAAGCACGGAAAATAATTTTTAACTGTAAAAATATGTTAAAATTTCGGTAATTGAAATATTTTAAATGTTTTTTTTATTTGTATCTTAAATATCAACTTTTATTTTGAAAAATGTTTGTTTTTTAAAAAGGGCGGTGTGCAATAAATTTATTTTATAAAAGGTTATGCAACTTTTGAAAGAAACTAAACATTTTGAAATCAGCTTACGTACCGAGTTTTTTTTGTCGAAGCTACTAAAGATGGTAATAATACACTGAAAAAAAGCAGCCAACAAATACTAGACATGCAGATGCCGTCGATTTGTTTATTTTTTATCGAATAATCATTAATTTAGTTTTGTAATTTTTAACAGTAAAAATTTTTGTAATTTGTTATATCTTTGAAATATTTTGTAGCTAAAAGGAACTTTATACTTTCAAACTCTTTTATAATAAAAAAATGAGTTTTTTCCGCAGAAATCAAAAGTCAATAAATGTGGTGTCAGTTGTTATCACATCATTAATTATTTATATCGTTGATTAAAATAGTTTGATTGATTTTATGTGCATATAGTTTCTCATTTTGAGCTGATAATGAAAAAACTTCTTTGGGTCAAATTGACTGACATTCTGCTTTTTTACCTTTGATAAAATATAGTCTACAGTTTGTCAGTTAAAACTCATTTACAAATAGACGTCCTCTTTTACATCAACTTCTTTTTAGTATGCCACCTCCATCAACTACCTGCCGCTTTGGAACTAAAGCTATCCACGCAGGGCAAGATCCAGAGAAATGGGGATCAAATGAAGTAATTCCGCCAATAGCCCTTTCAACAACTTTTAAACAAACTCATCCCGGGGTGTATAAATCCCATAATTATTCAAGAATTAGTAATTCCTCTCGAGACGTTTTGCAAGAACTTTTAGCAACTTTAGAAGGAGGAAAATTTTGTAAGTTTTTAATGAGGTTTGAAAAAAATTCAGATTATTGTTATTAAGGTTGTACATTTGGAAGTGGCTTGGCATCAGTAATGTCAACAATAAATTATTTAAAAACCGGAGACCATATTATTTGTGCTGATAATGTTTATGGCGGTTAGTTTTTTTTTCATTTTGCAAAACAGTAATTAAACAAAATGTTAAAACCGGTTGTTTATGCAAATTTAATATCATAATAGGGAAATGCTTTCAGGGACATATGAATATATGACAACTATAAGCGTTCCACAACATGGATTAACTGTTGATTTTATGGATTTTACAAATCTCGACAATCTCAAAAGTGCATTAAAATCTGAAACAAGAATGATATGGTTTGAATCGCCTTCGAATCCATTGTTGAAATTGGCGGATATTGCAGAAACTGTAAAAATTACAAAATCTTATAACAAAGATATTTTGGTTGTTACTGACAATACTTTTATGTCACCGTATTTTCAGGTTAGTGATATTTCTTTATCTTTGTTAAGTCAATAGTTTTTTTAGAATCCATTGTCATTCGGAGTTGATATTGTCATTCATTCAATCACCAAATATATCAATGGTCATTCTGATGTTATTATGGGCGCGGCAATCACAAACGACCCAGCTCTTGGAAAACATTTTGTTCGAATGCAAAAAGTCGCTGGAGCGGTTCCATCTCCATTTGACTGCTATCTTGTAACTCGAGGCTTAAAAACTCTTCATGTTCGAATGCGAACACATTATGAAAATGCTTTAGCTGTCGCAAAATTCTTGGAAGCACATGAATGTGTTGAAAAAGTTTTATATCCGGCACTGGAATCACATCCACAACACGAGGTTCATAAAAAGCAAGCCTCTGGAATGAGTGGAATGATTGCAATTTACGTCAAAGGCGGAATTGATGAAGCAAGAATCTTCGTTGAAAATTTAAAAGTATTCCTGTCAAGTTAGATAAGAAATTAAGTTAGCATTTTAGGTTTTTGCTTTAGCTGTTTCCCTTGGCGCTGCAGAATCATATGCCGCGGTTCCAGCTTTGATGACACATGACCAGGTTGCACTTGAACACCGACTTAAAGTTGGAATCACTGATAATCTTATTAGATTGTCGGTTGGCTTAGAAGATATAAATGATTTGATTGAAGATCTTGATCAAGCTTTGAAAATTGCAGTTTTGTCAAAAGAACTTGAAAAACAAGCGATCAACCATTGATATTAATTTGAAACAAAATTAGCTGAAATATCTTAATTATTATGTTACAACAGATTTAATAAACATTTTCGTTAATTATTTTCAATCCGATAATTTTTTTAAAATAATGCTTTTTTATAATGTTTAAATTTTAGAGGTCTTGGGGAATTACCGGACTTCAAGAAAATTCCAAGTTCTACCTTAAGACAATAAGTTATTTGGGCTTGAAAAGGCAGCAATTCTAACATAACGAAATAAAAGCGTCCATGATCAAATAATGATTTGAAGACACCTATTAAAAAATATAGCTGTGGTTTTTTGTATATATTTTGGTGTGAGATAAAGTCAACGCAACGTGTTAGCGCATAATAAAAAAAAAGAACGACAATTAAATTCGACTCTGTAATTTTGACTTTAAAAAGGATGATAATTTTTGCCAGTGCTTTAAAGATTTTAAAAAGCAACATATTGAACTTATAACTTTGCCGAAGTTAACTGTTGTGTCAAAATGAATATCTCGAATGTTACGGTAACAGTAACAACAAATCCATCTTTGAATTATACAATTTGGCTATATCTTGGAGAATACATTGCAGCAGCGGTAGCAATGATTGTGGCAATTCCAGCTTATTTGCTGACACTTTATAAATACGGAATTCGGCAACATAAAACTACAGTAAATATTTCTTTGACAATGACAATGTTTATGGTAAATGAATTAATACATGCAATTGCAGCAAGTATACAGTTTTCATATTTAATCATTTTTTGGCGATATGAATGTGAGTTTGAATGTTCAAATTGATTTTTAGGGGATCGTCTTAACATTTGGTTGAATCATCATTAGAGATGTTTCTTTTATTTTTATAATTTCGCGAATCGCGATAATATCATTTTATTAGCTAGGATCAAATTTCAACGAAGAAATGGATGATGAAAAGATAATTTTTTTCAGATGTAATTTATAATGCGTACTTTCTGTATTGGCTTGGTTGTATAATGCAATATACTTTTATCGTATGCATTGGATCTCATATAGCTTTGACAATTGATAGATGCTTTGTGATAAAAATCAGTGTTTCTTATTCACAAAGACATCAACGAAATTTTGCTATCGCTTCACAATTTGTAGCATATGCAATTTCAATTGGAATGTATTTTTTCGTGAATTTCAATTCAATGCCGAAACAAGCTGAAACATGTAAAAAAGTTTCGCAACAAAAGTGTTTTTTAAAGCCTATATTTTAGCGTGTCGTACAAGCTCGTGTGTCCATACAGCCGTTAAGATTTTTGGAATCCCGACTTCATTGGCATATCCGTATATGAGGATATTTTATTCAGGGATAAATATTTTTGTGGGTATTGTTTTAGTCATATTTATTCAACAATACAATAATTCTGTGATAGAACACAGTAGTTATCAATCAAAGCAGAATAAAATTGTAAGTTTTTATTCTGCTTTGAACAACTTTTATTCTACAGTATGTACCATTTAAGACAAATAAGCTTGTAATTATGGGGGTTTTCCTTGACATTGTTCTTGATTTTTTGGTTTATTTACTTCCTCTTCTTTATCTTTTGGTAAAAAATTTAAGCTTCATAATGAATCATTAATATAAATAATTTTTAGATAACTGGAGTTAGTTTGGCACCCTTTATTGGACCCTATACACATATAAGCAACGCAGCACAAGTTTTCTTAAGTGCAATAAATTATTACTCAATTTTCAAGAAAGCAGATGAAAGAAGTAATCACGTAACTGCTGTTCACATACTTTCAACAACTAACTCTAAGCATAATTAATAATTTGCATGTATAACCAAATAATTCAAAATATGATGTTTTTGTTAATATCTAAGAAATAATGTATTCATATTTTATTTTGTACTCAACTTTTATCTTTGCCCTTTGCCATTGTTTTTGACGTAATCAAAAGCTACAAATGCAAAATTTTAAAAGGTTAATTTACCTGGCAATTTAGACACGTTTTTTACACTTCACAGTCAACTTTTGAAATATAATTTACCCCGTGATTTATGTCACATTGCGGCATAATTATTATGCAAAATACAGTAAATCACTGAAGAAAGAAAAACAATTGACTTTGGTTTTAATAAAAATGGGCATCTATTTTTTTAAAGGTAACCTTTTAAAAACCACCACGTTTCGAAATCACAACCAAAAAGCAGACACATTTAGTTGTTTTTGTTTTTGCTTTTTATTTGCAAAAAAAACTACCAAACATTATTTTCGTTTATTTCTAGTGTAAAAAAATGATGTTATTTCGGTTATCTTATTGCTTATTTTTATTTATTACATTCTTTTTGGTAATTTTTGTTTTTCTTTGATAAAATCAAATTACATAAGTTATCTATTTTCAGGCAACTTCAGGTCATATGATTCCACCTGATATTCATCTTCCTCTTCATGATCCAACGACTCCAAAGCCAAGCCATCAAAAAATTGAACAAAAATAGTCGTAAAATCCTGTTATAAAAGGATTAAATCATGAATCTGTGTTATATAATTTGACAGGAACAATGGCAGTCCTTGTTTACTCAATTTTGTAATAAAAGTATATCATAAACATTTGATTTTAATAGAAAATATGTTTAACTCATTTATGAAACCTGTTTGTAACTTTTTCTTAAATATGCATCTGTAAATTGTAAAGGGTTTTTGAATTTTACTCTAAAATCGACGGCGTTGACTTAATATTTCAAAGAGCTCGAACTTTGTAGTATGATTGTTTCTCTCTGTTTTTGCTATTTTTAAATTTTAAAAAAATACTCCGATTTAAGCATTGCAGCGAATAAAACAACGTAGACTGCAATGGAAGCGTCAATTTTATTTTAAAAAAATGTATGCGTGTTCGTCACTCTTCGATTAGTCAAAACTCTTTGGGAAAATGCTTTTTATATGTATTTGTTTTCAATCCACGCAGTTCTTTTTCTGTCTATTTTTTCTCTTTTTCACATTTTTAAAAATATTTTATCAAAGATCCGAAAAAAATTGAATTTTGATAGAAAAACTGGAAAAAAAGAAGCTCGTTTTCTTTTCCTTCTTTTTTCACTCTTGAGAAAAAAAAGAGCAATCAATGAAATTTTGATTGTGTTTTTTAACATAAAATTCTCCCATCTGTTTTTATATTTCAAAAAATTATTGCCAAAAATTTGAATGCCTCCATCGCTGTTGTTATCAGGGAATGATGAAGTTTTTACGCCACCTTCGCCATCAATATTCCCACATACACATTCCCCAACAAATTTAACTTTACCGAATCATAAAAAATCACCGATTAGTCATTTAGATGATTTAGATTCTGATCAATTTGCATTTTTAAGAATGTTATTTGTATTATTTATAATAGGTGCTATTGTTGCAATTTGGTTATTAATTAAATTTAGGTATGTTTACTTTTTTTCAAAAAAAATTTTATTTTATAATATTTTGTTTTCAAAAATTTAAAAAAAATCATAAAATCAGTATTGTTTTTTGTAATAATTAAAATGTCCCTTTGAACTTTGACTGGGACAAAAATGCTTTTTAAAAAGTCAATAAACAAAATTTGATAAAAAAAATACACACTTTGTGTAGTTAAAACGTCATGCTTTTTTAAAATTAAAACTATCATTTAAAAAAGACATTTCTTTTTCATTTTGGAGGTGACTTTTAATTTCTAAGACTACTGTTTAAGTTTTTAAGACAATTTTTAATGACGATTACGGTCAAATAATAATTTTTGCACCGCACCAAAGTAATTCAATTTTTTTCGTATAACATATACTTTTCAAAGGTTTTTGAATTTAGTTGTAACTGTTAAGAAAATAATTAAGAAATAAGCTCTTTATTGCAAACATAAGACATTCAAAAAAAACAAACAGATTATTACTACCATTTTAAATTTAATGCTTTTTAGAAGTAGTATAAATTCTACATCATCAACATCAACAAAATCACAACCAAAGCATAATGCCGTATATAAACCATTAAAAACATTTGATGAAATAGAAATATCTGATAGTGAAGAAAGTGAAGATGAACTGGTTGTAAAACTAGCGGGGTAAAATATTATTAACTTATTAATTGTTTGTTAAATAAATTATTTGCAAAAGAAATATAAATGCTTAACATATATGGTATCTTATTACATTTTGATCAAATGAATGACTGTTAAAATTCTAAACCAAAATCTTTGACCCATTGAACAGATTTTTCATCATCGGTGCTGTTGTAATATTCACAACCAACTGTCCAATTTTCGTTAATTGTTTTCATGAGCTCAAAAATGTATCGATAATTAAGTTCTCCTTTTGTGTCTGGTTCATGACGGAATGGAACTTGTGCGACTTGAATATGACCTAAAGAATGTAAAATTTAGCAATTAATTCTTATAATAATCAAAGGCTACAGTAATTTTAACAATTTAATGCCCTACCAATTCGATCACCGTATTTCTTTAAAAACGTTGTAATTTGACCATGGATTTGTTGAATATGAAAGATATCAAATAAGATTTTGGCATTGTTTGATGTTCCTTCTAAAGCATTCAAAGCTTGTGGAATCGATGAAAGAAAATAGTTGGGAATTGTATAGGGATTAATCGGTTCAATCAAAAGCTGAATCGATTCCTGTAAAAATGCGACAGAGTATAAACCATTAACTTAGAAAACTATATATTTTTTTTAAAAAGCAGTAACAAAACGACAACTGTATTCCAATAGATTTATTGCGAAAAGCTCACTCTTTCAAGCATTTCATTAGCAAAAGCAATATTCATTTTATAAATTTTTAGTGCCTCTTCATCTCGTGCAAATATTCCTGCCATAATATGAATTTTTGGACATTCAAGAATTTTTGCATACTGTATTGCTTTATGAAGAGAATTTTCAAATTCTTTTAAATGGCCTTTTGATGCTGCAATTCCACGTTCACCATTATCCGTGTTTCCACATGGCGCATTTATAAGTGCATGTTTAAGATTAAATTTATCTGCTGTTGATCGAAGTTCAGCTGCTTCAACAGAATATGGGAAGGGAACTTCAATTAATTTGAAGCCAATTTTTGCAGCTTTTTCATATCTTTGCAAAAGCGGAACGTCCGTGAACATTGTTCCAAGATTTGCGGCAACTCTCATTGTTCCGTAAAATCTAATGATGAGGTAGTGATAAAATTAAAAACCTGCAATATAAGCCAAATATTACAATAGTAAACGAGGCCTACAGCACAAATAAATATTCTTAACATCGAAGATAATTTACAAAAATATAAGAGGATACGAAATCCTTTTGTCAAAAAATCTATGGCACAAGTTTCATTCACACATCGTTTTATAAATATTACAACAAGAGAATTTTCGAAGAACAAATAAAAAAGTAAAAAGGTAACACCGAGTAGATTATCATATCATTCATGTCATTCCATTAAACTTGCATATCTTCCCATTTTTCAATTTTTCCACCACCATTAATTTCATTCCAGGATTTTCCATCAATTCCAGCCATTTCCTTCTGCTTTGGTTCAACTCGAATAAGTTCAAACGATTTTGCAAGTATACCCATAACCTTTTCACTCTTTTTCAATGTCTCTGGTGGAGCAGACATCATTTCCAATAAAGCATTTTTTTCATCTTGACTAAATTCTGTTGGCATTTTAAGCGCAGTTCTTTTAACAGACATCAAAACAGATTGATTGCTTGGATTTCTGATATCTTTGATTCGGCATTTTTCAATCTTCTGAATTTTACCAGATTCATCTTTTACTTTATCAACAAGCATAAATTGATCAATATACTCATCCATTGCATCAGATTGAAATTCATTTGGGTCTTCACAAGTTGATGACAATTCTGGAAACTCAAATCCGCGCAAATCTTCATTGAACGGAAGAACAAAATGTTGAAGAATTGGGCAGCCAGATTTAGAAATCTTTGGAATTAAAACGCATACACGTGGATTTGAAATAATGTTGTAAGCATATCGAGCTAATGCAACAACTTCAAGATTAATCATTGCTTGAACAAGAGTAGCTAAAG